>JAVIAB010000156.1:49267480-49867480 GCA_032433765.1 Megaustenia siamemsis
ACTAAAATTAACGCCTATTGGAAGACTTCGCCTGACACGACACAGCTGAAAGCGTCCGATTCTAATACATGTACCTGCGTTTTCAGCCTGAAAGAACCCCGGGCTCTATAAATTTCTTATGGCCGGAGTCCGCAGTGGTATGAACATTAAGGAATGCCTTCTTAGCATATGTACTGGTCGACCTCTCATGAGAATCCGACAGCTTAATCTAAAAATGGGGATCTATTTGATTTTACAGCGCTGCTTAATATAACAACAAAAGACAACACAGCACAGTTAGCGCTTTTACCGGCAAGCACATCTTCAACTGATAATTTAGAAATTGATGCCATTATCGTTATCAAGAAACTACACTAATGTCTGTAGACAAATTCGGAGGAGGGAGCGGTGTCACTGGGAAAGAGTGCTCAACGCTCGGGTTTTGCCGACATGGGCGATGTCAATGGGTTCGAGGAGCCTGGGGAACGTGCAGACGTATGGACTACGCCTGGTCAAGGATGGATACTACATTCGAGCTCCTTGCACACAAGAGGATGTTGAGTTGATACTCCGCTATCCCTACGTTTTCTCAAAGTCTGGGTGGGGGGGGGGGGGGGGGGGTTTATAACATCTGACGAATTCGGGCGGAAATCTTCTAGCGAGTTATAGTCCTAGCGGTAGACGAGCAAAAGAGTTGATTGATGGCCAGGGCCCGTGCTATGACCTTGCGACAAGGGCAGAAGCCAACACCAATATCGTGATTAAAGCTGTTACTATCTTTGCTAAGGATCGCCTCACGGCACCCTCCCCCCCCCCCCAACCAGTACCCATATACGCCGAGTTTTCCCTCAATGGCACATCTGACAAGTGGGTCGAAGTGCCCCCTGGCCTATCACTAAAATGAGATGCCCCTATGCTAGTGGGTCTGATCGTGACCAATCCTGACGAAAAATTATTGCGAGAGCGACTAACCCTTCAGTTAAAATGCGCGCTGGGGATAAGATAGGCTTACAGTACTTCTATTTTGAGCCGCCGGTTTCCTTTATCAAGTTACTGTATGCAATGAGGTTAGTCCCTGACGCCCATTTGGAGACACTCACGTTAAATATAGAGAAACTATCCGTGTAGAATTTCTTTTCAAATAAAGAAATATTCTAATGAAAGGAAATTCTAATTCTCTTAAACTGACGATATATACTTCACTAGAGACCTCGCTCACTGGTGACCAGCACTTTAGTTTGAACAGGATAGCAGAACTCGATTCATATCTTGTTGTAGAGGCTGATGCTCACCGCAAGACACAGAAGAAATACCAGCGTGCGGTCAACGTATCTCATGGTTTGAGTACTGGCTGGGGCTTGCCGGTCTAGGGATGCAAGCCGTAGGGTTATCGTTGATATCGACAAGTTTCGGAGCACTCCTGGGCCTTGTGCTGGCCGACCCTTGGGTCGGGGCGTTTATAATCGATCTGGCCTGTGCTGCGGTAATTCGCAAATGTACCAAGAAGGTTTTGAAACACTGTGAGATAACTGGATGTGCTACAGACAAGCTTAACATATCCACAAACGCGTGTTAGAGGGTCTGCGGGACAGCAATATCTCGGCAGAGGAGTAGGATCGTCGATGAGGTGCATCAGTATAACCGAATGAAAGACGAGATTCGTTTTAAGCCGGCAAAAACGGGGGGGGGGGGGGGTGTTCGAAAAAGAAGCAGCGTTGGTGGAGAAAGGGCGCGAAGAGGTCCGTGTAGAGTTTTCAAAGCACATGACCGCCTTCGGTTTAGCGCAGAAATGAACTGCTTATGTGGCGATGTATGCGAGGAGGGATCTATAATACCTACTTCCCCTCCCCTCTATAGTAAAGTGTTTTGTAACTCATCAACCTCTGATTTGTAATTGGGGAATCCCCTTGGTAGGTGGTAGAGCTAGGTCGACACGACACAAAGTCGCTCCTGTTCATCTTTCTCCTCTTCTCTAACGTATAGTAGATTGGAATAGGCTCCCAGTGGCGGCCTATATAGTATTTGTGACTTTAACACTCGTCCCGCACAGTGTCAGTCAGGTCCTGACAATAACAGGAAGCCGACACTTGAACAGCATGGCAAGACTGTTCACTTGTATCTGGAGGTGCCCTGCCTGTTACTATCACGAGATTGCGTTTAAGTGCTTTGTTGTCGTCAGCGGTTCTCGTGGGCGAGGATGCGAGTCGCGACCTATGCTGAAGCTGTTCTAATCTGTGTCCTCGCCACGTACAAAACGTAAGTATTCGCGCCTCCGGCCCTACTAAATTTGGCGAGCACGCTGGGACTAATACATGCTTGACAAGATATATCTGATGTAGAACTCAGCTTCAACCACTCATCTGTGTTCATGATACTCCCCCAGAGCTCAGTCAATACACAATCGAAGCTTTGAACATGTTCACGTCTCAGTAAAGCCGTGTTTGACCTCGAGTACTTTCAAATGTTTCGCAGTCCCTCGAAACGAACAATTGCTTGGTGTGACTGTGTGGACCACCAGGGGCCAATTCACGGTGCTTGTATGCCCAGGTGCTTCCTGGAACCCTGAACCAACACAGTGTCCCGACCCTCAGGAGCTCAAAGCGCCAACAGATCAAAGGTCAAAGTCTCTCCTCCTGCTTTAATGATTAGACCACGAGCGCACACCTTCAATTTCAGCAGACAGTGTATGCGAATATCATTAGTGATAGCTCCCACAATGACAGCTATATATCATGTTGTCTTTTGATGATTGAGTCTTTAATTACTTTCGAAAGGCCTTCTTGTAATGATTTGAGTCTTAAAGACATATTAATGATATTTGTCAATATATATCATCAAGTCAAATGACACACAACTAACCGTTTATTAATTCAAACGAACAATCCTAGATATAATGTTTACATCAACAGGGAAACATCTCTGGCAGCACGAGTCATCCACACAGGACTCGTCATACTGATCACTGATCAACTGCCCCCTGTTCATCCTTGGCCCAGCTGTCCACACTGTCCACCCGCTCTCTCCTTGCGCCAAATTCTAACTGCCCAAAACAAAGCTACGTCATCCTATTTCTACGTCACTTTTCTCTCTCTGCGCACTGCACTGCACTGCACCAATTCTGCCTCTTCTTATTGTGGCGTGCATCAATTTCGTCTCCTCATCGTTTTTGTGCACAACTTCGCGTCTACATCAGAACGTCATTTTGTAATAATCGTGGGATTTCCTCCAATGACAACTTGAAAAGTATTTCTGCCTGGGCCGACATGGTGGAGCAGATTCTTCTTACTTAACCCAAAATTTCTTCCATACTCCGCGGCAGGCAATTCGCACGAACTGTAATCTGCTTGTGCTCTTTGAGCAAGACACAAAAGACGTACTTGCTATTCACGATGCCTTTGTCAGGGGTCACATGCATTTCGCAAGTTCTTCACCACGTCCACGCCTGAGCAGTACGGCTTCTGCGTCATCGACCTAACCTGCAAGGTCTATGCTGGGAAATATCGATGCGGATTCAATCAATTTCATATGACGAATTCATGTATTTAAAGTATCGATGCATAGCATATGAATATAGTTGCATGCATATGAATATCGTTGCATGCATATGATATGTTGCATGCATATGAATATCGTTGCATGCATATTAATATCGTTGCATGCATATGAGTATAGTTGCATGCATATGAATATAGTTGCATGCATATGAATATAGTTGCATGCATATGAATATAGTTGCATGCATATGAATATCGTTGCATGCATATGAATATAGTTGCATGCATATGAATATCGTTGCATGCATATGAATATAGCTGCATGCATATGAATATAGTTGCATGCATATGATATGTTGCGGCCTAAGCTATCAACCCAGGAGGCACGCGATTGGTTCGTTAAGGAATACCTGGCGACCCAAGACCGCCTGCGGCAGCGGTTCGAAAACGAAGCGCTAAGTGAAGTCAGTTAACAAGAAGAGGCGGCCAAATTATTTAGGCCCATAACATCAGAGACGCAAAAGCAGATAGCCACAAGTACTGATTAGGTTAAAGAGCTCCGAAAAGCTGTCAACGTCTTAGCAACCGCGCCCAGGCCAATCACACAGCCTGCAATATTAGAAGCACCAAGGAGGATTCAAGCAACAGATCCTGGATCTTGATCAGGACCTTGATACCGAGGTTATTAGGCGCTACGGATTTGAGCCTCCGAGCGATCTTAATCTTAGAGATTTGAGCGCTATCAACAAGGTTATCAAATCTATTAACAAAATAAATATATAGGAACTTGGCGGGGCTAAACGTAAAAAAGCACAGAGGTGTGTGATAGAGAATCTATTACCCAATATCAGAGGGCTTTGTCGGCCTACAGCGAACGACTTCGGCTCCTTACAGAGGCCTTTGTCGGCCTACAGCGAACGACTTCGGCTCCTTACAGAGGGCTTTGTCGGCCTACAGCGAACGACTTCGGCTCCTTACAGAGGGCTTTGTCGGCCTACAGCGAACGACTTCGGCTCCTTACAGAGGCCTTTGTCGGCCTACAGCGAACGACTTCGGCTCCTTACAGAGGGCTTTGTCGGCCTACAGCGAACGACTTCGGTTCCTTACAGAGGGCTTTAAGCTTGCCAAGCCAGCGACTGACACCGGGCTGAGGCTAAAAGGAAACCGGTTTGGGTCCCTCACAATCGATCCAGTGGATTTGCAAACTGGAAGTCTGCGGTCGTTTAGCAGAGGGGATCTTGTTCTCGAGGTTCCTGCAGATGAGACACTATATAGCCTCCTCACAAAACGCTTTGTGAAACCAAAGCAATATTCTCCCGAAGCTGTCAACACATTTCGGTGGCTAGCCAAGCTTGCTGGGTTACCGATACACGGGCGCAAAAGCTTGAATCATCAACTCTTGAGAGGACAGGTTGCCGGTGGATGTTGCGGAGCAGCGTTACACTATTACAGTGACCCAGAGGCCCTGGTTAGACGGCTGCAGCTTGCTGACAACACAGGCCTTGATAATGAGATATCTTATGAATTTCCGCAGCACTGTTTCAGAGCAAGGTGATACTCAGATGTGGAAGTTGGTCTTCCGAGCCAATATCCATTTGTCCAGGGCTGCCACAAGGCTCACCATTGTCACCAGTTCTATTTAACGTGTACACAATAACGATCACGGAACAACAACTGGATGGGAGGGGAAGAACTATGACTTTTGCTGATGATATTCTGGTATATCGACTGGGAAGAGACACGGGAAATCTCCTCCACAATGCAAGACGATCTCGATCGCATTTCTTCCTGGTGTGGGGTTTCAGGTGCCTTGGTTAATCCCAATAAAGCATCAATTCCATGGTTCTCCCTTAACAATCATATCGTTAACACGGACATACCTGTAGTACGGATGGGAGCTTATGAGGTGACCAGGACAAGTTGATGACATACCTCGGAGTTAAGGTTGATTGCAGCCTGTGTTTTCGGGGCCACGTCGACCATGTGATAACAAAATCCTGCAAAGGATTAGCCGCCTTAAAGGTCATGGCAGCTGCCAACATCGAGCAGAGGCTACTTACTCTTCTGTTCCAGGGATTAGTCCTCGCACCAATCGAGTATGCCCTGGCAATTCTTACAGTAAGTACGACTCAAATTGATAGGCTGGAGAAAATACAAAATGAAGCCATGCGGATTATCTTGGGGTGTATGAGGACACTCCCTGTGTAGAAAATGAAGTATCTTCTTGACTTTCCAACCATGGATGACAGAATCAAGATGTGGATAGCATGAGCATACCTGAAGATTAGTGCAAGTAAAGAGCATTCATTGCACCACGATCTCAACACAGGGAAAGGTGCCAGGCAAATCATGGGTAGGCCGAGCAGAAGATGTTATCAAACAGGTCTGTGGGCTTACCAATATCAACGCTGGCGAGGAGTGGATACAGGTGCCTACATCATTCAACGGGACTTTCTCGTGTATTGTCACACTCGAAAGGAAAAGTATGGAACAGAACTCAGTCGTGGTTAATGCGGAGGTCACTGGTCTCATCTGTGATAACCCTGATGAGAAATATGCAGTCATCTATACAGACGGATCTGTAATAGGACACCAAAAAGTTACATGGGCATTTACAGCACGCTCTGCAGTCAGAATAGTCTACGAAGACAGTGGTGCATACGTCATGAACACGAGTAGCATGACAATGGAAGTGATGGCAGTGACCAAGGCATTCAAATGGTTAGAGTCACAAGACTACACCTACGCCTGTATACTGAGTGATTCGATGAGCATGATAAAAAAAAGTGGAGGCGGGCTCTGTACGCATGCAATGGGTAGCGTCATTGCAGAAGTCAAAAATACGTAAGGTCACCTTTGTCTATGTCCCTGGACTTGCGGGAGTACGGGGAAAGGAAAGAGCGGACAGATTGCCTTGCTGCGCTGTCGTTGGGGACGGTCAACCAATGAATCGGGCGGACATCATGAATGCCCTCCAAGATGTGGGAAGAGCACAGGACTTCGACAAACACAAATCTACGTCTCTTCTTCGGATGAAAGAGATGGGAGTTAAGATGGGCACAGCCAGAAATGAGAAACTTAGTGGCTGTGTAAGAAGACTATTCAACCAACATAGAACTGGAGTCGTCTGTCGCTGGACACAGCGGGACTTGCTGAAGAAGGGATCTGAGAACCTATGGACATGTTCGGAGTGCAATGATGATGACCCGCAAATAACTCAATAATAACTCAATAACGCCGTGTCGTTGCAGAAAAGTCCCCCGAGAAAGTACTCTCAGAAAAGAGTTTGGAAACCTTGTCGCAGCTAGCAGACGCACCTTGGTATATGCCACACGTAACACCATCTTTGTATCATCATCTTGGTATATGCCACACGTAACACCATCTTTGTATCATCATCTTGGTGTATGCCACACGTAACACCATCTTTGTATCATCATCTTGGTATATGCCACACGTAACACCATCTTTGTATCATCATCTTGGTGTATGCCACACGTAACACCATCTTTGTATCATCATCTTGGTATATGCCACACGTAACACCATCTTTGTATCATCATCTTGGTGTATGCCACACGTAACACCATCTTTATATCATCATCTTGGTGTATGCCACACGTAACACCATTTTTGTATCATCATCTTGGTGTATGCCACACGTAACACCATCTTTGTATCATCATCTTGGTGTATGCCACACGTAACACCATCTTTGTATCATCATCTTGGTGTATGCCACACGTAACACCATCTTTGTATCATCATCTTGGTGTATGCCACACGTAACACCCTCTTTGTATCATCATTTTGGTGTATGCCACACGTAACACCATCTTGGTACCACAAGTTAGAGTTCATGAAACAAATTATGGCCAATGCGAAAGTCGCAAAACCCTTTCGAGCTATACAATGTGACAACAATGTTGTCCCGACATGCAGCTCTTTATCCTGGCCACTTTTGGTAACCGAGGGCACAGAAAAGCCACGCTGGATCCTAGTGGCTTTCCAACAGCCCACATGGGTAGCCAAACCTCAAACGCTACCGTTTATGAACATATAAATGTGAGTAGTATACAATGTTGTAAATCGTGTCGAATTGTGGCGCTAAATTAACAAAGATATATAGTGTGGTGCGCAGCGCACCACATGTACATGAGAGACAGAGGGAGTTAACCATGACATTTCGTGTCGAGATGTTGACCTCTAGTCCCAGTGACCCGGAAGTGACCTGTTTATGTCTGGTGTATGCTGACTTTGGAGTTCTTTATGTACTTGATCATTAGTGATAGGTTAGTAGATTATACAGCATCAATGAAAAACGTTCAATATAAAACAAAAGACAAAGATATATTTTATTCTTTTATTATCTCAATAGGTGTATAACATACAGTGGATAGTATATAAAATTACAAAAATATTTAGTACACTGATTAAATATATAGTACAAGGATAACATTTATTTATAGCTATGTAGTTGGGTGTCTGCTTAGTTCTATGTCATAAATGAATCATAAGGGGTGAAACAGTTAGAGATTACTGGTTAGTCTAAGCTGGTAGTGTAAATATATTCCTCGGTGTTAGTGGTTCGCTATCTCTCTCTCTCTCTCTCTCTCTCGCCCTCTCTCTCTCCCTCTCCATCTCTCTCTCGGTATCTCTCTCTCTTTCACTAGACTTCTCTCTCACTCCTAGACGTCTCTCCTACCACACCAGCTTTCATCCTCTCTCTCTCTCTCTCTCTCTCTCTCTTTCTCTCCTAACATTCCACCCTCCATCGTACATTTAGCTTCCGTCCTAGACTTCCCTTCATTGTAACACTTACTCATTCTCTCCATTTAAACCCATTAGCTCTACTTAGCCCCATAAATCTCCCTCTCTCTCTCTCTCTCTCTCTCTCTCTTTCTCCCCTATCCTCTCTTAGACTTCTAACCTATCAGTCCACCCTAAGAGGCAAAGACAGAAACCTAGGAGGTAAGGTCAGAAACCAAGGAGGGAAGGTCAGAAACCAAAGAGGGAAGGTCAGAAACCTAGGAGGCAAGGTGAGAAACCTAGGAGGCAAGGTCAGAAACCTAGGAGGCAAGGGCAGAAACCAAAGAGGCAAGGTCAGAAACCTAGGAGGCAAGGACAGAAAACTAGGAAGCAAAGGCTGAAAACAAGGAGGGAAGGTCAGAAATCAAGGAAGCTGTGTTAGAAAACAAGGAGGGAAGGTCAGAAACCAAAGAGGGAAGGTCAGAAACCTAGGAGGCAAGGTCAGAAACCTAGGAGGCAAGGTCAGAAACCTAGGAGGCAAGGTCAGAAACCTAGGAGGCAAGGGCAGAAACCTAGGAGGCAAGGGCAGAAACCTAGGAGGCAAGGTCAGAAACCTAGGAGGCAAGGACAGAAACCTAGGAGGCAAGGGCAGAAACCTAGGAGGCAAGGGCAGAAATCTAAGAGGCAAGGACAGAAAACTAGGAAGCAAAGGCTGAAAAACACTCGTACTGACTAAGGCTTCCAAGATGTATTTGATTGTCTCCCTATTTTTGTCTGCATAACCTAATACATCACTTTCATTTAATCTATCGATAAACGTTTCAAAGTCATTTCTGTTGTTAACTAACAAGGGTTTGTCTAACCATGTCGCGTTATTTGAGCTTGCGTGAAAGTAACGCAGCCCCTGTGTCTCTCTATGTCTTAAAACTAGATGATGACTATAATTTTAGGTTACACAAATAACACGTGGATACTAAAAACCAACTTTTCGAAAATAGGGAACTAAAATAACACGTGCATACTAAACAACCAACTTATCGAAAATATGAGTTTACCCCCTGATCATTTTTTAGGGATACGCCCATAAAATCGGTAAAAATCGTAAATTTTCATTCGAGGCATACCCCAAACTTTATTTTAGACATCCCCACACCAAAAATTTACATTAAAAACCAATTTAGGATTTTACCCCTTTATCATTTTTGAGGGTTACGCCCATGGAATTGATAAAAAGCGTTAATTTAGCACGCAGGCTTACCAAAAACTTTATTTTAGACATCCCCACACCAAAAATTTACTTAAAAATCACTTTTGAAATTGTTACCCCCCTTACCATTTTTGAGGGTTACGCCCCTGAAATCGATAAAAATTGAAATATAACCTCAAGGCATACCCCAAACATAATATTTGACACCCCTACATATCAAATTCCAACAAAAAAAAACAACAAAAAACTAGTAGTAGACAAACACACACGTTTTAGAACCACAGGTGTCCAATAATTCGGAATGTTTAAAATACGGAGCGCGAGCGTGCCCACTTGAGGATAAGCCCCACTTGAGATAAGACTAGTAGTGGTAAAGGGGGTTTTTGAGCCGAGGTCACCTGAGATTATATCGTGCTGCACGATACGCGATTGTGTTGAACGATACATGCCAAAATGTTCAAATCCTAGCTCCAAACCCCCTTTACCACTACTAGTCTTATCTCAAGTGGGGCTTATCCTCAAGTGGGCACGCTCGCGCTCCGTATTTTAAACATTCCGAATTATTGGACACCAGTGGTTCTAAAACGTGTGTGTTTGTCTACTACTAGTTTTTTGTTGTTTTTTTATGGTTGGAATTTGATATGTAGGGGTGTCAAATATTATGTTTGTGGTATGCCTTGAGGTTATATTTCATTTTTTATCGATTTCAGGGGCGTAACCCTCAAAAATGGTAAGGGGGGTAACAATTTCAAAAGTGATTTTTAAGTAAATTTTTGGTGTGGGGATGTCTAAAATAAAGTTTTAGGTAAGCCTACGTGGTAAATTTACGATTTTTATCGATTCCAGGGGCGTAACCCTCAAAAATGGTCAGGTGGGGGGGGTTAAAAATTTCAAAAGTGATTTTTAAGTAAATGTTTGGTGTGGGGATGTCTAAAATAAAGTTTTTGGTAAGCCTGCGTGCTAAATTAACGCTTTTTATCGATTCCATGGGCGTAAACCTAAAAAAATGATAAGGGGGTAAAATCCTAAAAGTGGTTTTTAATGTAAATTTTTGGTGTGGGGATGTCTAAAATAAAGTTTGGGTATGCCTAGAGTAAAAATTTACGATTTTTACCGATTTTATGGGCGTATCTCTAAAAAATGATCAGGGAGTAAACTCATATTTTCGATAAGTTGGTTGTTTAGTATCCACGTGTTATTTTAGTTCCCTATTTTCGAAAAGTTGTTTTTTTAGTATCCACGTTTTATTTGTGTAACCTAAAATTATAGTCATCATCTAGTTTTAAGACATAGAGAGACACAGGGGCTGTGTTACTTTCACGCAAGCTCAAATAACGCGACAGGGTTAGACAAACCCTTGTTAGTTAACAACAGAAATGACTTTGAAACGTTTATCGATAGATTAAATGAAAGTGATGTATTAGGTTATGCAGACAAAAATAGGGAGACAATCAAATACACCTTGGAAGCCTTAGTCAGTAAGAGTGTTTTTCAGCCTTTGCTTCCTAGTTTTCTGTCCTTGCCTCTTAGGTTTCTGCCCTTGCCTCCTAGGTTTCTGCCCTTGCCTCCTAGGTTTCTGTCTTTGCCTCCTAGGTTTCTGCCCTTGCCTCCTAGATTTCTGCCCTTGCCTCCTAGGTTTCTGCCCTTGCCTCCTAGGTTTCTGCCCTTGCCTCCTAGGTTTCTGACCTTGCCTCCTAGGTTTCTGACCTTGTCTTGTAGGTTTCTGACCTTGCCTCCTAGGTTTCTGACCTTCCCTCTTTGGTTTCTGACCTTCCCTCCATGTTTTCAGCCTTTGTTTCCTAGTTTTCTGTCCTTGCCTCCTAGGTTTCTGACCTTGCCTCTTTGGTTTCTGCCCTTGCCTCCTAGGTTTCTGACCTTGCCTCCTAGGTTTCTGACCTTGCCACCTAGGTTTCTGACCTTCACTCTTTGGTTTCTGACCTTCCCTCCTTGGTTTCTGACCTTACCTCCTAGGTTTCTGTCTTTGCCTCTTAGGTTTCTGCCCTTGCCTCTTAGGTTTCTGCCCTTGCCTCCTAGGTTTCTGCCCTTGCCTCTTTGGTTTCTGCCCTTGCCTCCTAGGTTTCTGACCTTGCCTTCTAGGTTCTGACCTTGCCACCTAGGTTTCTGACCTTCCCCTCTTTGGTTTCTGACCTTCCCTCTTTGGTTTCTGACCTTCCCTCCTTGGTTTCTAACATTCCCGCCTTGTTTTCTGCCGTACAGATGACGACTTTTAAATTGATGAAGACAACTTTTAAATTGCCAACGACAACTTTTGAATTGACAAAGACAGCTTTTGAATTGACAAAGACAACTTTTGAAGTAGCATATGAGGGACACAAGTTCCGCAATGTTAGAGAACGATCGAGGCGTGATTTGGTCTAACTTTTTGGAGTTTGGAAGTAATTATCTGTTTGATGTCTCTAACTTTTATGAGTATGGGAGTAGATTTGTATGGTTTTAAGGTCGACTTTTTGAATATGAGCCTAAATTTGTGTGTTCTGGCGGTAAAATCTGAGTGATTTGGTCTAACATTTTGGACCTTGAATATAACTTCCTGCTCGTTGTATCCAACTATTTATAACTGTCATGGAACTCTCGGTATTGCATCAGGGTCAAAACGCGTTCAAGTAACCCGCACCTTGTATTATTTCCCCCACCATTGACCCGCTAGGTGGATTGTATCAGGGGCCGAATCGATTTAAAGTAACCCATGCATCAGACTCGACAGCACTTCAAGTTGAAAATGAGGTCAGTTATCACGATAACAGTAATCCTCTTCTCTGATTAGTTAATCCAGAGGTGAGTCATTTCGTTGATGGGTGTCCGATAGAAATCTTCTTCTCTGATTGGTTAACCTAGATGTTAGTCGAGGGTGGAATAGTGTCGTCCAAATTTTATTTACCAGATTATATTTAAACTAGTCGGATGTGAGACTTCGTGTTATAAGCGCGCTTGATTCACGGACGTTTATTTTCATAGTACTGTTCAGTCTAGCGGTCTGTGTTGTAGTGGAATATTTTACGGTGTAAGTTGAATTTTTTTTCTGTTTTTCTCTTAGCTCATAACGATGTGATAGGTTATCATTAAAGGAATTTCAGTTGTATTAATGGTGATGTGTATAAAGTACGTCTGTTAAGCCTTGTCGAGTGTATTATTCCTTCGTTTTTCATATGTTTATCTTATTGGTTCTTTAAAAAGTAGATATTTCAAGTCTTTTTGTAATTGATATTCAATGTTATTAATGTGTTACACTGGCGGTAAGGTAAAAATACGAATGAAGGCGGAACGCTAGGCGAGGTAAAGAGAGAGAGAGAGAGAGAGAGAGAGAGAGAGAGAAGCCTATGAGAAAGAAGGCGATATGCTAGGTATAAATGGTGAGAATAATCAAGTGTTACAATAGGAGGGACGCTAAAAATATGAGGGAGGGCGGGGGAGCTAAAGGGAGAGGCGGAGGGTGGACTGATAGGTTAGAAGTCTAAGAGAGGATAGGGGAGAAAGAGAGAGAGAGAGAGAGAGAGAGAGAGAGGAAGGGAGATTTAGGGGGCTAAGTAGAGCTAATGGGTTTAAATGGAGAGAATGAGTAAGTGTTACAATGGAGGGAAGTCTAGGACGGAAGCTAAATGTACGATGGAGGATGGAATGTTAGGAGAGAGAGAGAGAGAGAGAGAGAGAGAGCGAGAGAGAGGATGAAAGCTGGTGTGGTAGGAGAGACGTCTAGGAGTGAGAGAGAAGTCTAGTGAAAGAGAGAGAGATAGCGAGAGAGAGATGGAGAGGGAGAGAGAGAGGGCGAGAGAGAGAGAGAGAGAGAGATAGCGAACCACTAACACCGAGGAATATATTTACACTACCAGCTTAGACTAACCAGTAATCTCTGTTTCACCCTTTATGATTCATTTATGACATAGAACTAAGCAGACACCCAACTACATAGCTATAAATAAATGTTATCCTTGTACTATATATTTACTCAGTGTACTAAATATTTTTGTAATTTTATATACTATCCACTGTATGTTATACACCTATTGAGATAATAAAAGAATAAAATATACCTTTGTCTTTTGTTTTATATTGAACGTTTTTCATTGATGTTGTATAATCTACTAACCTATCACTAATGATCAAGTACATAAAGAACTCCAAAGTCAGCATACACCAGACATAAACAGGTCACTTCCGGGGTCACTGGGACTAGAGGTCAACATCTCGACACGAAATGTCATGGTTAACTCCCCCTGTCTCTCATGTACATGTGGTGCGCTGCGCACCACACTATATATCTTTGTTAATTTAGCGCCACAATTCGACAGAAATACAACATTGTATACTGCTAATGTGACTAAGATTTATGCTAAAATAAACAGTGCTCAGTATCCCTCCATCGACGTGCCTGAAACCAACTTTTCTCAGCTAAGAGTAGCAATGGTTTATAAAATGCTACGTGATTTCGATGAAGCATACTATGGGGTCACGGATCGTGAGTACTCAAACCAAATAACTCCAGTTGAGTTCGTTGACCTATGTCCCATCTTTGTTCTCGATATCCGACACCAATCTGAAAAAAAAATTAAAGAGACTGCCGTCCAAAGCATCACAATAACGTCAAAATGTAGCTCCAATGTTCAAAAGAACACTATGGCCCATGCAGTCCTCATAAGCAATCAACTCCTGACGCTAGAATCAAACGGCACCAACTTCAGCAAAATATATTAGACAAACATTGCTCGTATAATATTTAGGTATATATGTTTTCGGTTGAGAAGATGTGGAGGCAGCTGCAACATGGATATACACAATGATCTTGATTACTGTTCTTAAACAGTAGATACCCCAGGTCCTTTACCCAGACGTAGTGCTTATTCTCCACATTATTGGGGACAGGCAGAAGTAGGAGATCAATCTTGAACCCTTTCTGTTTAGACACAGATTGGATATAGCTCATCGTTTTGCAAGCTGAAGATATTGGCTGATAAAGCGGGGTTTTGGCGTTCAAACCTTTTCGCACCTAGAGCCGTCACCGGAAATTCGATGCCTGTGAAGTTTAGTTCGTCCCGGTGGGCCTGGTACTTTGATGGAGGTTGTGCATTCCTATCCGCCGGATATACGCTGACAGTATTGCCCATTCGAAGCAGTGGTGGTCTTGATTATTTACATTGATGACTGCCCCGGCTTTTCGGATGCTGCCAGGCGTCTTGATATAACTCTGCCCGCAAAATTGATGGTATTCAGCCAGACCTAAGTTTAACATCTCATAGAGCGCTAGTACACAGCCTGAACTCTCATTTTTGAACTTCTCCAATCTCTTCATGATCTTGGCTCTGGCTTTGTTTAGAGCCTCATCAATCTCACCAGGACTGAGCAACGGTGTAGCATTGCCACGGAAGTGTGCTGTAGTAGATTGCACGTCCGCATCGGCATTGTCATCAAACATTTGGGCTTGGCTGACGGTCACCTTAGGAGCCGCGATAGCTCAGTGGTTAGTGAGGGACAAGGGGTAGGACTACAAAGGACAAGGGGTAGGATTCGATCCCAACCGACGACCTCCGGGTTCACCAAGCCTTAAATGGGTACCGGATTTTTTTCTGGGAAAGTAAAGCAGCACGGGGGTACTACAAAGGACAAGGGGTAGGATTCGATCCCAACCGACGACCTCCGGGTTCACCAAGCCTTAAATGGGTACCGGATTTTTTTCTGGGAAAGTAAAGCAGCACGGGGGTAATACTGACCACATTACCCCAAAAATCATGTGCTGAAGGTCTGTAAAACATAGGGTCACTAACACCATATTTCCCTATACGCCACTTGGCGTGACGGGGGTACTTTACTTTTTTTTTAATGACGGTCACCTTCTCAAGCTTGGCTGTCAGAACCAGCGTAACCTTGACACCGTTCTGCTGTAGTTGTTCTGTCTACAAATTTGAGACGTTGGGTGTTATAGCTTCTAGGAAGACCAGAGCATCGGAATCAAGGCTGTGGCCTATGGGCACCACAGCAGTATAGTCTTTAAATATTCCGGTCTCTTTCAACAGCACAAATTGCGGCGGAGAAGTTAAATCCTGTTTAATAGCCAGCAACAAAGGTAGGAGATGTCTTGTCTTCTCCCGTCTTGCAGGTTGCTTGGCACCATGTGGGTCGAATTCCTGCAACTCATCCTTCTGCTTTAGCTTACACTTGCGTGGTGGTGGAATTGGTATGGCTCGGTGTGGAAGCAGTGGCTTGTCCAGTCGCACCGCTTCGTGAATGGGCTCATCTAGAATGTTCATCCGCTTGCGTGGAGCAGGCGTCGGCCGCTCTACGCCGCGAGTGCCATGGCCTGTCTTATGCGTGGCGCGTGTGTAGGCCTGTGGTGGGTTGTGCAACGTTCACTCTGTGCTGGTTAAGCCTCTCATGCAGTTCTAGTAGTGCCGCACGAGATCTTGGATATGGGGGTTAGACATATGTTTCCCGCTGAAACACAACTCGTAAGGCATGTGCTCTCTCGTAATGTGTCATGTTGGGTGTGTCTATAACCTATATCTGTAGGTCCACGTTTGTCTAATATGGAATTTCAATCATTGCGAGGCGTTTAAACTCGTTCTGAAATGCTTTTACACCGGCCCTACTCATTCTAGTGACTATACTATGATACCCACATAGGCTATGCGCATTTGAAACACCCACACCACATATACGGCATGTTGTTGTACCCCCTCCTTTCCGCAACCTGGCGTTGTGGACCCTACAGTATTCACCCCTACACGATTTCCCGCAGGTCTCAGTAGATCCCCACACTAGACACGCACACTGATTCTATCCTGGAGGCATTAACATATATCCATAGTGCAACACTTCTCTAAATGTTTATCTAGAGGCTCCTAGCATGGACCCAACCGGGCGCCGTGGGGGGTGGGGCCCGGAAGCGCTAGTGTGCTGGCCGCCTCGGCGGAGCTGTGTGTAGTAGATGCGAAAGGCGGGGGACAATGTAACCCGCACTCAGGGCCCACGCGGGTGGGGGGAAGCGGGGGCCCGACGACGCTACCAGTGCACCTACATTGGTAGTGTGCTGGAACCAGCCTGTCACATCTACTACTGACAAGCAGAAAGATCAAAACACAACATAACGGGGCTTCAGTAAACGTTGCGAGAACACCAGACCCAAAGGCCGACCACGAAAAAGATGGATTGACGGAATATTATAAACACTAGGAAAATACGGCAGCAGTGGCGAATAGAGAAGCAAAGGACCGCAAATTATATCTATCCTGCGCTGAAAGATAAATGAGGAAGGAAAAAAGATGTGTCTTTTTAGATTGAGCATTTCTTCTACCTCTTCTGCTGTATTCGCCCATTGAATGCTCGATTCCATGTCGGACATAAACAAATCCGTCATAAAAGATTCGAATAAATTACCCTATATACGTGTATCTAATGGAGGGCCAATATTCATATTAAACGTCTTGTGTACATGCTAGAGAGTAGCTAGATTAAATACAATACAGTGCAATGTTTGAGTACACAAATGAGTGCCTATAACTGGAGAATGTTAATTAAAAATATTGATTTATTTTAATTCTGTCTGTCTAACGTCTGTAGACTACTTTCTGCAGACGTTTTTCATATATCGAATTGAGGCTGGCTTGGATTGTTGCCAGATTACAATTTCCGGTATCAAACTACGCTTTAATTGATGTAATACATTTAATTGTATGCCTTTTTGACTTTTAAAGGAAACGAGTGTCGTCACGCCTTGTGATCACTGGGGGTAATATGGTGTTACTGTCCGAATTGTTTTGATAACCATTACAAGCTTTTTGAGCAATGGTGTCAGTATCACGTCAGTTCGCACTCCTTGGCAAGAAAATATCTCTGATGCCAATTTTTAGAGTATTGTTGATCCATGAAGTTGCATTGGTCTGGAAAGTAATTAGTCACATTAAAACTATTATTAGTCACATTTTAAAAGTAATTAGTCACATTAAAACTATTATTAGTCACATTTTAAAAGTAATTAGTCACATTAAAACTATTATTAGTCACATTTTAAAAGTAATTAGTCACATTAAAACAATAATTAGTCACATTTTAAAAGTAATTAGTCACATTTTAAAAGTAATTAGTCACATATTTAGGAATTAACCTGCATGATTAAGTGAGAAGAGCCCTAGTAGCTATTTCGTTGCGACGGACTTCTACATCTCTTTAATCAGCGAACGCTCATCACTGTGCAAAATACATACACTGATCTCAGATTACAACGAACTATGGAACAATTCTCTTGAAAGATTTTTTTAAAAAATCATTAACTCAAATAAATAAGCAAAAGTCCCACAAAATTCATGTTTCAAAGCTTGGCGAAACTTAAGACTTGACACTACTACATCCGCCTGACTCTTAAGACTCCGCTTTCAAATAATGAGAGGCACAGACACAAAGCCGCTAACACGAGGCGGTTAATTAAGTTGTAGATGACAAAAATGTAGAAGCTTATATTCTTGATGATTACTAAAGTAATAAATTAATATACCAAACACGAAAAGGAAACATTTTAAATTTAATCTAGTCTTCTAGAAATTAAACAAACATCTGCAAACTAAAGTATTTACTTACGCCTACAGTTGGTGAATTATTATTTAATTGCACTAAGACATTTGCTTCTTGTAAGCCCCCTCGTTAGCTCGTTAGCAAACTTTCAGACAGATGCAAATCAAATCAGTTCCAAATATATATGCGTGTTGACGGCGGAAGATGAATATTTGTTTTTAAAATTGGCTTAGTAATATTTACGTCCGTAAATGCATTTCCTAGTTTATAGTATATATTATAAAAATATAGCAATATTTGATATTATTTATATATAACCAATGAGGGAATTCTCAAAGAGGCCAAAACAAAAAGGAAGCTCCCACAAAACATCAAAATGAAACAATCAACATTTTTCGGGCACATCATGAGAAGAGGAAAGTTCCTGGTTACAACTTGCAAAATAAAAGTAAAGAGAGATCGCGGACGACAAGAAGAGAAAATACTGGAGAGCTTGGTGTCATGGCTTTGAAAACAGTCAACAAGAGAACTGATACGATGTACTGTAGATAGAAGAATGTGGAAGGACATGATCGCCTACGCCAACCGGTATGGCACATGATGATTATGTTTACATATATATATATATATAATGGCAAAATTCTTTATAGGTTATTATACTTAGCACAATATAGTTGTTAGAGTTACGGTACATTTCAAGAAGGTCTAGTTTTGTAAGCAGAACAGACATAATCTCCAGTTTGTTATTAAGATCTTTTTTCTTAGACACAAAATCCACTCAACCACTTTCAAATTACTGTTGGCAGCAGTTCCTATTAAAATCATTACTGATATTCTAATATGTGATGTTTATACTTTTCTTCCATGACGAGTCAAATCTTACACTAAGCTACAGTAGATGGAGTGAATGTAACCTATAAATGCTTCTGTACAAATGTAATATCTCCACAAATAATGAACCTGTCATGACTAAAGAAGACTCTGAATGTTCGGTATCATGATAATGTAGAAAACAATATAACAAATTATGATGCGGGGCAAGAGACGTACTTTTAAAGTGACAAATATAAATATTACCCATACTAGTAATGCGTGTTATCTATAGATGATACATCCTTAAAGCGCGCTGTATATTACTTTAAAAATATTTGTTATTAATTAATTTCAGAATTTAACAATTGATGAAAATCTTTCGAATATTGCCCTTTAACCCCGTTCCAATTGAACATTTATCAATTTGTGACATGAAAGTGTGTTACCAGGAAAACACAGTTTAAAGCCTACTTTTATGTAATCTACTTGTATATGCCAGAAATATTTTCGAAACATAATCCATATATATATATATATATATATGTATATATAAACAACAGTTTAATTCAATGGAGGTTGGAAATATTGTATTTTTATTTATTTTGATGTCTTAGGTAACCTGAAGGCAAGCATAAATTTTATAAAACTCAACAATGACATAAAGAAGGAATAACTTTAGCTGAACCATTTATTTTTTGTGAAATATTTCTTCGCAAACCCATATTTTAATAAGAAGAAAGCATTTAATATGCGAATTTGCAGTTAAGAAAGGACAATTTATAATTATCACCTACATTCATCATTTATTAATTTAATTAAAGAAACCATCACTTTCTTGGTATTTTGAACAAAGGTTCCGACTCTGCCCAGGAACTAGATGTGAGATCTGTATTCCACTAAAAATTGTCACCAGTTGGAATGTGGTCGGACTAAGTGTTTCACCAAAATGGACGCCTGGCTTCATGCGTTGTGACAGCAACTCTTGGGGCACGCCTACTCAACATGACGTATACACCGGAATAGGCGCGGGGATAAGGAAATTATGCTGCCGGTGACAAGTTACGGCGTCTCGGAAGTGTCCTTCTTGGACTGCTCGCCATTTATACAGTTTAATACGGCACCTTCAGTAACAGGTATGGAACCATCCTGCCTTCACTGAAACCACTCCATTCCAAAGCTTCTAGTCTAGTCTTAAAGAATATCTGCCACTAGCTAGATCTGTCACTTATTCTGTTGTCAAGTTCAACGTCTTTTTTTTATATTCTAGAAACCACTCCATTCCAAAGCTTCTAGTCTAGTCTTAAAGAATATCTGCCACTAGCTAGATCTGTCACTTATTCTGTTGTCAAGTTCAACGTCTTTTTTTTATATTGTAGAAACTACTTTCTTCTTGATCTGCCCCTGTCACATCTTCGTGAAACCATGCCTTCAACTATTATTCTTTCCATTCCACTATCTCTTTTAGTGTTGCCGATGTATTTTAGTTTTCCTTCGCATCAAAACGAGTTTGCATCACAATTTCGCACAGAAGAAATGTAATGCCCTCAAGTACTTTGCGTAAGCGTTAGAATTCATTTTCTCTTCGAACAAGGAATTCTTGCTGCCTTTTCTTACATGGAAATAAATAATGACAGGGAATCAATGAATCACATTGGTTCAGTTATGTTTTTCCTCGTGCTAGTTCTTTATAATAATGGAACCGTATTTCTTTAAAGCTTTTCTCTCATTTTGGCAGCAACAAATGACGTTTCTACGTCGTGTTATAATTTATCACCAAACTGCGATATGTTGCACATTCTAGAACCAAACTTGCGGTCACTCCTTCATTATTGCATAAAATTGTTGTTTTTGTGGTACCCGTTCTAACACTCCACTAATGATCTATGCAAGTATATATATATACGTCTTTTGGCGTGTGCTGAGACTGCTACGATGGGGTCTACAGTTACCTTTCTTTGTTTGGGAGATGAGATATTGATTCGTATGATTACGCTGGTACTGGTGGTTGAGCAAATATGGATTTTAATTCGTTTGCAGTGATACCGGGGCCTTCCATAATCAAATAACCATATATATATATATATATATATATACATATATATGAATTATATATATATATTGACAATATATTGACATTTTAATTGTTTCTAGTATTTCTGAGAATGTGTAAATTAAATTAAATTACTGGATACATTTATTTTTCAAATATTATATATATATATATATATATATATATATATATATATATATATATATATATATATATATATTTTTTTTTTTTTTTTTTTTTTTTTTTAATTATTATTAAATTAAATAGTACTCTGTTAAAATAAAAATAATCTGTAAGATTTAAATATCTATCTCTTCTTTGTTTACTATTAAGACTTGTTCCCGTGCGCTGCCGGGGCCCGAAAGGGGAGTAAAGAATAGCGGCGCTGTACCCTACCAGGCATGTTCGTAAGAGGCGAGAAAGGAGAGTTAGGCATGGGACTGGCTATCTATTGACCTTTCGAGCCGTAACCGGCCCATAGGGCGTAGACCAAGATACACCTTCTCCTATATGAATTTTTGTTCTAGCAGTTTTCTTTTAAAGATATTTTATCAAATCTCGCCATCTGTCTCTGTTCTGTGCAAGCAGTTCTATCTCATTGAGGGAGCCGATTCCTGCTGCTCTTGCCTCTCTCATCAATGTTCTTCTCAGTGTCTCCCTGGGTCTTCCTCTTTTTCTTTTACCTGTTGTTTCCCATATGAGGGCTTGCTTTGCTATTCGATTATTATCTCTTCTCATCACATGTCCAACGTATGACCATCGTCTTTTCTTTATTACTGAAGATATTAGTGGTTGATTGGCGATTTCTCTAATTTCCTCGTTTGTTTTGAATTCGTTCCATTCTGGCTATCCCATACTGTAAAAAAAATAAGCCGAAGAAACTTCACAAACACGAACATGTCAAAGAGAGATAAAGTTAATCCGTCAACCAGTAAAGAGAAGGGCTCTCTGTCTAAGAGACGTATGACGCAATCCGGAGAAAGCCGTAAGGAGTCCGGGTTGCCGACTCACCCTTTGTCTACCAGGAAATCCTCCAGAATTGGCACCTGGAATGTTCGTACCCTTAACGAACAGGGAAAAGCTGCACAAGTGGCAGCAGAAATGACCAACTACAAGATAGATATTCTGGGAATGTGTGAAACAAGATGGCTGGGAGCGGAGAGAATAAAACTGAATACAGGGGAGATGATTTTATCATCAGGACACCAGGAACCAGGAGCACAATATAGCGAAGGGGTAGCTATAATGCTATCAAAGAATGCACAGAAGACACTAATAGAATGGGAGACAGTGGGACCAAGACTGGTGAGAGCAACATTTAAAACAGCCAAAAACAAAATAAAATTACACATTATACAATGCTATGCACCAACCAACGATTAGGATGATTCAGTTAAAGATTATTTCTATAGACAGCTACAATGTCAGATGGATGCAAGACGAGCCAAGGATATTATAATCTTGATGGGAGACCTAAATGCTAAGGTAGGATCAGACAACAGAGGCTTCGAAGAGATTATGGGAAAACATTGACTTGGAGATATAAACGAGAATGGAGAGATATTTGTGAATTTCTGCGCCCTTAATCAAATGAGCCTAGGAGGAACAATATTCCAACATAAAAGAATACACAAAGCTACATGGGTGTCACCAGATCATAGAACGGAAAATCAAATTGATCACATATGTATTAGTAATAAGTTTAAGTCATCCTTACAGGATGTAAAAGTATATGGAGGGGCAGATGTAACTTCTGATCATCATCTTCTGTTAGCCAAACTTAAAATTAAACTAAAAAGGTATACTACAACGAATAAGGGTAGAAAGTATTTCAATGTAGGGTTTCTTAAAGAACAAGGAATTAAAGATAAATTCGCAGTCACAATATCAAACAAATACCAAGTCCTCCAACAACTAGGAAATACAATAAATATAGAAGATCATTGGAAACAGGTAAAAAATATATGGAAAGAGACATGCGAAGAAACATTGGGGAAAAGAGAACGCCAGAATAAGGCATGGATGACAGCAGAGACCCTGGATAAAATTAAAGAAAGAAAGAACAAGAAAGCAGACATAAATAAAAGCAAAACAAGAAGTAATAAAGCCAAGGCACAGGAAGCTTACACAGAGGTGAACAAAGAAGTGAGAAGATGCATTAAAAGGGATAAGAGGAAATATATAGATGAACTAGCTAAAGAGGCAGAAGAAGCAGCAAATAAAGGGAATATGAAAGAACTGTACAAAAGCACAAAAAAATTAGGTGCAAAATACAAACCGATCAACACCTTTATCAAAGATAAGAAAGGAAATCTGCTTAGTAATATAAGGGAACAAATGGAGAGATGGAAAGAGCACTTTGAAGAACTTTTGAACAGACCCAGCTCAAATAATCCTCCAGATAAACAACCAGCAGAAGAAGAGTTACACGTTAACTGCGGAAAACCAAGCAAAGAAGAAATAATGAAAGCCATCAAACTATTAAAAAATGGTAAAGCCACAGGACCAGATGAAATTCCTTCGGAAGCCATCAAAGCAGATATTAACACCTCTACCAAGATGTTACATGATCTATTGGATAAAATTTGGGAGAGGGAAGAAATACCTAAAGACTGGAGAGAAGGTTATATGATCAAACTACCAAAGAAAGGAAGTTTACAGGAGTGCACAAACTATAGGGGAATTATGCTACTATCAGGGCCAGGAAAAATATTAGGCAGAATCATTCTGGAGAGACTAAAGGAGGCTATAGAGAAACACTTTTGGAGATGAACAAGCAGGTTTTAGGAAGAACAGATCATGTGCTGATCAAATAACTAATCTACGTATAATAGTTGAACAAAGTCTAGAACTAAAATCCCCACTTTATATTGGATTCATAGATTACGAAAAGGCATTTGATAGTTTAGACAGAAGAATGCTTTGGAAGTTGCTGAGTCATTACGGAATCCCCATAAAGTTTATTAACCTGATAAAAACAATGTATGAAGGAACAAAATGTAGTGTGGTGCATGAAGGACAGCTTACAGAAGCATTTGAAATAAGAACAGGAGTAAAGCAAGGATGCCTTCTATCCCCATTTCTCTTTCTACTGCCATAGATTGGATTATGAAAATAACTCAAAACAGCAGAAATGGGATCTAGTGGTCACTGACCAAAAAACTTGATGATTTGGACTTTGCTGATGACATAGCTCTCCTATCACACAGCCATCAACAGATGCAGGATAAAATGAGTATATTAGATGAGAGATCACAACAGCTAGGACTAAAGATTAATAGAGATAAGACCAACATTATGAGAATTAATGCAGTTGGCAATAAAACTGGGAGAAATACCTCTACTAGACGTACAATCTTACATATATCTGGGCAATAATATAGATAAAGAGGGAGGAACAGAAAATGATACAAAAATAAGGATATCAAAAGCAAGAGGAGCTTTCATTGTACTGGGAAACATATGGAAATCCAAAGAAATTAGGTTAAATACACAAATTACAATTTTCAACTCAAATGTTAAGTCGGTCCTATTATATGGCCGTGAAACATGGAGAATAACAAAATTGACAATCACGAAGGTACAGACTTTCATTAATGAATGCTTACGCAGAATAAAGGGATGGAAATGGCAGGAGAAAGTCACTAACGTGGAATTATGGAAATGTACCGGTCAAATACCAGTGGATAAAGAGATACAGCGAAGACAATGGCGATGGATAGGACACACACTACGGAAGCCAACTGATAGTATTACACAACAGGCCCTTTTTTGGAATCCCCAGGGGAAAAGACAAAGAGGAAGACCAAGGAATTCTTGGAGAAGAAAGATCGAAGCAGAGATGAAGATAATGGGGAAGACATGTAATGATCTTAAAAGAATTGCACAAAACAGAACGACTTGGAAAGTGTTTGTTGAAGACCTATGCTCCACTGGGAGCTATAAAAGGTAGAAGAAGAAGACTTGTTATTTTTGAAATAAGTATTCTGACATTGTTCCTGCCATATTTAAGACATTAATTCCCTGGGTTTCACTTGCAGACTGTTGCAGAAAATATGCTCGTCAACACACAACGCTTTAACATCCCTTATCGTAATCATGCCTTGAAATCTGACGTTCTAACGAGACCAGAGTCAGGAAATTATTTTTTAGCGTTTAATGATTCCAGCAAAGATTCTCTAGAAACTGTCTTATAGGTGGTATAAAAAAAAAAAGTGAAGTTCCCCCGTCACGCCAAGTGGCGTATAGGGAAATATGGTGTTAGTGACCCTATATTTTACAGACCTTCAGCACATGATTTTTGGGGTATTACGCTCGTTCTGCTTTACTTTCCCAGAAAAAAATCCGGTACCCATTTAAGGCTGGGAGAATCCGGAAGCCGTCGGTTGGGATCGAACCCTACCCCTTGTCCTTTGTAGTCCAGTTCACTAACCACTGAGTTATCGCGGCTCCCTTTATAGTTGGTATGGAAGTCTCTTAGGTTCCTTATCTTCCCAGTTCTCCGTGCTAATAATTAATAATATTGTCTATTATGTCATTCTCCTACAGTCCATTATTATGTTGTATTTCGTTTGTATAATTAATAAAATATTTGATTTTTAAAATTTCTCTCTCTCTCTCTCCCTCTCTCTCTCTCTCTCTCTCTCTGCGATTAAGACTCTATTAGAGTAGGATTCCAGAGGCTCACATGAAGACACCTGTCTAAGTGACACCTGTCTAAGTGACACCTGTCTAAGTGACACCTGTCTAAGTGACACCTGTCTAAGTGACACCTGTCCCCATAGACAGAACATCATAATTAGAGTCTGTTAGATCCACCCTGATTGAATACTTCTTAAAACGTTGCACTGTGTTCTTTTTTAATTTGAATGTAATTCTTAAATGATTTTAAAAGATGTTTTATGCTTCTTATATTTATTGTTTTTGTTTGTTTTCTCAACTGAAAGTATTATTCGAGGGATATCATAAGATGTTTGCAACTAACTTCTAATGTCAACCTCACATTTCATTGATATTTTTTCCTGTCTTTTTTTGTATCATAAAGTTTACTTTTTTTCAGACCGCACATTTAATTTGACACGAAATGTCATTAGCAGGAATGTTTGTGTTTCTCTCCGGACGTTACTACAACCTGCACGGTTTAACACATTTTTGTTTATTCTGACGTCACAGTGGGAGCGTAATTAGTTACTGGTTCCTACAGTGGAAAATATTTGTAATCCTGGACGGTGTTGAAAGGCTCCAAGGATTCTTTTGTGATGCCTGCACCGTCGTCTGCAATCTAATTGTCCTCATCAGAGTTCTTCACAGCTTCCCATGTTTGTGTTGAGATTTCTGCTTATATTTATTTCCCTTTATCACTATTCATAAATGTGTTTTTGATTGGTTTTGTATTTTTGAGCCACTTCATGCCTGAGTGTTAGGCTGTTGGCTTTTGTTTTCTTTATTTTATTTCGCAATTGCCTTCTTCTATAAATATAATTCATTTAGACTGCCATTCTAGATTCACAAACAAAGTCTTGCTTCAATGAGTGTTTATTACACCATGCACCGTGTTATTTACTTTATAGCCAGAAGTAATATATTTTTACTCACAATTTTAACGGGCGTGCAAACCCAATCACTGAGTTGTGCAAGTGTAAACACACAAACACCTTTCTACTAATTTCATGTTTTTTTTCATCGGTTTCAGATGAAAGCTGCTCTAACGGAAGCGTGACAATCGTTTCACCTCACAAGTATCATCGCCTCGTCGATCATCATATGTTGATGGTGAGGCGAATAATAGTTGTCCTAGAAACATACTCTGGCCAATGCTCCAAGTAATGGAAGACTTAGAATACACGTATAGGATATTTCTCATTAACTGTGAAGTAACGAATCAACGGATTCATGTTTTAATTGTATTACGTTCTATTGATCTTTCTATACACTAAGAAATAAAGCACCGGGGATAGATAACATACCAATATAAATAATAGCAACAGCAGGAGAAATAGGAGAATATTCAATGCAGCACGGCAACAACAAAAAGCCCACGAAGACTGGTAACAGGCAATCATCGTACTAATATGGAAAAAGAAAGGTAGCAAAAGAGATTGCAATCAATATAGAAGTATATATCTTCTCAGAGATGTAGAAAGGCAATACGCCAAAATTGTTGAAAACATGACAAGACAAATAATAGAACTACAGTTAAACGATTCTCAAAAGGGATTCCGAAAAAAAACAACGGATGTACTGACGCCTATTCACCTTAAAACAGCTTGCAGGAAAAAAATAACAGAACACAATCAAAATGTGTACATAGCTTTCATTCTTCTTCTTCATCCTCTTCTATCCTTCCTCTGTTGCCGTTGGCGTCGAGGGGAGAAACAGTCTGCGATTCTTTGCTCTTCTGTTGGCCTCTTCTGATGTTATTCCTCCTAGTGACTCTAGTATTCCATTTATCCATCTCTTTCTAGGTCTTCCTCTTAATCTGACGTTTTCGTAGCGTTTGTTTATGGCTCTTTGATTCATTGTTAGTTCTTTCTGTCTTGTTATGTGGCCGAACCAATTTATCTGTTGTTTCTTTATGTATTCGATGGCTGGTTCAATTTCGAGTTTCTTCCTCAGGTCAGTGTTTCTTACTCTGTCCCTTAAGCTGTTTCCTGTCATTCTTCTGACACATTTCATTTCGGTGGTCGTTATCTTTCTTATTGTTCTAGAGTCCAGCGTCCAATTCTGGCACTGATAGCACAGAGTTAGTAGAAAAATTGATTTGTATATTGCCCTTTTTGCTTCCGTAGTTATTGCTTTGTTTTTCAATAATGTTGATACTTGGCCTATAACTTGGCATGCTTTGTTACACCTTATATCTATCTCTGTTTCTTGGTTATTGTCTTGTGTTAGCGTGCTACCCAGATATTTAAAATTGTCAACTTGCTTCAAAGATATGCTTATTATATATAATGATGTTTAGTTTTTCTTTCTTTCTCGCTATTGCCATTACTTCGGTTTTGCTTATGTTGATCTTCATGTTGTATTGTTTACAAGTGTTGTTTAGCCTGTTGATATGTCCTTGTAGGTCCTCAGTTGTTTCATGTATCAGAACTTGGTCGTCTGCAAATAGTATTTCATTTATTTCTTCCTCTCTTCTGTTGTTTTCTGGTATGCATATTTCGTTCTCTTCTGTGTTATAGTTTGTTGTCATCCGTGTTGGTATGTTTCCTCTGATTGGGCATGCTAATTTGCATATATTATAGCTTTCATTGACCAGGAGAAAGCATTTGACAGAGTAAATAGAGAACAACTGTAGGAGATACTAACAACATACTAACAACTACTAAGATACGAGTCAACATATAACCAACCTAATTAACAGTCTCTACATCGACAGCAGCTGCACAGTCAGAACAGTAGCAGGCTACACAGACCACTTCGAAGTTAGATCAGGTGTAAGACAGTGGTCCGTACTTACCCCCCTACTGTTTATTACAAACATGGGCTATATATGCAAGTTAGCCAACCAATCAGACAGAGGAGACGAACAAGCTTTTATTTGCAGACGATCAGGCACTGATATATGAAAAAAATAGAAGACCCACAAGAACACTTAAATAAACTCAAAAGCGCAGGCACGAAATACAACATAAAAATCAACATCAACAAAACAGAAGTCATGAATGTTGCCAAAAGTAAACAGAACATCAACATAACTGTAGAAGGCAGACAACAAAAACAAGTAAAGGAATTCAAATACCTAGGAAGTTTAGTGACAAACGACAATTCACAAACAGCAGAAATAAGACTTAAGATGCATCAAAGCTTGTCAAATCATTGGATACTTATCACCACTATTGTCTAAAAAGAAAATAAATCTAGAGGCAAAACGAGCATTGTACAACACAATCTCCATCCCAACGTTGTGCTACCAATGCCAGACCTGGAACCTAGATGCAAGAACAATAAGAAAAATGACCTCTACAGAGATTAAATGTATTAGACGAATGACAGGAAACAGTCTGAGAGAAAATATCAGAATTGAGTAAAACGATAAGAATAGCCCTGCCATAGAATATATAAAGAAACAACAGATAAAACAGATGACAAGGCATAGTGATCAAAACACAACACAACGAACCTTCAATAAGCGTTGCGAAAACACCAGACTCAAAGGTCGACCACGGAAAAGATGGATCGATGTTAATATGTTTTTCATGACATTAACATTACTTTTTGCCATTTCTGTTCTTTTATTGATTTCAGTTTTACATTTTCCATCACTGGTTATAGTATTTATTAGAAGCACTAGGAAACGTAACAGCAGCAGTGGCGAACAGAAGAGCGAAAGACCACAGATTATATCTCCCCTCGACGCTGAAAGACAATGAGGAAGGAAAAAAGAAGAGGAAGAAGAAGAATCGCGTTATTGCTATCCTACATATGTTTGACGTATGTGTGCAGCGGTTTTCATTGTAATCAAAACGTGTACAGAAGTTGAAGCATCCTCCCATTGTAGGTTTTCATAAACATCAATGTAAAGTAGTGCGATTCTCAAGAAACCATTAGAGGAATCCCAAAGTAAACGCGTTATTAACCAATTTCTACCAAAAGATCTTTAATAATAATAATTAATAAGTAAATTAATAATAATTAAAAATAATTATCATCATCATCATGTGCCATACCGGTTGGCGTAGGCGATCATTACCTTCCACAATCTTCTATCTACACTGCTTCGTATCAGTATATAATTATATAAATATGAACTATTAATAAGTAATAGTTTTTATCTCAAAGTGGTATTTTAATTATAATCTTAGAAATATAGCAGTATTTATTTTTGACGATGTCCGGAGCTTAGTACATTTCCCTTATTCTTAAAATTAATATTTTATAGGAAGTGGTTTTAATTTTTGACACCATACACACGAAATGTAAAATAGAAAAAAATATATTTAAAAAAGTAAATAAATATGAACTATATGTTAGCTAAAATATTTTCGCAACTAAAAGGAAAAAAAAAATCGGTAAATTTGAGTTTCCGAAAATTAAACTCTTAACCACCATTTTTACTCACTTTAATTTAAATAGAAGAAGTATGTGTATTTTACATTCCTGTCTAAAACTAAAATATCGGCGACAAACAACTGTGTAACAAAACACGCAATAACAACAGATAGGCGTTGTTTTCACATAAACATCTGAAAAAGCAGAAGCTATGACATTAAACGGCAAAAGACTGAATTAGAGAACAGAAGCTTGCAATACAGACACTTTGACACACTTGGGAAAATAACATAACATAATTTAGACGAGATAGTAATGATATCTACACCTGCATAAAGTAGACAAGCAAAAAATTGCTAGACCAGTCTAAACAACATGTGGAGGTACTCCCAGTAAAATATGAGAACAAAACTAAAGATAAATGAGAGCTGTCTGTTTTTTTTTTTTGTTTTTTTTTGTTGTGCTTTTAAAAAGATATAAAAGCAGGAGGACAACTCGAAATGACACATCAAGATTGTTGTCGTTTCTTATTTCCCTGCATGAAGAGAATTTTGAGACTATCTTGGCCAAAAATATAATGCAACCAAAACGAACTGCCCCAGCCGAGATCAGATACAACGTGAACTTGTTAGGTCATCGTGAGCTCAGGAGTGACCGAGAAACACTCATAATATCTACCGTACAGTGACCTTTGAACTAATGAAAAATAGAGACGATAGCCCAGGAGAATTTGGCGAAAAACATACAAGATAAAGATGTAGAGTATAGATTCTTCATATGATGACCTCAGACCGTGGGGAATCTCTTAACCCTCCACAAAATGCCGAAATATGTCAATGTTGTGTGTTTGTTTGCACGCGCCATATTTATATATTTAGCGTGTTCACAACGGACTGAATTTTATGCAAATATAACCGTTTTCCTGTTCTTCACACGGGCAGGTCTGAGGCTTAGGGGTTACTCGCCATACAAGCAGATATTCTCAGAATTCTGATATCCAATTATTTTAATTATCCAGAGTTGCAAAGTGTTTTGTAAAGAAGTAAAGGAACCAAGATGCGTAGAGATGCGAAGCTGCTGTAAAGCTGATGATTATAGCAATTCTAACCAAAAAAAAAGAAGAAAGTGGTATGGGGACAGCTTTACGTGGTAATGAACAAAACAAAAGGCGACGTTTCGGCCAAGTAGGCCTTCAGCTGGAGCAACAACCAAAAACACACAAAAATAGATATAAGGATGTGTAAACATCCTTTCGTCCCGTCATTTAGTCCATTCAGAAGATGACAACGCTCTGGAACACAGTCAAGTGACTCTTTTTTATTTCCTTTCTTGAGTATCTAGCATATTATCGCCATGTATTTAGATTTGTTTACATATCTTTATATATATTTTTGATGTCTTTGTTTGTTGTTCCAGCTGAAGGCCTACTTGGCAGAAACGCCGATTTTTGTCTTGTCCATTACAACGTAAATCTGTCACCAAACCACTTTTTTCTTCTCTTTTTTAGAATTGCTGTAAAGTGTTTTGTACATTTTCCCCGGGCAGCAGACATATTTCAGCTACTGTTTTTGAATGTAAACTGCCAGTGACTCTCTAAAGTATTCAGAATGCATAAGGGAACTCCTGTTTTTATTTTTTTTTATTCTTTGCCGTTATCCAAGAGAGTTAGACATCGGATCTCACTACCCAGAGTGGGTTAGACATCGGATCTCACTGCCCAGAGATTGTTAGACATCGGATTTAACTACCCAGAGCGGGGTAGACATCGGATCTCACTACCCAGAGAGGGTTAGACATCGGATCTCACTGCCCAGAGAGGGTTAGACATCGGATCTCACTACCCAGAGAGGGTTAGACATCGGATCTCACTACCCAGAGAGGGTTAGACATCGGATCTCACTGCCCAGAGAGGGTTAGACATCGGATCTCACTACCCAGAGAGGGTTAGACATCGGATTTCACTGCCCAGAGAGGGTTAGACATCGGATCTCACTGCCCAGAGAGGGTTAGACATCGGATCTCACTACCCAGAGAGGGTTAGACATCGGATCTCACTACCCAGAGAGGGTTAGACATCGGATCTCACTCCCAGAGAGGGTTAGACATCGGATCTCACTCCCCAGAGAGGGTTAGACATCGGATCTCACTCCCCAGAGTGGGCTAGACATTGGATCTCACTACAAAGAGAGGGCTAGACATCGGATCTCACTACCCAGAGAGGGCTAGACATCGGATGTCACTACCCAGAGAAGGCTAGACATTGGATCTCACTACCCAGAGAAAGCTAGACATCGGATCTCACTACCCAGAGAGGGCTAGACATCGGATCTCACTACCTGGAGAAGGCTAGACATTGGATCTCACTACCCAGAGAAGGCTAGACATCGGATCTCACTACCCAGAGAAGGCTAGACATCGGATCTCACTACCTAGAGAAGGCTAGACATCGGATCTCACTACCCAGAGAAGGCTAGCCATCGGATCTCACTACCCAGAGAGGGCTAGACATCGGATCTCACTACCCAGAGAGGGCTAGACATCGGATCTCACTACCCAGAGAAGGCTAGCCATCGGATCTCACTACCCAGAGAAGGCTAGACATCGGATCTCACTACCCAGAGAAGGCTAGACATCGGATCTCACTACCCAGAGAAGGCTAGACATCGGATCTCACTACCCAGAGAAGGCTAGACATCGGATCTCACTACCCAGAGAAGGCTAGACATCGGATCTCACTACCCAGAGAGGGCTAGACATCGGATCTCACTACCCAGAGAGGGCTAGACATCGGATCTCACTACCCAGAGACCAGGAGAGGGTAAAGCAACGAAGAAACTACTTATTCGATTTTTGAAAAATGTCTACTGCCAGTTTTAGGATTCGAATCTCGTGACACGTTCTTGTCCATATAACGACATCCACTCCTAGAGCACCCAGCCTCCCGCTTCTCCTCCATATTTACCCCCAAGGTGTCAATGATATGTCGATCAGAGACAAAGAAAAAAAGAAAGGAAATCCTTATTCAAAATAATATTTATATTGTCAAATCCTCAAATAGATCTATCAATAAGAATGTCGACCCTTTGGTCTGTCTTATTGCATGTATTATACATCATTTTGTTTTAAAACAACGATGAATTGTTTCAGTCTTTCGATCGTTGATGTATTCAAATATCTTGAAAGACTTTATTATGGATTTTCGATTAATCGAACCATAATTGTGCCTGCAATGCGTCATTTGTCGAAGGTTACCGAGCACCTATGGCTCTGATAGTAGTGCTATAAAGTCAAATTTTGCTCTGCAACAAACGACATGCTCTCAGTTATGTTCAAGGAATAATATTTTCGTGATCATCATTCTAAGTGACTGCATTTGCTGTTATTAGCTAAAATCAAACAACAATGTGTTCAAGCAAATAAAATAAATACTTGACGCTAACATTTCTTCCACATGAAACTCAAATTTAAATATTAGGTCAAGATCATTTGACTCTGGTTTTTCTTGATTAGACTTGAGTACACGAGTGGCTTTCACGGTCCTACAAAATGCATGCACTGTATAGAGATATTCTGTATATAGACAAAAGCTTGTAATCAATGATACTATCTGAGTGTAGTGATAACCCTCAAATTAAGAAAAAAATAAAATTAGAAAATTATTATTCCAACGAAAATTACTTTAGCACAGTTCCTAATTAAGCCATAAATGTTCTGACGGAAGCATCAGTTCTGAAAACTTTATCCCTTGAAGAGAATTTAACATTTTTAATTACAGCGACGACATCAAAGCGCAAAAAATGATGCCATCACTAAACGCGTTTTTTTACGATTTTTAATTTGGTGTACGTACTTTCGAAGTGTGCTCATTAAATTAATTAATGAGGATAAAATATATAATGTGTCCATCAGCTGTTTAAACTTGACTTTCATGTCTACTTTATTATACCCAGTGATAGAAGGTTATTAATTGCCCAAAAAATCACGAAGAAAAGACAATGTAATATATTGTATACTATGAAGATCAATACAAATTTAGCTGAAAGCTGAAAAAAAAAATAATAAATACACACTTGATGTTATTCTCTGTTGAAAAGAAAATTAAAGCGACAAACAAGACACACAGTAATTTTTCAAAGTGTGCTGGAAAACATCGGAATACATAACAATGAAATGTATCTTTCTTTTGTCCTTTCGGCCGAAGACGGCACATAAGAGAGACATTCCAGACTCTCTGTATCTGACTATGTTAGATATGATGTCTTAGAGTTTCTACAACAGCCTACTCAAAGTAATCCTGGAGGGGAAAATACAAGGTAAATGAGGCAGAGGCAGACCAAGACTAACATGGACGAGTAACATCAAAAGATGGACAAACCAGCATATGACAACATGCACAATCAAAGCAAGAGACAGAGCAGAATGGTTCTCCATGGTAGCCAACCTTCGATGCGGAGATGGCACTCGATGATGATGAGAGTTTCTACAGGATTCGCATTGTATCTCTCCAGATGTCGCTGTACTGGGCTCGTCTCTCAATCGTCGCAAGGAAGTTGATGCCTACTGTTGTTGTTACAGTTTCTCTAGATCGGCTTCTTTCTTTTTCACTGCCTATATACTAAATGAAGGAAATTAGAATCATAATAGCTAAAGCAGCAATGTCTTTCAGAAGCCTTGAAAAGTTGCGGAAATCAATCTGGCAAACATTTGCTGCAAATGGCACCATAACAAACCTGCAAAAACTGCCAACTATTACTGCAAATGGCACCATAACATACCTGCAAAAACTGGCAAACATTTGCTGCAAATGGCACCATGACAAACCTGCAAAAACTGCCAACTATTACTGCAAATGGCACCATAACAAACCTGCAAAAACTGGCAAACATTTGCTGCAAATGGCACCATAACAAACCTGCAAAAACTGCCAACTATTACTGCAATAATTGCCACTTTTACAATTCGGAGAAGTGGCGATTCTGATCAATACTGAGAGTCAACACATGTTCGTCGCTAGCGAAGCTGAAAACCACAGTTCAATTATACAAATTTGGTGTCTAACTGAACTCATTAAACAGGAAACGCCAGAAAAGACAGTGAGACAAACATAAATAACACCAAATTACGAACAAAAAACGAACACATTTAATGATGCTTCCTCATTTTATTCACTTACTTTTCAATTCGAACTCAGCATTTTCAGTTTACTGATATGTTCAGACTCGTACAAGTAGAATATTTCCATAACGGAAACTTCTATTACAGCGTGCTCTGTGCGCACATTTTCACTTTTGTGCACACACACGTACTCCGTGTGCACTAACATTTTTTTTTGCATTTTGACACATCAGAGTATACAGGGAAGACTTTTTATTTTTAATTTTCTTTTATTTTCTTGTTCTTGTACGAAATTATTTTATTTTTTATTATTTTTTTTTAATATTTTAAATGTATATCTGCATGTGTGTTTTATGTTTGTTCCTGCTGAAGGCATATTCAGCTGAAACGTCATTCTGGTTTGTGTTATTCAATTGTTAAATGAAACTTTAACCGTTCCGCTGTATTTCTTTTTTTTTCTTTTCTATTTCTATTTTGTTTCTTTTCTCCTAAAAATCGCACACCTCTTCTAATACATATTGTCTTCTAAAATGATCAGATTTTTTAACATTCTTTTGCTGCGAAGCTCATCTTACACGAAAACTCAGTGTTCTGAAAAGACACATCCGCAATTTTAAAGTCTCATTACATTTTAACATATAACCTGGATACACCTTCTAAATCACCAATCCAGTTATAATGAGTTGATTCACTTCACAATTCTAATGTTCTCTAACAGTTACAAAACTCAAATAATGTTTATCATTTCCCATCAGTGTTATGTTGTATAAAATACATCTAAACCGTCCGAAATGTATTCCAGTAAACTTTCTTATTAAGGATCACTGAACCTCATATACTTTCTGGAAAGCACAGCAAATTGTTGGGATAAGCCAAGACAGGTTAGTTAAACTATTTTCGAGTGTTTTGAGTATTAAGTGTAGTTATTTTGTGCCGAACATACTGTGTAAGCCTTATGTTTTAGGTTAGTTAAACTATTTTCGAGTGTTTTGAGTATTAAGTGTAGTTATTTTGTGCCGAACATACTGTGTAAGCCTTATGTTAGGTTAGTTAAACTATTTTCGAGTGTTTTGAGTATTAAGTGTAGTTATTTTGTGCCGAACATACTGTGTAAGCCTTATGTTAGGTTAGTTCAACTATTTTCGAGTGTTTTGAGTATTAAGTGTAGTTATTTTGTGCCGAACATACTGTGTAAGTCTTATGTTAGGTTAGTTAAACTATTTTCGAGTGTTTTGAGTATTAAGTGTAGTTATTTTGTGCCGAACATACTGTGTAAGCCTTATGTTATGTTAGTTAAACTATTTTCGAGTGTTTTGAGTATTAAGTGTAGTTATTTTGTGCCGAACATACTGTGTAAGCCTTATGTTAGGTTAGTTAAACTATTTTCGAGTGTTTTGAGTATTAAGTGTAGTTATTTTGGGCCGAACATACTGTGTAAGTCTTATGTTAGGTTAGTTAAACTATTTTCGAGTGTTTTGAGTATTAAGTGTAGTTATTTTGTGCCGAACATACTGTGTAAGCCTTATGTTAGGTTAGTTCAACTATTTTCGAGTCTTTTGAGTATTAAGTGTAGTTATTTTGTGCCGAACATACTATGTAAGACTTAGAGGCAATGTAGCAGGAGGTCGACGCCTGGGAGTCATGACTCCCAGACGGGCCCACCTCCCCCAGAGTGTCAAGAAGCTAAAGAGCCGAAACACTTCTCGACGGTGTTTGTCTTCTGATGATCAGATTGCCTCCTGCTGCGAAGCTCTGTACAAAGAGTTTCTTACCACCTCAATTCATTTACTACCTGATGTAATACACATTTGATGAATGTAATACAATTTGATAATAAAACGAAATGTAATTTAATAAATGTCCTTCCCACAATGATATTTACACCTGCACCTCACCGATCTGGTGTACGATATTCTATTTTTATGGAACAAAGATGAAACAATTTAAGTAAACTTTTAACTAGAGAAAAAACAGTGTTTATATACATATATATGTATAAAGGGCATTCATCAGGTCTGTATGTGTATACAAGAAATATACAATTTATTCTCATGTTTAGTAGTAGTCATTATCATATAGGGAATATAGTATTTATGGCCTTATTTAGTAGTAGTCATTATCATATAGGGAATATAGTATTTATGGCCTTATTTAGTAGTAGTCATTGTCATGTAGGGAATATAGTATTTATGGCCCTATTTAGTAGTAGTCATTGTCATATAGGGAATATAGTATTTATGGCCTTATTTAGTAGTAGTCATTATCATATAGGGAATATAGTATTTATGGCCTTATTTAGTAGTAGTCATTATCATATAGGGAATATAGTATTTATGGCCATATTTAGTAGTAGTCATTATCATATAGGGAATATAGTATTTATGGCCTTATTTAGTAGTAGTCATTGTCATATAGTCAATATAGTATCTACGGCGAATATTTAGCAGTAATCATTATCATATAAGAAATATCATGGCCATATTTTGTAGTAGTCATTATCATATAGATAATATATTATATATGGCCACATTTAGAAGCAGTCATTATCATATAGGGAATATATTATTTATGGCCATATTTAGTAGTAATTATTATCATATTGGCAATATAGTATCTACCGCCATATTTAGAAGTAGTCATTATCATATAGATATTATATTATAAATGGCCATATTTAGAAGTAGTCATTATCATATAGATAATATATTATATATGGCCATATTTAGTAGTAGTCATTATCATATAGGGAATATATTATATATGGCCATATTTAGTAGTAGTCATTATCATATAGGGAATATAGTATTTATGGCCATATTTAGTAGTAGTCATTATCATATAAGAAATATTATGGCCATATTTAGAAGTAGTCATTATCATATAGGGAATATATTATTTATGGCCTTATTTAGCAGTAGTCATTATCATGTTTATAACTCCCATAACAAGTAATTGCCCCACTTTAGAAAGAAAAATGTGCCAATCATATTCAGTCTAGACCCTGGACTGTCGATTTGTGGACACCATTGCCCCATTTGAGAATGGACATGCCTTCCTTTCATCTTTGCAAATGGCCGGTTAGAGCGCACTAATTGTCAATTTATAAGTTCTGCTTTCCCGCTTGTCTTCGTCAACCTCTACTTTTCCTTTTTTACTTGTTCTTCTGCAAGGGCCAATACAACGTGCTTGGATGTTTTCCCATAATTTGTTGAACTTTATTATTACTGTGGACTGTACCATCAAATGCTGTTATTGTTGAGGGCGGTGCAAGCTTTGTGCTACATTCTCAGGTGTCTGCTTGGGTGCTACGCTGACGCAAATAGCAGAGTCTCTGACACCTATTTTGTGAAAGTTGACTCTGAAGCCACAGTGCTCTCTTCTAAGGCAGATTAACGCGGTTTCAAAACAAACAATAACAATCATCATCATGTACCGGGCCTGCTGGCGTAGGTGATCATGTCTCTCCACAACTCTCCTCAAATAAGCTCAATATAAATATTAAACAATAACAATAAACACATATTTTTACGAACGGAAACTTCTGAGACAACAGATGAACTCATGTGTTTGGGGGACATGTATGTTTACGTCTCTCGCCAAAAATCCACAAAATAAACAAAAACAGAAAACGTTTGCGGAAATTCAGGCCACTCGTGGCAGGGCACTGTGAAGAGCAGTACCATTACGATTCTACTCTAGGCTATCCGTTCTTTGTGTTTTCTGTTGTTGATTATTTTGTTATCCCCCCCCTTTTCCTTCCCCCCCCCCCAGTGTTGCAGATATACTTGTCTCCCAAACATGAGTTTATCTTGGTCGGCCATAACTGTAGTAACCGGTAGCTCAGTGGTTAGTTAACTGAACTACTAAGGTCGAAAGGTTTGGGGTAGATTCTGACCAACGACCTCCAGGTGGACTCAATCTTAAATGGGTACCGATTATTTCTGAGAAATAAAAGCGACACCGGCAGTAAAACGTACCACATTACCCAAAAACACGAGTCCCGAATGTCCACAAAAAAATATGAGTGCTAACACCATATAGCTCAGTGATTGGTGTACTGGGCTACTAAGGACAAGAGGTAGGGTTCGATCCCAATCGACGGCTTCCGGGTTCACCCAGCCTTAAATGGGTACCGGATTTTTTTTCTGGGAAAGTAAAGCGGCACGGGCGTAATACCGATTACATTTCCTCAAAAAATCATGTGCTGAAGGTCTATAAAAGTTATGGTCACTAACATCATATTCCCTATACGCCACTTGGCGAGACGGGGCTATTTACTTACTTACTAACACCATATATTCCCTGCTTGCTACGTGGCATGACATGGCTCTTCTCTTTTTTTTTATGTGATGTTTAAACTACATCATACTGCCCAGTATTTGCCATATTTGTCTCTCCATTTAACTTGTTGTGAATAATCATCTAGAAAAATTATCTTTATCTCCCAACTATAGTAAGTGCCTGCCAATCTTGAATGTTAGTAAATGTTCCGCTCGTGTAAATAGGAAAGCGGACTTCAATCTTAAATAACTTTTCAACTGTTCTGCTTAGAATTAACTCCCCCTAGCTCTTCTAATTTACGCCATCAACTTATCCCACTAATTTTTATTGATTTTTTTTTCTGTAGAAACTCAAGAGCGAAGCTTATAAAATATCTTTCGTATCCTTTTTAAAATATTTAATGTTGTTTTATTTAATTATTAACATTAACCTCTCAGAAAAATAAAACATATTAGCATGGGAAATTGAGCTCCTAGTCTCTAGGGATTGAGTAGAGGTGAAAGTTGGCGAATGGAATAAAAATGTAGCAATATAATATTTTACAACCAAAATAAAAAATAAATGGATGTTTCTACGGCAATCTCCTTCATTAACTGATCAAGTTACATATCATTGTGTACTTTCTGCTATCGAACGTGGCTGCGATAAATTTCACGTTCTCCCGATTAAAAGTTTACTAGTGTAGAAGCTAGTTATCCGTCGTTCCACTTTCTCGTCCACGGTTATAATCCCATAAACCTTATTTATTACTCTATTACATTTTTCAACTCTTTGAAATCTAAACTTTCATTATTTTAAAATGCACTTGTAATGAAGCGCTGATGTTTATCAAATGTTGTAATACGGTGTTACTGCTTTGTGTATATTCTTCTGTTATTGAACGGTCTGTATGCTTGGAAGTTCAATAAAAAAGTGAAAAGCAAATTTAACAGTGTTAGTATTACACTAATCACGTCTACTTCTCCAAATGTACACTGTTATCATGAATACAACAAACGATCTGCTAAAGCAGAACAATCCGTCACGAATACACAACAGCAAATCATACACTTTTATCATTATTAAATCAAAACGTAACTGAGTAACAAACCAATAATTGTGACTATCATGCATGAATATGTTTGGTAACAAATGTCACTAATAGATCAAAACATAAACGTGTAACAATCCAATAAATGTAATGCTCATACGAGTGTATGAATATGTTTGATAACCAATGTCACTAATAAATCAAAACATAAACGTGTAACAATCCAATACATGTAATGCTCATACGAGTATATGAATATGTTTGGTAACCAATGTCACTAATAAATCAAAACATAAACGTGTAACAATCCAATAAATGCAATGCTTATACGAGTATATGAATATGTTTGGTAACCAATATCACTAATAAATCAAAACATAAACGAGTAACAATCCAATAAATGTAATGCTCATACGAGTAAATGAATATGTTTGGTAAAAGAAAAACAGTAGTGGATGTCCGAGACACTTTTTGCTGCGGGAGAACAGAATATTAGTGCCAACTCTTGAGACCGTCACATCTCTGGTTGACGCAAACAATATCACTCCAAACGGTCTCGCACTTCTGGTTGACGCAAACAATATCACTTCAAACGGTCTCGCACTTCTGGTTGACACAAGCAATATCACTCCAAACAGTCCCGCATCTATGTAGACAATCACTGGTGCTAATTGTCCACGTCTGTGTGTACATAGCTGCACGCTAATTGTACACAGTTCGTTATTTTTGTGATCTGAACACATCTATGCTCAGCAGCATTCGAGTATGCATGTTTTGTGCTATTTATAAAATCCTAATGATATCTGTAGAAATGTGGTTTTACAGAAGAATGTTGAGAATACCATGAACAGCTAAGAAGAGTAATGAAAATGTTCTGAAAGAGGCCAGAGTAAAAAGACAGCTAATTTCCAATATTAGGAAGAAACAATCATCATTTGTTGGCCATGTAATGAGAAGAGAACAACTGGAATATATTGTACAATGGGAAAATTGCGGGACGAAGAGATAGAGAGAGGCAAAGAGAAAAAAAATACCAGACAGCTTAAGAGAAATGGCTTGGCAGAAGGTCAACAACAGAAATGATAAATAACAGTCGAGATCGAAAGTTGTGGAGAGACATGATCACCTACGCCAGCAGGCCCGGTACTTGATGATGATGATGTTGAATGATATCTGCCAACTTAAAATCATACACAAAATAAATACGCACTCGATATCTCAACCAAATAAAAATTATGCAGTCATGACTAGTTTAGACTTTCGACATATCATGGGTGCAGGAAAAATACGTATCGTCCAAACAGAAATTATCAGGGTTTTACCCCAGGATTTACTGATAATGTGTATCTTGTTCAAAGCGTTGCTAACTTATTTGAAGGGAAAAAATCTGCTGGATATTAGATATAACATGCTACAGACGCGAGCCGCGATAACTCAGTGGTTAGTGAATTGGACTACAACGGACAAGGGGTAGGGTTCGACCCCAACCGACGGCTTCCGGGTTCATCCAGCCTTAAATGGGTAACGAATTTTTTTCTGGGAAAGTAATGCGGCACGAGCGTAATACCGACCACATTACCTCAAAAATCATGTGCTGAAGTTCTGTAAAATTGATGGTCACTAACACCATATTCCCTATACGCCGCCACTTGGCGTGACGGGGGTACTTTACTTTTTTTTTTTAATGCTACAGACGCATGTGAAATGTTACAATAAACTCATTGAACATTTATTAAACTTTTTTTTCAAATTCAACCGACAAATATAATTATGGTTTTGAATTATTACAATTTGTTAAGTTTTTGTTTGTTGCGATGTAATTAATATTTATATTATTATTCATATTGTTATTGCATTTGTTTGTGTCATACTGTTTCAATTACAAACACATTTTAACTACAAAAATGACTTTCTCCTTGGTATCGAATCTCTATACAATTGGGGGGGGGGGTAATAATAAAAATATGGACTATGCCACTTTATAAATCCTTTAACAAATAAGTTCAGTGGTTAGTGAACTGGACTACAAAGGACAAGAGGTAGGGTTCGATCCCAACCGACGGCTTCCGGGTTCACCCAGCCTTTAATGGTTACCTGATTTTTTCAGGGAAAGTGAAGCGACATGGGCGTAATACCGACCACATTACCCCAAAAATCATATGCCGAAGGTCTGTAAAATATATCTTCACTAACACCATATTCCCTATACGCCACTTAGCGTGACGGGGGTACTTTACTTACTTTTTTTTACAACATGGACTTTCCTTGGAAAAACATCCACAAAGGTATTAAAACTGTAAAACATATTGTACTAGTATTGTATGTCGAAATTGTAGTTAGTTTATTGTCTTTGGATACATTTCAATGTCGATCTTGTATGCACATGCACATTTATTTTAACATCGACATTTATAATTTTGACTCTTCGTGTTATATTCAATATTTTTCGGAAGCATCTTAAATGTGTGCAAGATCAGGAACTGGGATGTTTATCCTGAATCTTAATGTTGATATTAAATACCCTTTCTTTTATTGTAGGTGTTTGGTTTGCTTCTTTGCAGCAACTTTTAAGAGTAAATTTAATTGCTAAAGTGTTGCCTAGTTATGTTCTTCCTTAATTATATTTCTTGTGAAAAACATTGAGATTGTTGACTCAGACAATAATCACGTATTTCAGTCTGAGAGTCTTAGAGTTTATTATCAAATGAGAAAGTTTTAAAAAATCTAAAGGATTTAACTGACAACTAAGTTGATAACATTCGAAACTGTCAATATGTTTATCTTTAATCTATTCTGGGACGGTAAGAGAAAATCAATTTATTAGAACAATCAAATCTTACCATTTTTAATGTACGGAGACACTTAAGGTACATGTGAATGGTCAGTTTAAAGAAATTCGTGACTGTTAAGTTTCAAATGCTCGAAAATAAACGGAAAATGGTATCACAGTATCTATCAATAGGAGTACGATTACTGCAAATTATAAATCCCACTGTTCGTCCTCAATTTTATTGTCAGACAATATTTCTAAAACTGAAACATTTTCAGACCATTACCTTTGATATTGTACTCGTTAACAAATATATTATACACGCATGTTTAATACAACATTTGTACAATTAAAAATATTTTTTCACTGGTGCAGACAATATAATAATTTAAATGTTGAATGAATTTCTTCAATTGTTTTTTTCATGATTTTTAATATAGCATCGCATTTAAGGAACAAGAGCTTAAACTAATGGAAATTAAAAAAAAATATTTAATAGATAATAACAATTTTCACAATTACTCATAATATGATAGGATTAGTTATCAGTGGTAAAACATTGCAAAACCATTGCTAAAACATCAAAACATTTTTATGCCAGCTTAACAACAAATGATAAATAGTATTTTTATACGAACTTTGTGCTATGAAAGTCAAACATGGACCCTTTCTAAATCACAATAAAAAAAAGATCAATACACGTGAGATGCGATGCTTGAGAAAAGTAACAAACAACACAAGAAGAGATAGAATACCAAATAAAACCATAAGAAAACTGGTAGGAACAAAACCCTTCCAAGAATATATAGAACAACAACTTAAATGGTTTGGCCACCTGGTCAGAATGAATCCTCACCAATCACCATCAAGGGCGTTCTTCTCGAGAATGCAAGGAAAAAGACTAAAAGGAAGACCCAGAAGAAGATGGATAGATGCTGTGACAGAGACATGTAACAACAAAGGAAAATCACTAATTCATACAGTTCTAGCAGCTAAAGAACGACAAATGATATAAACCACGACACCTTTTAGGTATCAGTGAAAGGAGAAAAGAAGAGGAGGAAGAAAAAGTTATCAGTGGTTGTTAAATTGTGCTTCACGAAGCGCAGCTGCTACGCATGCGCCTGCTAGAGGCTTCGTGGACATTATCACCATCATCATACAGTGCCATGCCTGGGGTAGGTGAAGCTTCTCCACAAACCTCTACCCACAGTGCAACTCTTCAACATCACAGCTGTTGTACCACAATGTTAAGCTAATACTATTTCTCTACCTCGTCCAAGATCTCTCTTTCCCTTTTCTTATTGGAATTTTGTAAAACAAGAATACCCAGAAGTAGGCAAGATGTCCTACGAGTTTTAATTCCTTTTCCGACTACCTACTTATGTGAGACAGGTTGTCATCAATGGCAGTCATCAAAAGTAAATACAGATCACATGTGGACGCTGAGAGAGAAATTAGAAAAGAAATTTCTAAATTTGTACCCAGATTTGAAGATCTAATGAGAATGAAACAAGCTCATTCTTCCCACTGACTTCCTTACAGGATAAAAAAATATCACAATGGAAGCTGATTCAGTTATTTTTTTTTAAGTTTACAATATTCTAAATGTGATTGTTTGAGACATCTAAATAGCCACCATGCTGGAACAATGACTCTGTTTATTTAAAATGTCATTAGTGAAGCGTGCAATCCTCATGCAACAGATACAATAATTATAATGAAACGACATTTATGAACTCTGAAATCCGACATATATTTTTGTGCCAGCTTCTACAAAGTGGCAATGCTAAATTTGATTAAAATACAAATCTGTTGAAGTAATATAAATTATATAGAAACAGATATAGATGTAATATTTACATATACATAAACATAATTTGTAGTCTTCATACATAATATCCTCTCCAAAAATATCAAATGTTATTGAGTTATTGAGTTAGTGAGTTATTGAGTTAGTGAGTTATTGAGTTAGTGAGTTATTGAGTTAGTTATTGAGATATTGAGTTATTGAGTTATCGAGTTATTTGCGGGTCAATATAATTGCACTCAGAACACGTTCATAGGTGCTCAGATCCCCTCATCAGCAAGTCCTGCACTGCCCAGCGACCGACGTTTGATTTATCAAGTGATAACCCCACATTAATGTGAGGAGAGACACTCTTTCAAACTTAAACGCATTAAACATACACATGTTGATGAAGGTCAGTCTTACTACTATTCTGCAATATTGAAGTTTGCTCATACTAAAGAATGTATGCTACATAGAATAATCAAACATAAAAAACAATCAATGGCAATCACACATAATTGATGGAATTATCCAATTTAGTTCAAGTTTCACGCAATCATCTCAATGTTATATAATTCACAGATGTGTCCAAGTGTTGCAATAGCTGCAACCGCATTTTTTTATGGCAGCTTCTAGTAATCTTCAACCCGTTTTTTTTCATAATAACGGACTAAACTGTACCCGTGTTATTAATAGCTGACTAAACTGTGCCCTTGTTTATAATAGCTGACTAAACTGTACCCGTGTTTATAATAGCTGACTAAACTGTACACGTGTATTTAATAGTTGAAAAAACTGTACCCGTGTTTATAATAGCTGACTAAACTGTACCCGTGTTTATAATAGCTGACTAAACTGTACCCGTGTTTATAATAGCTGACTAAACTGTAACCTTGTTTATAATAGCTGACTAAACTGTACCAGTGTTTATAATAGCTGACTAAACTGTACCAGTGTTTAAAATAGCTGACTAAACTGTAACCTTGTTTATAATAGCTGACTAAACTGTACCAGTGTTTATAATAGCTGACTAAACTGTAACCTTGTTTATAATAGCTGACTAAACTGTACCAGTGTTTATAATAGCTGACTAAACTGTACCAGTGTTTATAATAGCTGACTAAACTGTAACCTTGTTTATAATAGCTGACTAAACTGTACCAGTGTTTATAATAGCTGACTAAACTGTACCCTTGTTTATAATAGCTGACTAAACTGTACATGTGTTTATAATAGCTGACTAAACTGTTAACTTGTTTATAAAAGCTGACTTAACTGTACCAGTGGTTATAATAGCTGACTAAACTGTACCCGTGTTTATAATAGCTGACTAAACTGTACCCTTGTTTATAATAGCTGGTTAAACTGTACCCGTGTTTATAATAGCTGACTAAACTGTGACCTTGTTTATAATAGCTGACTAAACTGTACCCTTGTTTATTATAGCTGACTAAACTGTACCCTTGTTTATAATAGCTGACTAAACTGTACCCGTGTTAATAATAGCTGACTAAACTGTACCAGTGTTTATAATAGATGACCAAACTGCACCCGTGTTTATAATAACTGACTAAACTGTACCCGTGTTTATAATAGCTGACTAAACTGTACCCGTGGTTATAATAGCTGACTAAACTGTACCCGTGTTAATAATAGCTGACTAAACTGAACCAGTGTTTATAATAGATGACTAAACTGTACCCGTGTTAATAATAGCTGACTAAACTGTACGCGTGTTTATAATAGCTGACTAAACTGTACCCGTGTCAATAATAGCTGACTAAACTGTACCAGTGTTTATAATAGATGACTAAACTGCACCCGTGTTTATAATAGCTGACTAATGTACCAGTGTTTATAATAGCTGACTAAACTGTACCAGTGTTTATAATAGCTGATTAAACTGTACCCTTGTTTATAATAGCTGACTAAACTGTACCAGTGTTTATAATAGCTGACTAAACTGTACCCGTGTTTATAACAGCTGACAAAACTGTACCCGTGTTTATAATAGCTCACTAAACTGTACCCGTGTATATAATAGCTGACAAAACTGTACCCGTGTTTATAATAGCTGTCTAAACTGTACCCATGTTTATAATAGCTGACTAAATTGTACCCATGTTTATAATAGCTGACTAAAATGCTGCCCATTTTTCTAATAGCTGACTAAACCTTTATCCATGTTTATAATAGCTGACTAAACTGTACCCATGTTTATAATAGCTGACTAAATTACAACCCATTTCCACATTAGATGATATACATGCAACCTGTTTTATAATAGATGAGTAACCTGCGATGCATGGTATAAAAGCTTCTATATAGTATGTGACCCGTTTTATAATAACAGAAATAAGGCGAGAAACCAGTCTTGAACTGCATAAGCAAGCAACAAACAAAATGGCTTGCCTACCTTGAGTAGCTTTTCATGTGCTTAAATGAAGGCATGAGGTAAAGAATTAAGATGTACGCAATGTTGGAGTCAGGTTCAGTGTAAAACGGTATGACAACGTCAAAGAAATCCGACTACGTGATCTAACAGTAGTGGAAATGGCTCTTATTTGAGCTAGAACAAGAACTCTAGAGATGAAGAGCTCAAGATCTGAAAGTTATGTCAGAGAAAATGAAGAAGTTGTGGAAGAACCAAGTCTCGCCGCAGCGGAAGTTTGAATAAAAGAAAACAAGAAAACACAAAATGGAACTCTAAATATGAGGTAATATATAATCATATATAGAATTAAACAAAAAACAGTGTCATATGCATGAATATAGTTTTCTTGTAATTTTTTTTTAATAAATCGAACATTACGTCACTTCCCGTAATTTATTTAAAAACAGATCAGATTTGAAATCACTGAGAATCTCTCTCTCTCTCTCTCTCTCTCTCTCTCTCTCTCTCTCTCTCTCTCTCTCTCTCTGTGCGATCAGGACTCAATCAGAGCAGGATCCCAGACTCTCACATGAAGTCAACTGTCAGGTTTAGTGTGTTGATCGCCCCCACAGACAGAACATCACATTTAGAGTCTGCCAGATCCACTCTGATTGAACACCCGTTAAAACGTTGCACTGTGTTCTGCGCCAGTGGCCCAGTGCATCCGATTTCAGCCAGCATTTTATTCAGGTTAGCTTTCCTTAGCCTTTCATTGTCCCCAATCTTCCTGCAAGGCAGCAGATGATCTTTTCTGTAGGGGGATTCTGCCCTTAGCTGGATCTTTAAGCCATATTGACATTTATCACAATAATAATAAAATCCATCGATTTAACTTTTCCCGTGAAATAGCAGCGAGTAGTACAAATCACGGCATGTTCTCCTCATTACTAAAAACCCTTAAGACAACACTTTGTAATTCTCTGAGACGGCAACTGAAAGATCTTAAACAAGTGGCTGAACACTTGTCTCAACTTTACTGCCTGTTGTTAACGTTTCACATCAGACGAATGTCAGGTCGGTACTGCCGTGACAGTAATGCCCTTTGTCAAGTACTTTGAGCCACAGAAGAGCTGCTGTTATTGTAGGTGTCTACATAGGGAAAGAGGTCAACGGCGGACAAGTTTATCAACATTAAAATAGATACATCATTCTTCTGTGAAAGAAAGACTGCACCTGCGTAAGGCTGACAGATATACTAAAAAGCATCATCATCATCATTGAGTGCCTTCTCCGCAACGAAGGTTGGCTACCATGGATCGCCATTCTACTCTGTTTCTTGCTTTGATGGTGCAGGCTGTCATTGATTGACTTGTCCATCTTTTGATGTTACTCGTCCATGTTAGTCTTGGTCTGCCTCTGCCTCTTTTACCTTGTATTTTTCCTTCCAATATTACTTTTAGTAGGCTGTTGTGTCTTTTAACATGCCCAAAAATTTCATTTGTCTTGTCTTAATTGTATTTAGCAGTTCTCTTTTTATTTTCAGTTATTTTAAAACTTCATCGTTTGTTATCTTTTCTTTCCATTCAATTCTACCTATTCTTCTATAACTCCACATTTCAAAGGCTTCAATTTTCTGTTCTGTTTTCTTGTCTAATGTCAAAAATATATCAATGGTTAAAAACAACATAACGCTAATACACTTCTCTAAACACACATTTAAGTCAACTGGAGTGAGAAAACTACACCAAGGAAGTGTCTGTGTACTCTCTATTCGATGCATGTCATTTTAAATGTTCTGTTCTGCCGCTAGGGCTGCCTGGTAGTCGATCTTGTCAACTCGCTTTGGTGGGAGCTGTGAAATGATCGGGGCCAATATATGGGGAATGCCCGATTTTGTGAAACTGATTCCTTGAACTGAGCAGAACAAAACACATTTATCTATGTAACATGGGCCAGGCACAAAGCGAATCTTTCTGTGATTTAATTAATTTCAACTTGCGGCCAGGACATCTGATTGTTCTATACCTGCCAGCCTCATATAGAAGCTTTGGTAGTAAATGAATGTGTCTGCAGACACGATTGTCTGGATTCGATTTTAATGAGTGGAGATTTTGTTTGTTTGTTGACGAAGACAGTTGTTGAGTCGCTCCAGTCTCGTATGGATAGTATAGTTATGAGCAATCAAAATAAATGAAGATCTGTAGCTATTGTAAGAATCGCAAATTGAACTAGTTTGATCATGTATCTCGATTGTCTGGCTTAGAAAAACCGTTCTACAAGGAAGTGAGAAGGAGAGGCAAGTAGAGGAAGTGAGAAGGAGAGGGAAGGAAAGAAAGCGAGAAGGAGAGGGATGGAAAGGATGTGAGAATGAGGCAAGGAGAGGAAGTGAGAAGGAGATGCAAGAAAGGAAGTGAGAAGGAGAGGCAAGGAGAAGAAGTTAGAAGGAGAGGCAAGGAGAGGAAGTTAGAAGGAGAGGCAAGGAAAGGAAGTGAGAAGGAGAGGCAAGGAAAGGAAGCGAGAAGGAGAGGCAAGGAGAGGAAGCAAGAAGGAGAGGCAAGGAGAGGAAGCGAGAAGCAGAGACAAGGAGAGTAAGCAAGAGGGAGAGGCAAAGATAGCAAGCGAGAGGAGAGGCGAAGAGAGGAATGCGAGAGGAGAGGCAAGGAGAGGAAGCAAGAGGGAGAGGCAAAGGGAGCAAGCGAGAGGAGAGGCAAACAGAGGAATTCGATAGAGGGAGAGGCAACAAGTGGAAGCGAGAAGGAGAGGCAAGAAGAGAAATTGACGGGAAGATAAAACATTCAAATTATAGACAAGCTTTAAAGTTACAAAGTTATAAAGAATCATTCACGATAGAGAGAAATGAAGAAAGTTGGCGAAAACTGAGACATAGTGCTAAATCCCACTACCTCAACCAAGTTACAATTTCCTGTAGGTAAACTTTATGAGTATAATAAGCATACAGCATTTAGTTTTCATAAACTTGTTGTTGAAATGAAACGTTAAACATAATGAAATGCCAGGCTATTAGGGCAAGCGAGTTGCGGGCTAAACAGCAAGCTATTGGAAACATCACTGTATATACACACTTCTTTTCGCCCGTGTAGCTACCGGGGCACTGGCTACGGCAAACTATAGATTTAATTAGGCCTGTGGTCTAAGAGGGAATTTCTAGAAAAAAACTCAAACTGACGTGACGTTTCCAGCTTTGCGAGCAGTGACGGTTTTGGGTCGAGTGACGTCAGCCGCCTATAGTTCCTGTAGCAGAAAACGTCACACCTGTTAGTGTGTTTTCCGGTTTTATTTTCTGCCAGCGGGCCTTTGTAAATTTGTAGTTGCTGTACCATGTTTGGTCAGGGGAGAAATGATAGAGCCACTGTCATCTGCCACGCATGTCGCGACTAAGGAGGTTGGGGTCGCAAAGTATTCGTTGGTGCTAAAGTTCGTGAATCTAAACTGGAGCCAGCGTCAGTGCTTTCCGCAGTTTCGGTGCTTCCCGCAGTTTCGGTGCTTTCCGCAGTTTCAGTGCTTTCCGCAGTTTCAGTGCTTTCCGCACTTTTAGTGCTTTCCGCAGTTTCAGTGCTTTCCGCACTTTCAGTGCTTTCCTCAGTTTCAGTGCTTTCCGCACTTTCAGTGCTTTCCGCAGTTTCGGTGCTTTCCGCAGTTTCGGTGCTTACTGCAGTGCTTTCCGTGTGCTTCATACAGGGGAACTTGCTGAGGAGAGAGTACGAACACCATGGAGTTTCCCGTTGAGCAATGCAGGTGATTGATTGGTCAACTAGCTCACCTAAACATGTCTTTACTTTAACGACTTTCCACCCGTTGGTGGGCACAGACAGCTGTGACGTCAGTTGTAAACTGTAACTTCTTCTTTCCTTCCTCATTTGCCTTGCAGCGTCGGTGGGAGACGTAATCTGCGGTCTTTTGCTCTTCTTGTTCGCCTCTGCTGCTGTTATGTTTTCTAGTGTTTCTAATATTCCGTCAATCCATCTTTTTTCTCGTGGTCGGCCCTTGGGTCTGGTGTTCTGGCAACGTTTATTGAAGGCTCCTTGCGTTGCGTTTTTAACTTTCCACCTTGCCACGTCTCTAAGTCATTTATCTGTTGTTTCTTTATATATTCTATGGTAAACTCTAACAACGGTCAACATGACTGGGAATGGAACCTTTGAAAGTATTCTTTCTAACTGTTGCAATTGCTTTTCAAAGGTAGGCCCATTTAATATATGTCGTGCTGGGCGGGGCTAAAGCTGGATGAAGAGTGGAAAAATCAATATTAAACTGTGTATCAGCTTTACTATAAAGAAGTACAGATTATTATTTGCACTGTCTTCTTCTTAGTAAAGCTGTTCACAATTTCACATTCATTTTCCCACAACTACCTTTCAGCTTGATAGCTCAGTGGTTAGTGAACTGGACTACAAAGGACAAGGGGTCGGGTTCGATCCCAACCCACGGCTTCCGGGTTCACCCAGCCTTAAATGGGTACCGGAATTTTTCTGGGAAAGTAAAGCGGCACGGGCGTAATACCGACCACATTACCCCGAAAATCATGTGCCGAAGTTCTGTAAAATGTATGTTCACTAACACCATATTCCCTATACGCCACTTGTCGTGACGGGGGGTACTATACTTTTTTTTACCTTTCAGCTTGGGAGCAGCAATAGTTCAGTAGTTTTTGAACTGGACTACAAAGGACAAGAGGCTTCCGGGTTCACCCAGCTTTATATGGGTGTCAGATTTTCTTATGGGAAAGTAAAGCGGCACGGTCGTTATACCGACCAAATTACCCAAATTAAATAATCACGTGCCGAGGGTCTATAAAAATTATGTTCACTAACACCATATTACAAAAGAGGTGAGATGCAGAATGACTCAGGCAAAAGCAGCTTTCCAAAAAATGAGGAAGATACTATGCAATCCATTTTTAACAATAGAAACAAGAAAAAGAGTTCTTAAATGTTATGTAGAGCCAGTCTTAACATATGGATGCGAATCATGGACAATAGGACAACAGACAAGAAAATCACTGGAGTCTGTAGAAATGTGTTTTTACAGAAGAAGGTTGAAAGTACCATGGACAGCAAAGAAGAGTAATGAAGATGTTCTGAGAGAGGTCAAAGCAAAAAGAGAGCTAATTTCCAATATTAGGAAGAGACAATCATCATTTTTTTGGCCATGTAATGAGAAGAGAACAACTGGAATATATTGTAACAACTGGAAAAATTGAGGGACGAAGAGATAGAGGGAAGCAAAGAGAAAAAAATAACAGACAGCTTAAGAGAATGGCCTGGCAGAAGGTCAACAACAGAAATGATAAATAGCTGCCGAGATCGAAAGTTGTGGAGAGACATGATCACCTACGCCAGTAGGCCCGGTACTTGATGATGATGAACACCATATTCCCTGTACGCCACTCGGCGTGGAACACCCCACTCCCTCCCCGGTCTTTGCTTTTCTTATTTTTTTTTTTACTCCTCACCTTCCACTCTCACACAAAACAGCTTACAATAGTTGGTTCTTGTTTCCTCGTTAAACGTTTAAAAAAGGTTAATACTTTTATTCTTCGTTCCAACTTGGTCATCCCTTGACGAGCCTCATCATGTCACTGTGACACTAAAAGTTGTCAGGTGCGTTCAATGTTGATTGTTTGAAGGTTTACCTCATCTTGTTTGCGTCAACTGTCATTATTTACTAGGGATAATTATTGTGAGAGCTTCGGATAAGTGATAAAAGATAGGATTACTAAGTAGACAAATAACAGATAGAATTACCTTACTAATTAAGGAAATAATTAATAATTGGAGCATACAGGATACAAGAATGTGGGTTAGAATCATCATTATCTTGTGACACACCGGTTGGTGTAGGTGACCATATCGTTTCACAATTTTCTATTCACAGTGCATCGTATCAATTTTGTTGTTGACCATTGTCCATGCTATGACATCAAGCTATCTAGTGTCTTCTCTCTTCGTCGTCTGCGATCTCTCTTTCCCTGTTTTTTTTTCGCCAATTGTCACCAAATTTTCCAACATTCCTCTTCTCATGATGTGCCCGAAAAAAATGTTGATTGTTTCTTTCTGATGTTCTATAGCACATCCCTTTTAATGTTGGCCTCTGAGAATTTCCTTCGTGGTCATTTTAGCTGTCCAGGAAACTTTCAACATTCTTCTGAGAAATATCATCTCTGTGGACTCTAACAACCGTCTTTTCATTTATTTGTCTACTGTCCATGAATCGCTTCCATAGGTCAATATTGGCTCTTTACACAGCGGTTTGTTGATGAAATTTTAGTAGTTTTTGTAGTTTTTCCAGTTTTGAAAAATGACTTAACCACTTTTAGATTAGAGCAAGCAGCCGTGTTTATAGCACTGATGAATTCTCTATTTCATTTCTATTGATTTAGACTTATTGCAGATGTTGTTTTTTTGTTTTCTTAAATGCTATTTTGGCCTAGACTATTCTGCTTGTTTATTCATGGGGTGCATCTTCCAACAAATGTTATTATTGTGCACAAATATTTGAAGCTCTGCTGTCAGAATTATCAAACAAATTATCAAATTACAACGGCCATCCATATATACATACATAAATAAAATATAACAATGAATATAGTAAACTTACATAAGTCATTTCTCCCGAGGTGTTCGCTAGCTGCTACCATTTATAAATAAATGGTATTCTCAACAAAACGTTTCACACTCAAGGAAAGCAAGTTATATATTTGAAATCGTAATTTGATCATTTCCACGTAAGCTTGAGCCTAACTTCAAAACTCGTTCACAATGGTCCTCATTCGTCCACGTAACATGTATTCGCCTCTGGTTTTCACACAACAGCTTAATCACTTCACTTCACAAGTTTCATTAATCAAGTAAAAAAAAAAAAGTAAAGTGCCCCCGTCACGCCAAGTGGCGTATAGGGAATATGGTGTTAGTGACCATAAATTTTACAGACCTTCAACACATGATTTTTGGGGTAATGTGGTCGGTATTACGCCCGTGCCGCTTTACTTTCCCAGAAAACATCCGGTACCCATTTAAGGCTGGGTGAACCCGGAAGCCGTCGGTTGGGATCGAACCCTACCTCATGTCATTTGTAGTCCAGTTCACTAGCCACTGAGCTATCGCGTCTCCCCATTAATCAAGTGTTAGTCTAGATTATTTCAGAATTAATTAAATGCAATTATTTTTTCATTGTTTTGCTTGATCTTCTACAATTCAATGTATATGTTTATTCTTCTTTCTTTGTCATATAACATCAAAGTAGTCACTGGCCACTGCATCATGTGACATTTTTTGTATCACACCACACAGATCAGTTATTTTCTATTTCGCGCGGTAGGTGACCATTTTTCGAAGGGATTACTAAATCTGATCTGTTCTGTTTATTTGATTGGACTGTTCTCCGCCAGGTTGTACTTCCTTCCTACTATTCTCATAATTTCACTAAATATTCTCGCTTATATAATGGAGAATAGCACACATATCAAATATCGCGCGGGACAATAAATATGTCAGTAACATCGAACATTAAAACATAAATGATGTTAAACAGCTAAACCTATAAATAGACGAGATATGACGCTTCGGGCAAGGCTTCGTCAGATACAAGACAAGAAGTAGCAAAAACACGAAGACTTAATTTTGTCAAAGCAAACCAATGCACTGACAAACCAGTAGTAGTTTGTCGATGGAATTAATGGCAGTGACGAAGGCTTTTGATTGGTTGGAGACTCATGAGCGTGCTCATGTGTGTGTGTGTGTGTGTGTGTCTGTGTGTGTCTGTGTGTGTATGTATGTGTGTACTGAGTGACTCAGTGGACATGGTCCGCAACGTAGAGCGATGCCTAATTCGTTGTCAGTGGTTAGTATCATTAGAGGGATTCAAGATTTGCAGTATCACCTTCGTGTATGTCCCGAGCCATGTTGGTGTTGAAGGTCAGGATAGAGAGATTGGCCGGTTCTACAATATTAGGGAACAGGCAAATAATGTCAATGCTACGGTAAAGCTGGTAGCAAGGAGCCAGTAGTGGGGTATGATAAACACTCCAAGGTATGGGGACAGCTTTACAAGGAAGGAACACAACACAATATTAGCTGAAGGACAGCCAATTAATCAGGCAGATGACATTAACAATCTACAAGATATGGGTCGAAAGAAAGATCTTTGACAGAAGTACAAATACATGGCTATCTGGACTGTGTGAACTGGGAGTGAAGACCGATGCTGCCAGAGCAAAGATATGTTATAGACGAATGAGAGGATTTGTCAACAAACACCGATCTAGCACAATTAATCGTTAATGATCATTTTGAGAAGATCGGAGCACCTATTGGTGTGTCCAGGGTGCTGTGACGATGATCCTAGCTTAACGTAACATTCCATTTTATGTTTCTTTCTCATATTATTACACTGTGACTCATTAATATCATATATCAATGTTACCTAAACAAACGCCACACTTGCATACATATTTTTTATTAACGACAATAACCCAATGGCACTCCAGGGTACTCACTATTTATAAAACTCGACATGTCCTCGCACAGAAAGATAATCACTGAAATGATGCACTGCGCTGCTGTTAACTACATCCGTGCTGGGAATTACAAATTGTGGCAGCTGCTGCACATAAAAATTGTGTTTGAGAAGAGTTGAATGAACCAGTAAAGTTGATTTATGTGTTGGCACTGAGTGACTTAGTTACCCCACTCTGGAGTATAGAATCGAGACCAAGGCTAGAGCTATAAAAACAGTGTTATTTATTTGAAGGAAGTTAGACCAGCATTATGGCATCCTGTATGATTATATATTTGTACGCGTGTTTATGACTATTTCAGTTACACTGGTTTGTCAGTTATGTAATTGTTACGTCAGCTTTTATTGATCCTAAAGAAGAAATATAATTAACTTGTTATAAAAAAATCAGGGCTGAGAGTTCAGAGCTTAGTAAGAGTTGAATTGAGTTTTATTCCGTGTTGGACTGAACACTAATTAGGTCTGTGTATTAGAAGTTAAGTGTTGGAAGAGTTATCTCTCTTATGTTGATGCAGTCTCAAAGTAGACATATCACCTCGAATACGCTTGCTCACGTATGTGATCATATCTCTCCACACAAATCTGAATCTACCTTTGTTTGTCACGAAGCCGCGATAGCTCAGTGGTTAGTGAACTGGACTACAAAGGACAAGAGGTAGGGTTCGATTGCAACCGACGGCTTCTGGATTCACCCAGCCTTAAATGGGTACCGTATTTTTTCTGGGAAAGTAAAGCGGCACGTGCATAATACCGACCACATTACCCCAAAAATCATGTGCTGCAGGTCTGTAAAATGTATGGCCACTAAAACCATATTCACTATACGCCACTTGGCGTGACGGGGGTACTTTACTTATTAGAAGTAAGTGTTAGATTTCCTACACACCTTTCTTTTATTTTATCTGACATTTTTTATGAAACGGCTTTGTAGAAAACATAGGGCTATGGGAAAAAAATGTCAACATTTCGACTTAAAATGTTTTCGACAGGGGACAATCACATATAAAAACGACTACAATCATAGACATATATGATAGTGCTCAGGTACAAATGGTAGCTAGTCGGAACTTAAAGTTACGCTATATCTAAAAGTCCCGCTTTGTCTAAAAGTCCCGCTATGTCTAAAAGTCCCACTATGTCTAAAAGTCCCGCTATGTCTAAAAGTCCCGCTATGTCTAAAAGTCCCGCTGTGTCTAAAAGTTCTGCTGTGTCTAAAAGTCTCGCTATGTCTAAAAGTACCGGTATGTCTAAAAGTCCCAATATGTCTAAAAGTCCCTCTATATCTAAAAGTCCCAATATGTCTAAAAGTCCCTCTATGTCTAAAAGTCCCGCTGTGTCTAAAAGTCCTGTTGTGTCTAAAAGTCTCGCTATGTCTAAAAGTCCCGTAATGTCTAAAAGTCCCAATATGTCTAAAAGTCCCGGTATGTCTAAAAGTCCCGCTATGTCTAAAAGTCCCGCTGTGTCTAAAAGTCCCACTATGTCTAAAAGTCCCGCTATGTCAAAAAGTCCCGCTATGTCTAAAAGTCCCAATATGTCTAAAAGTCCCGTAATGTCTAAAAGTCCCGTAATGTCTAAAAGTCCCGTAATGTCTAAAAGTCCCGCAATGTCTAAAAGTCCCGCTATGTCTAAACACAGAAAATAAATCATCAAACGGTGATTCTCCAGCACCCAGCAGAATAATTTTTGTGCGGAAATGATTTTCTGTCCATCCCTGCTGTATCTATAAAGTGGTAGCATTAGGCTTTTAAAATTGAAAAAAAAAAGAAGAAAAGAAACAGAAAGTTCTGTATGTATGCCAACTTGTCCGCGGCTCCGCATGATTATAACTGTTTGATCGCCAAATGCTACAGCTTTGATAAGATTTATTAATTTTATTATTTTGTTTATACAGAGCTCTATCTCAGGTGCCTTTCCTGTTAGCAAATATCTACACCCGACGTGGTACATAATGCTAAACATGCCTTCGGTTATTGCTGGCTCGAGTTATCAACATCCAGTTCTCTTTAAAAGCTCCATCTCAGCAGTGATTCAGTCTCGTTTATGTTGTAGGCAGATGTAAGTTTAAGTTCTTCCTAACAAACATTGTCTCAGGTGATTTCACTTCGCAGTTCTAAAGTTCTTCAACTGGCAAATAACTCTTATAAAATCTCTCACTAGATCTCTTTCGGTCTTCCGGTCGATATGGCAGACAGGCGGCAGGATCCGTTGAGGCTCTGTTTGAAAAGTGTTCCTTGTTGCAGTTTCCTCATATTCTGAGTCGGGCTTGCTACAGGAGTTCCTGAGTTTAATGTTAATAACTAAGGCTAGTTCTCTAGAAAATTGTATTCCAAGTATTCATCAATATTTTCTAGGAATATCTCAACCATCTCCCTGTGTTCTGTTACGTTCTTAATATCTTGAACATTTAGTAAGCGGTCCGCTTTATTTTATAGCTCTATTCCTAACTTAGAGAACAGGCTCTTTTCCTAACTTAGAGAACAGGCTCTATTCCTAACTTAGAGAACAGACATTATTCGTAACTTAGAGAACAGGCTCTTTTCCTAACTTAGAGAACAGACATTATTCGTAACTTAGAGAACAGACATTATTCCTAACTTAGAGAAAAGACTATATTCCTAACTTAGAGAAAAGGCTCTATTCCTAACTTAGAGAACATGCTCTATTCCTAACTTAGAGAAAAGGCTCTATTCCTAACTTAGAGAAAAGGCTCTATTCCTAACTTATAGAACATGCTCTATTCCTAAATTAGAGAACAGGCTCTATTCCTAATTTAGAGAACAGGCTCTATTCCTAACTTAGAGAAAAGTCTCTATTCCTAACTTAGAGAAAAGGCTCTATTCCTAACTTAGAGAAAAGGATATATTCCTAACTTAGAGAAAAGGCTCTATTCATAAATTAGAGAACAGGCTCTATTCCTAACTTAGAGAAAAGGCTCTATTCCTAATTTAGTGAAAAGGCTCTATTCCTAACTTATAGAACATGCTCTATTCCTAACTTAGAGAACAGGCTCTATTCCTAATTTAGAGAACAGGCTCTATTTCTAACTTAGAGAACAGGCTATATTCCTAAATTAGAGAACAGGCTCTATTCCTAATTTATAGAACAGGCTCTATTTCTAACTTAGAGAACAGGCTCTATTCCTAATTTAGAGAACAGGTTCTTATCCAAACTTAGAGAACACGTTCTATCCTAACTTAGAGAAAAGACTCTATTCCTAAATTAGAGAACATGCTCTATTCCTAACTTAGAGAACAGCTCTATTCCTAACTTAGAGAACAAAATCTATTTCTAACTTAGAGAACAGGCTTTATTCCTAACTTAGAGAACAGGCTCTATTCCCAACTTAGAGAACAAACTCTATTCCTAACTTAGAGAACAGACTCTATTTCTAACTTAGAGAATAGGCTCAATTCCTAACATAGAGAACATACTATATTCCTAACTGACTTCCGTCTCCAAGATGGCGGATCTAGACCACGTCCTCTCGATCGCTGCAGAAAGTGCATCCGGGGTCAGATTAATTTCGGTTCTCCGTTGCACTTTTCTGCGTTAAAGTCAAAATGATGATATACTTATTACATCTGCGCCGCTAACGCGAGGTCGTAGGCCGACAACAGTCACTTTTTGACAAATTGGGTGATGTGAATGCGACCTTCCACCGTCTAGACTTGATCTGCTCTTTGCGTCACATTGGTGCTGTTCATGGCCGTTGTTAGAATTCCTTGTCGCAAGTTATTTACATGTTACTTATTAATGTGAGGTGCTTCGTCAGCCGCGGTTTTATCCTTTTAGGGAATTTGCACTGTGTTTTGTTCGTCGTGGGCTGCATTCACTAGAGTAATCAAGAATCTAAAGTGCGCGTCATTGCTATTTGTGCGACATTGCTATGTGTGCTACGTCATCGTAATGGCCCATCATAAATCCCTAGACCGGCCTTGCGCTAATCTTACGGTCTGTTGTTTGATGTGCGACGTGGATGATCTGACGACTGGCTGTGTATGTTCGGAACAGGATGGCCTAACATCATCAAGCACTATACATTTTTCAGGAAATACGATGATCTTCATTTTCGGGAGGACGTGGGCTTCGGGGTATATGGTAGATAGGCGGCGGGAACCATTGAAGCTTATGCATGAAAAGTGTTCCTTGTTTCAGTTTCCTCATATTCCCAGTCCATGGTGGACTTGTTGGTCTGGAGGCCAGACGCCGGCCTCGGACAGAAAGGTTGTAGGTTCAAATCTCAGCTACACCAGTTGGGATTGGTATTTATGATTTCTCTCTGCGGCAACTACCCCTGGTCTCAGCAGCGAGACCCGGCTACGTCAGTTACTCATCGACGGAAAAAAAACATGAGTACCTCCGAAGTCGGAATTATCTGCCTGTGCGGCGAGGGACCCCTGTGCACACGGCTGCCAGGGAAAAATGGATTAACACGCAAAATTCAGTTAGCCTCTTAAACTTTTTAGCCTCTCACACTTTCAAGTCTCTTACACTTTTTAGCCTCTTACAGTTTCTAGCCTCTTATATTTTCTAGCCTCTTATACATTTTAGCCTCTTACACTTTCTAGCCTCTTACATTTTCTAGCCTCTTACACTTTCTAGCCTCTTACACTTTCTTGCCTCTTACACTTTCTTGTCTCTTACACTTTCTAGCCTCTTACACTTTCTTGCCTCTTACACTTTCTAGCCTCTTACATTTTCCTGCCTCTTACATTTTCTTGCCTCTTACACTTTCTAGCCTCTTACAAACGCGTGCTGGTGATAAAGAACATTATGAGAAGGAACAACTTTAAACAAATTGATTAATGTTTCATGTTAGGGTGGTATTATTGAATTGTTTACCATAAATGTACAAATTCCAGTTATGGTGTTTACTAATCAACCTGAAACAAAGATAATATTTACGAACAAGTCACATTTTTTAATTGTGCAAATAATCAGGCCCCATTAAAGTATCAGTGACAAAACAACAGGGTGTCATTGTGTGTAAATAGGTCAAGTCCAGGGTTTACTCCTCCCACTTCCGTTCTCTTAACGCTGTCTCTCCTCCCACTTCCGTTCTCTTAACGCTGTCTCTCCTCCCACTTCTATTCTCTTAACGCTGTCTTTCCTCCCACTTCCATTCTCTTAACGATGTCTCTCCTCCCACTTCTATTCTCTTAACGCTCTCTCTCCTCCCACTTCCGTTCTCTTAACGCTGTCTCTCCTCCCACTTCTATTCTCTTAACGCTGTCTTTTCTCCCACTTCCGTTCTCTTAACGCTGTGTCTCCTCCCACTTCTGTTCTCTTAACGCTGTGTCTCCTCCCACTTCTGTTCTCTTAACGCTGTGTCTCCTCCCACTTCTGTTCTCTTAACGCTGTGTCTCCTCCCACTTCTGTTCTCTTAACGCTGTGTCACCAACCACTTCCGTTCTCTTAACGATGTGTCTCCTCCCACTTCTGTTCTCTTAACGCTGTGTCTCTTCCCACTTCCGTTCTCTTAACGCTGTGTCTCCTCACACTTCTGTTCTCTTAACGCTGTGTATCTTCCTACTTCTGTTCTCTTAACGCTGTGTCTCCTCCCACTTCTGTTCTCTTAACGATGTGTCTCTTCCCACTTCCGTTCTCTTAACGCTGTGTCTCCTTCAGCTTCAGTTCTCTCAACGCAGTGCCTCCTCCCACTTCTGTTCTCTTAACGATGTGTCTCTTCCCACTTCCGTTCTCTTAACGCTGTCTCCTCCCACTTCCGTTCTCTCAACGATGTGTCTCCTCCCACTTCTGTTCTCTTAACGCTGTGTCTCCTCCCACTTCTGTTCTCTTAACGGTGTGTCTCCTCCCACTTCTGTTCTCTTAACGATGTGTCTCCTCCCACTTCTGTTCTCTTAACGATGTGTCTCCTTCAGCTTCCGTTCTCTTAACGCTGTGTTTCCTCCCACTTCCGTTCTCTTAACACTGTATCTCCTCCCACTTCCGTTCTCTTAACACTGTATCTCCTCCCACTTCCGTTCTCTTAACGCTGTGTCTCCTCCCACTTCTGTTCTCTTAACGGTGTGTCTCCTCCCACTTCTGTTCTCTTAACGCTGTGTCTCCTTCAGCTTCCGTTCTCTCAACAATGTGTCTCCTCCAACTTCCGTTCTCTCAACACTGTGTCTCCTCCAACTTCCGTTCTCTCAACGCTGTGTCTCCTCCCACTTCCGTTCTCTCAACGCTGTGTCTCTTCCCACTTCCGTTCTCTTAACGCTGTGTCTCCTCCAACTTCCGTTCTCTCAACGCTGTGTCTCCTCCCACTTCCGTTCTCTCAACGCTGTGTCTCTTCCCACTTCCGTTCTCTTAACGCTGTGTCTCCTCCAACTTCCGTTCTCTTAACGCTGTGTCTCCTCCAACTTCCGTTCTCTCAACACTGTGTCTCCTCCAACTTCCGTTCTCTCAACACTGTGTCTCCTCCAACTTCCGTTCTCTCAACGCTGTGTCTCTTCCCACTTCCGTTCTCTCAACACTGTGTCTCCTCCCACTTCCGTTCTCTTAACGCTGTGTCTCCTTCAGCTTCCGTTCTCTCAACACTGTGTCTCCTCCCACTTCCGTTCTCTTAACGCTGTGTCTCCTCCAACTTTCGTTCAATTAGTGCTGTGTCTCCTCCTACTTCCGTTCTCTTAACGCCACACCTCACGGTCAACGGTTCTTAACCCGAGACAATCAGATAAACTATCTTTACGACATCATCCTTTTAAAGGTGGGTAGGGGGAGCATATAGGACCTGAGAATTAATGCAGCGTGCATGAGCAGTCGCCACGAGGGGTTGGGATCTAAACTGTTATTTCACCACCCATATAAAAGTACTTTTTACCCTGCCGGGATTTGAACCTGCGTTCTATAGGTTTGGTGCAGGACGTGGTGATTGGTACACGATGTGACGACTGGTGCACGACCTGACGATTGGTACACGATGTGACGACTGGTGCACGACCTGACGATTGGTACACGATGTGACGACTGGTGCACGACCTGACGATTGGTACACGATGTGGCGATTGGTGCAGGACGTGGTGATTGGTACACGATGTGACGACTGGTGCACGACCTGACGATTGGTACACGATGTGACGACTGGTGCACGACCTGACGATTGGTACACGATGTGACGACTGGTGCACGACCTGACGATTGGTACAGGACGAAGCGATTGTTGCACGAAGTGGTGATTGGTGCACAACTGGGCGATTAGACAATAAACACGAAATGGTAATCAGCGGTGCGATATAAAATGAGTTTTTTTTAAACTGGAAGTTAATCATGGACAATCGGATAACAAAATAAGAATGTTCATCAATGCTATTAAAACCTGTTCTGGCTAATGGAAGTTAATCATGTACAATTGAACAGGTCTCGGCTGTTTATCAGCAATAAAACAATGGAAGCCATATAAATATAGCTTGACAGAAGAATGTTGAGAAGACCGTTGGCTGAATAAAGAAGTAACGATTTTGTGAAAATTATAAAACTCAAGAGAAGAAGAGAATATATCAAAAAGCAGAAGAGAATGACACGATAGGAAGTCAGCAGAAGTAAAAATCACCAGTTAAAACAGACAATTGTACAAAAACATGATCACCTTTACCCCCCAGCATGCATGTGCTTGACAATGCCGATACGGCTGTATTTATGTGTTCATTATTTATCGTCGAATAAACAGCCGAATTGGTAAGGCAGCTACGACTTTCGGCAAACTCACAGAACGGGCCTGGAACAACGCGAAACTACTCACTGAAGACTAAACTCTTAATATATCAAACTTGTGTGCTTAACACACTATTATATGGATCTGAAACCTGGACAACATAATCAAATCATTAAAAAAGACTAAATGTCTTCCACATGCGATGTCTCTGCAGAATAATGCACATCAAATGGCAGGACAAAAAAACCAATGTAACTGTCCTGCAACGTGCCAAGATCCCAACAATCAGGTCGATGCTCAGGTGTCGAAGACTTATATGGCTGTGGTACGTCCAGTGAATGGAAGAAAAGCGCATCCTTAAGCAAATACTATATAGTGAACCAATACACATAAAAAGACAAATCGGCAGACCTGAACTACGATATAGAGATATCTGTAAATCATCTCTGAATGACTTCTCCATCTGGGAAAATGACTGGGAACATCTGGCAAGTGATCGCACATCATGGAGAGCTTGTATAAGGAGGAATGGTATAACATCGTTTGAGACTGTGCTAAGACGAAACTTAGAAGAGAAAAGACTCAAAGAAAAAAAAACTCAAAAAGACTGAAAAAGATTGGAAAACCCTGTGGATCAGTGGGTCTGACTTGTTAATTCTATGGCCATGTGTGTTTGTCAAACATTGATAGAATTAGTCACGAGAGAAGCTGTTCGACGAAAACAAATCCTCAATTACATAATAGCCTTCACTAGACCACCTGACAAGACGAAAAGAGCCATAGGTTTATTCTGATCGGTAAGGACTGGCGTTAAGTCTGACTCGTGGTGATTGCTTTGTCCTCTTTTCTGTTGTTTTTATTCTTCACAAAATTTCCACCAATTTCGCATATGTAAGAGGATTGTTAGGATATAATGTCAGAAACTTGTTTCGGGGTAATTACTTCTCTTTGTTTCCTTGTGATTTATATTTTTTTTTACAAAATTGTGAATTATTTTCTTATATGTGAGAGGAGTGTTCAAATTGAATGTCACAGAACACTATTCTATTTCCTGCTATTGTCTAGACATTCCGCGATAATTACTTTGGTTATGATTTTCGTCTGGTACCATACTTGTACTTTCCTGTCATCACTGCCAGGTCTGAAGTTAGCTTTGATCTAGCCAGACTTTGTTCTTGTTGTCATAGAATTGTGCTGCCAATCTAATTAATGAGGTCCGTAAAGAATCCTTGATGCTTCGTCCCTTTATCTTCCAGTTCACTCCTTCACAGTCAGGAACTGCACTCTTTATCATTTTGCTACTTCATGGAAATCATTGTTATTTTTACTTCTAACTGACTCAGTGTAGCCCTCAGGGAACCACATCTCCCTTCGACGCCGAAAGGCAAATAAGGAGGAAAGAAAGAAAAAAAAAGAAAATAAAGAAATGTACTCAGTGTTCATAAATGCTAAAACACATAGAGATATTTAGTTCAGAATTCACTGATTTTGTTATTTAAAGTTTTCCCTTTTAATTTCGTTATCATGTAATCTCAATAAATTTATTCGCGAACTTAAAAAACGCATAACAATAAGATCTGCTAAAAATGTGGATACTGTCCTTCAGGGAAACAAGAGATATACAGGTATCTACACAAATATTAAATGAAGATTTCCCGTACAAACTCAAAAGTGTAATGGTATAACCCACAAAATACAGAATTTACTAATTAACACAACTAACCTGATATTTAGAAAAAAGAAAATCATGAATTAACCAGAATGTACCAAACAATAAAGGTCTTAATAGTATCTCCAAAATAACATAAAGCTTACTAGCTTTTAACTGCACAAATAATCCATAATTTATTGTTTTCTAATAAGTTACTTATGTCTCCCTACAAATCTAAGACATTCAGAGTTACTCGTATCCACCAACTACAAATCAAGAATTACTAGTAACTGCCAATTACAAATATCAAATTACTGGCATCTTTCAAAACCAATTCCAGAATTACTGATATCTATTATATTCTAATCTCTTAATGCAATGTAATTAGTTTCATTACAGTCAGGGCTTTCCCATATTCGCTCCACCACCCTCCCCAGATTTTCTCGAATCTTATGCAGACTGCTTGCTCATGTAAGATGTTGATTATGGATATATCTGCTTTACCCACTAACCACTTCGGATCGACCAGATACATTTTCCACCTTTAGACTCCTCAGTCTCTCAAAATATACACCATTGTCATATCCATTTTCCTCTTCTTCTCTTAAGGAATGAAGAACAAGCTTGGCGATGTCCTCTTTGTCCAGAGTAAGGTCGCACTCAGTGCTAGAACTGTTAGCGACGTTATCGGCTATTTCATTGTACACCAGCGTGCCCTGAACAGTACATTCAGGTTAACGCTAACGTACGATGAATTATGATATCGTATGACAGGGAACAGTTGGCTGTGTTCACTTTCTGCGCGGTTTCGCTTTATGTCTTTTGGCGTGTGCTGAGACTGCTACGATGGGGACTACAGTTACCTTTCTTTGTTTGGGAGATGAGTTAGTAATTCGGATGATTCCACTGGCACGGGCGGTTGAGCAATTATGGATTTTAATTCGTTTGCTGTGATACCGAGGCCTTCCATAATCTATAACCAATAACCAATAACTTTAGAGCTAACTAAGAGCTGCATCCACTCCTGCCGCAGGGAATGCCAATATTCTGTGACATACTTTGCGAGTCCATCACCAAGGCTACGTAGTCTATGATCTGTGCAACCAACCATGCTATCGCCTCCGCTGCTGCGTCTATCTCTATATTCTCATTACAGGCAACGTACTGTTATCATTTCCTGATTCTCTAGCCACTTCTCTACCATGTTGGTGTACCACAAAAACATCAACCACTGCACTGCCAGCGGAATACAGAACCATTCGTGTAGATGAGTCCTGATTTAATGACACTTTTTCGATGTGTTTCCTTATTGTGACCTAGGTAGCTCCGCAGGCCAGTTGCAACACTCCCTGCTGAAAAAAAAAGAAGGAAAGTACCCCCGTCACGTGGCGTATAGAGAATATGGTGTTAGTGACAATAAATTTTACAGACCTTCAGCACATGATTTTTGGGGTAATGTGGTCGGTATTACGCTTTACTTTCCCATACAAAAATCCGGGACCCATTAAAGGCTGGGTGAACCGGAAACTGTCGGTTGGGATCGAACCCTACCTCTTGTCCTTTGTAGTCCAGTTCACTAACCACTGAGCTATCGCGGCTTTCACTCCTTGCTGAGCTGAATGATTACTTTGGTTAGACTCTTTGTTTCCGATGTAACTTCTGTCCAATCCTTGTCAACCCTAATGTCATTCAGATCACTTGCTCTTCTTACGGACCCTTCCTCCTCTGCCATCCATGATTTTCTACGCTAGAGGCGAATACCGTTGGTCGCACCCAATTGTTAATACACTGGATGATTTATGTTACTTACCACGTTAAAATAAACCCCGACCTGAGTAGATTTATGTCGCACTCTAATGCTTGGTAAGTCAAGTGAGTACCTCATTGAATAGATAGGTGCATCTCTGCTGCATCGGAAATCTGCCCGTAGGCCCTCATTCTGAACCCTTTCCAACCTTGCGATCTGAGTGCTGCATAGAGTGAGTATCATCATCAAGTACCGGGCCTACTGGCGTAGATGACATGTCTCTCCACAACTTTCGATCTCGGCAGCTATTTATCATTTCTGTTGTTGACCTTCTGCCAAAGCCATTCTCTTAAGCTGTCTGTTATTTTTTCTCTTTGCTTCCTTCTATCTCTTTGTCCCTCAATTTTTTGTTGTTACAATATATTCCAGCTGTTCTCTTCTCATTACATGGCCAAAAAATGATGATTGTTTCTTCCTAATAATGGAAATTAGCTCTCTTTTTGCTTTGACCTCTCTCAGAACATCTTCATTACTCTCCTTAGCTGTCCATGGTACCTGTGAGCATACCCAAACCATAGTCCAGTACTGAGAGCACCACAACTTGCATAAACAAGAATAGTAACGATTGTTTGAGATTTGCTCTGGCCATGATCTTGATCGCATTGACACCTCTCCTTGCCTTCTCAACAACATTGCTAACGTCTTGATTGAATGAAAGGAACCTATCAAATGCTACTAGTATCTACAAACTACAAATCCAGAATTACAGGTATTTACCAACACGAAATCCAGATATTTGCACACAACAAAGCTAAGGTTTTACTAGCATCTGCCAACAAGACAACGGTAACGTTTTTTTTAGTTGTTAAGATCATTTTACCTGCGCCTCGAGCAAATGCATAGGTAACTTTGATCATTTCCTCTACATGTTCAAAAGAGACAGAGACTAACTGTGCCAGTTAAGTGTTGATTAACAATTTCTTTCACTTGTCTAAAAGGCACCAAAATGGACGCTTCTTGCGTCCAAGCCATGTAAACAATGTTGACTTTCCTTGTCTCCAACGGTTTTTCTCATTCTGTTAGAGAATTTCACGCTATCTGTTACCACAGTGAGATGGCGGATTTTTTAAAAAATGTAATCACGTGTTTGATAATAAATGTGTGTACACAGTTCGTTAACCATCACTGTAGATCAAGTCTTTATTCGCTGGCTTCATTAGCAACCATGGAAGCTAATGACCTTACTTGTGCAGCCGGTTGGTTTGGGGAAAATTGTACGTTACAATGTCACTGCTATAATGGCTTAGTTTGTGACAAAAAACTACAGGGACATGCCCAAACAATGACAGTTGTCAGCATGAAATTTTCGGACCCCAGTGTCAGTACTTGGATTTTATTTGCAAATATGCCCGAAAATCTGAACCTACTTTCCTGTTTGATAACAACGACACCTCATGTAATCCGGACACAGATTCTACATCAGTTGAGGCAACTCTCAATCAATCTTTGCCGTGCTCCTGGTTTAGGATTTATGCGAAAGACTTAAAATATCCGGACAGTTTCACGGTAAAACTGAATGGTTCTGCCTCATGTAACAATGTATCAAGGTTTGTAGTTAGTCCGCACGAGATTGATGCCTTCTGCTCTGGGGCTGGTCTGATCAACAAGTTACGGATTGAAAGGGCGATAGTTGCAAATATCTGCTCCATCTACATTGACGGGGGTCAGAAAGTGGCTCTCAAGCAGATCACAAACTAGACCGACAAATTTGATGCTTGTTATACAGGAGACGGATGTGGACCAGAGGCCGCAGTTAATAGCAAAACTAAGACCAATCTCTGTGACAATGACTGCACACACACACACAATGGAGAAGTGGAACCAATTCTGTTTACTGGTATCTGAACTTTGCAAGGCCCCAAAAGACTCACATCATTCAAATCTATCATCGAGCTAGCACTATGATTCGGGTAAAGAATGCCACTCTAAAGGCTTTCTCTGACAGTGGCGGAGTAGTGTTCCAGTATAATGATATAGCATACCCTAATTTATCCTGTGAACACTATTGTAGTCAAAACACAAACGTCAATGGCACACATTAAGATTGAGTTCTCACCGACCATTTCGCAGGCCGACAGTGCACTGACAGTATGTGAGGTGCAAACATTTACAGACACCTATTGTCTGGACGAGCATTCTTGGTCGTTTTGTGCAGTTGGTAGTGGGTGTAGTAAAGGCTGCAATGTCATCATCGGTACTTATCATGGCAACTGTTCACATGGGATCTATGGACACGACTGTTCCGGGTCTTGTCTCAGTGTCTGTCCTTTATTTGAGGAAAAATCTGGAAAATGCCTACAATGTAAACATCTTGGCTATACCTGTAATGACACTTGTCCCGATGGTAATTTGGGGCTACAGTGCGAACAGATGTGTTCTGATGGCTATGGCATCATATGTACTCTCAAATGTCCGGACAACTGTTTCAACGACACCTGTGAACAGTCGATCGGGAATCTGTATATGCAAGAGAACGTTCTATGGGTCAGACTGCATTCTCAAATCTCCGGACAACTGTTTAACGAAACCTGTGATTCCCACGTTCAGAAGAGTCTACAACAAGCCCAAGCATATGGACACTTTAATGTGTTTCTGTGCTAGACTTGGTTCATTTTTTTGGTGTTTTTTAGTGAAGCCATGGCTCATATCTTGCTGTGTTTCTGTCCTAGCCATGGCTCATATCTTGGTGTGTGTCATGTTAGTCATATCTCATATCTCGGTGTGTCCGTGTTAATCATGTCTCGTATCTTTATGTGTGTCTGTGTTTAGTCATATCTCATATCTTAGCGTGTACCAGTGTTAGTCATATGTCATATCTTTGTGTGTGCATGTCTGGGTTAGTGATATCTCATATCTTTGTGTGCATGTTTATGTTAGTCATATCTCATATCTTTGTGTGTGCATGTCTGTGTTTGTCACATCTCATATCCTTGTGTGTGCATGGCTATGTTAGTCCCATCTCATATCTTTGTGTGTGCATATCTATGTTAGTCATATCTCTTATCTTAGTGTGCATGTCTATGTTAGGCATGTGTCATATCCTAGTGTGTGCATGTCAATGTCAGTTATATCTCATATCTTTATGTGCATGTTTATGTTAGTCATGTGTCATATATCTTGATGTGTGTCAGTGTTAGTCATGTCTCGTATCGCTGTGTGTATGTCTGTGCTAGTCACATCTCACATATTTATGTGTGCATGTCTGTGTTAGTCACTTCTAGTGACTCGGGCAGATGGTGCTCGTAAACCTGGGAGGGCCTACCATCTAAGGGCAGAATCCCCCTACAGAAAAGACAATCTGCTGCCCTGCAGGACAATTGGGGACAATCAAAGGCTAGGGAAAGCAAACCCGAATAAAATGATGGCTGAAATCGGATGCACTGGGCCACTGGCGCAGAACACAGTGCAACGTATTAACGGGTGTTCAGTCAGAGTGGATCTGATAGACTATGTTTGTGATGTTCTGTCTGTGGGGGCGATCAACACACTTAGCCTGACAGTTGACTTCATGTGAGAGTCTGGAATCCTTACTCTGATTGAGTCCTGAACGCAGAGAGAGAGAGAGAGAGAGAGAGAGAGAGAGAGAGAGACTTGTCTAAAATATATTCTTATCTTCTGGCAACTCCAATCTTCGCCCCCAATTAATAATTGAAGATTGTGGCTCAGAGTCTTTAGACTGTGTGGACGTAATATTTAAAAAAACAAACACCATATAACTAGACTGTATGGGCGGCACATGGTCAACATTAAGACGTGGGTGTAAATAAATATTTAAAGAAATATTTATTAACTGGGCGGATAGACACGTAGGCGGGTAAAAAGGAGTGTCCACAATATAAAATCACTCGCTCTCAGACCCCATGAGCGAGAGCAGCGAGCAACAACGATCAGAGACACAAATATTAGCAGAGAAAGGTAAGCACAGATTAGTGATAACGAGCAGTAATTAGCAGAGAAAGGTAGAGATAAGCACAGATTTAGCGATAACGAGCAATAATTAGCAGAGAAAGGTAGAGATAAGCACAGATTTGCGATAACGAGCAATAATTAGCAGAGAAAGGTAGAGATAAGCACAGATTTGCGATAACGAGCAGTAATTAGCAGAGAAAGGTAGAGATAAGCACAGATTGGCGACAACGAGCAGTAATTAGCAGAGAAAGGTAGAGATAAGCACAGATTAGCGATAACGAGCAATAATTAGCGGAGAGCAACTAGTAAGACAACGATTATTTATAAATGAGAAGTTAATAATTAGCAGATGTAGCCAGTCCACAATAGGACTGGTGTTTAGACATCTAGAAATGTGTTCTGTGATTTACTGATTCCAGGATTATGTGAGTCCGGTGGTTATCCAGGCCGCCCGATAGTTTAATTATAGTATTATGACAGTACTTTATTATGTGATAATATAACTTGTGATTGTAGAAATGTAATAATAGAACGTCAATAAATATGTTTTTATTTGATGGTTGATCTCAAGAGTGTGTTTGACTATCAACAATATATGTTATTTGAATGCGTTAAAGAAAGACGAACGGCCTACGAAGAACGAACAAGCACGGCAAGAAAATCATTATATTATATTGAAAAGTTCAAATAAGTAGATATGGACGCGGAGTCTTCTGCTAACGGCGTAAACTAGTCATCGGTTGAACTGAATTCAACGAGTTTAAGTTAAAGGACAACATATATATATATATACAGTGTGCTCACTCGTAAACATGGAACCCGGGCAAGACTGAGTATGAGTGTCGTCTTTGTGCAGTACGTCCTTTGTGGTACTCATTACACTGGACAGAGAATGCAGAAAGTCAAAGCCCGCTGTTGATCTAGTAGAGATACAGTCCTTAATTTTCGAGAACTTTTCTGAAAGTGATGCAGTCATTTATACTGATGGGTCAGTTACGTGCGAAGCTCGTAGGATTTCGCGGCTCCTGATAGAGGTAGAACTATGAAATACGTCAGCGGTGCGTTGGCAATGACTACACATAGTTCGATCAAGAAAATTATGGTTATTACTAAAGAATTGGCGTGGTTTGAAAATCAGATACATGATTCAATGAGTATGCTCAGAAAGATTACAACCGGCTGAGGTCGACGACAGTGGTTACAATCTCTGGAGAGGTCTAGTCTAACAAAAATCTGCTTGCTTTGTATGCTAGGGCACGCAGGTTTAACTAACATAGAATTATGGAAATGTACCAGTCAAATACCCGTGGATAAAGAGATATAGCGAAGACGATGGCGTTGGATAGGACACACACTGCGAAAGCCAACACTAGAATATTACACAGCAAGCCCTTTTTTGTAATATCCAAGGAAAAAGGCAAAGAGGAAGCAAGACAATCTTGGAGAAGACAGATGGAAGCAGAGATTAAATGATGGGGAAGACATGGAATGATGTTAAAAGAATGGCAAGAAACAGAACGGCTGGAAAGCGCTTATTGAAGACCTATGCTTCACAGGGAGCTGAAAGGTAGTAGAAGAAGAAGAAGAGTACAGAAGAACAATGAACGGCCCTGACATGCTAAATGCCCGCTGGGACAATGGACGAAAAAGTGACTCAAAAATTACCCTGAATCCGCAACAACGAACAGACTGCACGCATTTCATGTCAAGGTGGGAGTTGCCAGACGGGAAAGCTGCGAAGAAATCCAAAGAGGACATGTCAACCAACACAACATCGATGTCTAAGTAGCTACACTTTGAGGGATATAAGTCAGATGAGATCTGTGCACTTCTGAACCTTTCCGCTGTGTAATAAGGTACAGAAGAATGCCGAGAATACAATGGACAACTAAGAAGAGTAATCAAAACGTTCTGAAAGAGGCCAAAGCAAAAAGACAGCTAATTTTCAATATTAGGAAGAAACAATCATAATTTTTAGCCATGTAATGAGAAGGGAACAGCTGGAATATATTGTAACAACTGGAAAAATCGAGGGACGAAAAGACTGAAGGAAGCAAAGAGAAAAGATACAAGACAGCTTAAGAGAATGGCTTGGCAGAAGGTCAACGACAGAAATTATAAATAACTGTCGAGATCCAAAGTTGTGAAGAAACATGATCACCTTCGCCAGCAGGCATGGTACTTGATGATGATGGTTTATTAGGTTAACGTGTAGACTAAACTAATTATATTATTTCGTAAACGAGCGAAGTGTTAGTGTTTATAGTACTAGGCTGCCAATTTCTTGCCGAGGACTCTTCTTTACTTATAATACCTTCATCAGCTCAGAGAGTAAGGCGACCTTTCTATTTTATACGAAAGTACGTTTCATGACTAGAACTAAATTAATAAAGCAATATTAGCTTAATCGTAGGAGCTAGCTACTGCCCCACTGGTATATCGTAGGCATTAACAGTAAACAAATTATTGGCACAACTACGTGACCGCATAATATTAAAATAATTTTCAGTATATGCGTCTGTTTTGTTTCTTTGATCACCGAAAGAGGCCTCCGTTGAGCAAGTGATTCGACCCTGTCAGTGTCTATAGCCAGTTTAATCATATGAAAGAGACTTTGAACAAATGGAAAACAACAGAAAATCGGAGAGACCATATACATATGAATGTACTGAAGAACGCTTAGAATGCCATGGGAGGCTTCAAACAGTAAGGATGGCGTTTTTTTTTAAACTCCAGAGCAAACAGAATGCTCATTTCGGCCATCAGTAGGAAACAATCATATCTTTGGCAATGTAGTTAGATACTGGCGCGGCTGGAACACGTGACAACTGGAACACGTGACAACTGGAACAAGTGAAAACTGTAACACGTGACAACTGTATCACGTGACAACTGGAAAATGTGACAATTGGAACACGTGACAACTGGAAAACGTGATAACTGGAACATGTGACAACTGGAACATATGACAACTGGAAAATGTGACAACTGGAACACGTGTTAACTGGAACACGTGATCATTGGAACAAGTGACAACTAGAAAACGTGACAACTGGAACATATGACAACTGGAACATATGACAACTGGAACACGTGATAACTGGAACACGTGATAACTGGAACAAGTGACAACTGGAAAACGTGACAACTTGAACATATGACAACTGGAACATATGACAACTGGAACATATGACAACTGGAACATGTGACAACTGGAACATATGACAACTGGAACATGTGACAACTGGAACATATGACAACTGGAACATATTACAACTGAAACATATGACAACTGGAACATGTGACAACTGGAACATATGACAACTGGAACATGTGACAACTGGAACATATGACAACTGGAACATGTGACAACTAGAACATATGACAACTGGAACATATGACAACTGGAACATGTGACAACTAGAACATGTGACAACTGGAAATTGTGACAACTAGAACATATGACAACTGGAATATGTGACAACTGGAACATGTGACAACTAAAACATATGAAAACTGGAACATGTGACAACTGGAAATGTGACAACTGGAAATGTGACAACTGGAACATATGACAACTGGAACATGTGACAAATGTAACATATGACAAGTGGAACATGTGACAACTGGAACATATGACAACTGGAACATATGACAACTGGAAAATGTGACAACTGGAACACGTGTCAGCTGGAACACGTGACAACAGGAACACGTGGCAACTGGAACAAGTGACAACAGGAACACGTGGCAACTGGAACAAGTGACAACTGGAACACGTGACAACTGGAACACGTGACAACTGGAACACGTGTCAACTGGACCACGTGACAACTAGACAACGTATCAACTGAAACACGTGATAACTGGAACACGTGACAAGTGGAACACGTGACAATTGGAACAAGTGACAACTGGAATATGTGTCAACTGTAAAATTGAAGAAAAAAGAGATAAAGGGACACAAAGAGAAAATAAACTGAATAGCTGAAGAAAATGGTTTAGTAGGAAGTAAACGATGCAAACAACAATAGAGATAGAAATGTGTAGGGAGATATGATTATATTCGCCAGACGACTCTGTGCTTAATGAAGAGAGTAATGATTTGTGACGTAATTAAAAAGTATGATGTGAAAACATTCATCGCTAGCCTGTTTTATAGTCTCCTTTTGGCGACACTGCTTGAGTGTTGGTGTGGCCAAATTATTCCGAGAATTTTCCTGAAGCAAATGATGTTGGCCAGTGGTTCACAAACTTTTGATGTCCGCGAATCCATATCCATGCAGGTTATAGACTTGCGGCGCTACCATGACAATCACCATCGTATACGTTGAGTAAACATTGATTCGTTCATAGGGTATAAAGTAAAGTAAGTAAAGAGCCCCGTCACGTTAAGTGACGTATATGGAATATAGTGTTATTGACTATAATTTTTACAGACCTTCGGCACATGATTTAGGTGTAAATTGATCGGTATTACGCAAATTCTGATTTACTTTTCCAGAAAAAAAATGCGGTGCCTATTTTACGGATGGGTGAACCCGGAAGCCGTCGATCAGGATCGAACCCGACCTCGTGTCTTTTGTAGTCCAGTTCACTGACCACTGAGCCATCGCGGCTCCCTTCATAGGGTATTATACGATGATATATGATGGCAGAGTTTTAACTATCCTGCAGAAACACGTTGATGTAGTACAAAGAATATTAAGCTTATCTGAATGTTGTTATTTATGACTCCTAGCCATTGAGTAGGCACACTACAATATCCACTGTCGGCAATCCTGGGAGCTACGGTGCACACTTTGGGAACTACTGAAATAAGTCATACTCTCGGAGGAGATAACGGTAAAGTACGAGACTTGAATCTGCGTCTTAGCGAGTTTTCATCCATATTTACTCGGCCGCCTATCCAGAGGTGTTCGGAGATTTCTAGATAGTGTCGCTTCAAGGATCAAAACTCACGATGCGAGGCGGTATTCTTCACCTTCCCAGAGCAATACCCTGGTAACCATTTCTGTCAGCGGCTGGATCGACCGCGGAAGTATTTTTTTTTCTAACAACGAGTACAGTTCACACTGTTTCTAGTGGGAATCGAACACGGGTTGTCCCCTACGTCGGTAGCCCAGTCGGGTGGTTACCCCAACTTGTCTACCTAGGTCGCCTAGTCTCTCTTGGAGGAGATCTAGAAATAATCACAAGAACTACCCTACAAGGACTATAGAAGTAAGGAGAAAGAAAGCCTGGAAAAGAAGACTGATAACGAAAAGTGGAAACAGAGGTAAGCAATGTAAGCCAGAATCGGGGCACGCTGCTGCGAATGACCACAGAGAGAGAGAGAGAGAGAGAGAGAGAGAGAGAGAGAGAGAGAGCGCGCAAAGGGGAATAACTTTGATATTGTCCTGCAGAACACCACAAGTAGTAGAGACTACAGACTGAAGTACTATTCTCAGATTAGGAAACTCAAAGGAAGGAAGAAAGTTAAACAAATAGTAATGTTATTTTTATACGTAGATTCTTGCCTGTGTGAATAATTATCTTAGATTTTACATACACACAATTAATTATAAAATATAAATACAAACAGAAGATAGGACATTATTACATGAAGCAACAATCGCTTAGAATCATGGGTAACAATCGTCATTTGATTATTGCATGCTGGTAACGAGAACATAATGTGGCTGCTATTGGCGATGTTAGCGTTACAGCTTTCTGTTGACATAGTCTTATCTATGATACACCCGTACTTCAGGAAACTGGTAACCATCTCCAGACTGGCATGTGGCATATCGTGCTGCGTCTGATGACCTGCTCCATGCACCACAACCCTGCAGAAGTTGCCGGTATGAGAGTAGAAACCTTTCAACTCATGACACGTGTTCCAGGTAATTCTGAATAGAAATAAATATAGAAATATTTTAATGAAAGCAATCAATGTAGAGGTTATTCTGCTACATTATCATCATCATCAAGTACCGGGCCTGCTGGCGTAGGTGATCATTTCTCTCCACAACTTTCGATCTCGACAGTTTTTTATCATTTTTGTTGTTGACCTTCTGCCAAGCCATTCTCTTAAGCTGTCTGGTAATTTTTCTCTTTGCTTCCCTCTATCTCTTCGTCCCTCACTTTTCACGGTTGTTACAATGCATTCCAGCTGTTCTCTTCTCATTTCATGGCCAAAAAATTATGATTGTTTATTCCTAATATTGAAAATTAGTTCTCTTTTTGCTTTGGCCTCTTTCAGAACGTTTTCATTACTCTTCTTAGCTGTCCATGGTATTCTCAACATTCTTCTGTAAAACCACATTTCTACAGACTCCAGTGATTTTCTTGTCTGTTGTCCTATTGTCCGTGATTCACATCCATATGTTAAGACTGGCTCTACATAACATTTAAGAACTCTTTTTCTTGTTTCTATTGTAAAAAATGGATTTTGCATAGTATCTTCCTCATTTTTTTGGAAAGCTTTTGCCACACACACACACACACACACACACACACACACACACACACACACACACACACACACACACACACACACACACACACACACACACACACACACACACACACACACACACACACACACACACACACACACACACACACACACACACACACACACACACACACACACACACACACACACACACACACACACACACACACACACACACACACACACACACACACACACACACACACACACACACACACACACACACACACACACATCATACTTTAGGGGTGTGGACTATATCGATCTGTATCGTCCGTTTCGTTCTTGGCAACAACATATACAAATGAAGGAGCAATGACTCGTCACTACTGTCCATTTTCTTTCAAAACTCAGCAATACAGGTCCGCTTATATGGTTCAGAAACACTGATATGGAATAATACAACTAAACAAACATTGCAAATATGTGTAAACAACTGTTTTGGGCGAAATTGTGAACATCATCAGATAGTAGGACAAAATCATAAAATTCAATATTTGAGAAAGACAAAACAAGGGTCAGTTGAGTAACAGATTGTGAATATAAAATGGGGATGGATTGCACAAACACACCATAATTATAAGAAATTGTAAATAACATTAGGAATATGAATGAAATAGCAAGAAGAAAACATTGTTACAATCATGATGTAGAAATCCCAGCAAGAAAGTTGGCAATAGAAAAATTGCTGAACAGTAATTTTGAGTCACAGCCTGTAGAGTTTCTGAGAGATGTAAGATTAGCAGTCAAGGCACTACACTTCAGAGAACTACCACATATGCAATATGCGGGAGCCTCGATAGCTCAGTGATTAGTGAACTGGACTATAAAGGACAAGAGGTTCGTCCTGATCGACGGCTTCCGGGTTCATCCAGCCTTTAATTGGTACTGGATTTTTTTCTGGGAAAGTAAAGCGGCACAAGCGTAATACTAACCACATCACCCCAAAATTCATGTGTCGGAGGTCTGTAAAAATTATGGTCACTAACACCATATTCCCTAAACGCCACTTGGCGCAACGGGGGCTCTTTACTTGTTTTTTTTTTTTAATTTCACTCTGGAAGCATCAGGAGACCACCCTGCAGTTGGATCCCATCTCACTGTGGAATATCGGGAAACGAGAAAGCAGATTAGCTGGCAAAGGAAGGCGCAACAGGAACACAGCCAGATGCACCATTTACATATCGTCAGAAGAAACAGATATTGAGACCAATCAGAAGACCTCAAGTTCAAAATGGAGATGACTACCATAAAAATGAATAGATGGGAAAAGCTATTATACACCCCTGAACAAGACACAATTGACTCCATAGTCACATGTTTTCAAAATTGGCACCTCACCCACATGTACACGTGGACATGCATTCCAGACTGCTGAACACATACTTCAAGACCGTATTGAATATAGTAGACAGGAAAACCCATTCGCCCATACATACAACACTACAGATCAAACTACTATATGGGTCACTCAATGAACTACAAACAATAGTAACATTTATACAAGAAACAACATCGCAGATATACATTTAAAAAAAAGTGTTTCAGACGAACGAAAGACAAAGAGGGAGAATATAACAATTGTATCACATCTTAAATAAAAACTGATTAAATTCTAACGAAAACATTCCATTTCTATCACAAATCAAGCTTGATATGAATTTGATCTTTCATCGTTTAAATCGCTAGATAGCGTGTTGAGATAAGATTAGAACTGAAGCTTTGAAAAAAAAATTCTATTGACTGTATTGAACAACAAAGAATCATATGGCTGGACACTGACCAGAATGAAATCCAACCAACCTGCAGTTTGAGCAGGTACCATACAGCTCATACCATAACGTGAGGAATATATGGAATAAGAGAAACATTAAGTAAATTAAAATAACTGTCATAAAGTGATGGATAGATGGAATAAGAGAAACATTAAGTAAATTAAAATAATTGTCAGAACGTGATGGATAGATGGAATAAAAGAAACATTAAGTAAATTAAAATAATTGTCATAAAGTGATAGATAGATGGAATAAAAGAAACATTAAGTAAATTAAAATAACTGTCATAAAGTGATGGATAGATGGAATAAAAGAAACATTAAGTAAATTAAAATAACTGTCATAAAGTGATAGATAGATGGAATAAGAGAAACATTAAGTAAATTAAAATAATTGTCATAAAGTGATAGATAGATGGAATAAAAGAAACATTAAGTAAATTAAAATAATTGTCAGAACGTGATGGATAGATGGAATAAAAGAAACATTAAGTAAATTAAAATAATTGTCATAAAGTGATAGATAGATGGAATAAAAGAAACATTAAGTAAATTAAAATAATTGTCATAAAGTGATAGATAGATGGAATAAAAGAAACATTAAGTAAATTAAAATAATTGTCAGAACGTGATGGATAGATGGAATAAAAGAAACATTAAGTAAATTAAAATAATTGTCATAAAGTGATAGATAGATGGAATAAAAGAAACATTAAGTAAATTAAAATAACTGTCATAAAGTGATGGATAGATGGAATAAAAGAAACATTAAGTAAATTAAAATAACTGTCATAAAGTGATGGATAGATGGAATAAAAGAAACATTAAGTAAATTAAAATAACTGTCATAAAGTGATGGATAGATGGAATAAAAGAAACATTAAGTAAATTAAAATAACTGTCATAAAGTGATGGATAGATGGAATAAAAGAAGCATTAAGTAAATTAAAATAACTGTCATAAAGTGATGGATAGATGGAATAAAAGAAACATTAAGTAAATTAAAATAACTGTCATAAAGTGATGGATAGATGGAATAAGAGAAACATTAAGTAAATTAAAATAACTGTCATAAAGTGATGGATAGATGGAATAAAAGAAACATTAAGTAAATTAAAATAACTGTCATAAAGTGATGGATAGATGGAATAAAAGAAACATTAAGTAAATTAAAATAACTGTCATAAAGTGATGGATAGATGGAATAAAAGAAACATTAAGTAAATTAAAATAACTGTCATAAAGTGATGGATAGATGGAATAAAAGAAACATTAAGTAAATTAAAATAACTGTCATAAAGTGATGGATAGATGGAATAAAAGAAACATTAAGTAAATTAAAATAACTGTCATAAAGTGATGGATAGATGGAATAAAAGAAACATTAAGTAAATTAAAATAACTGTCATAAAGTGATGGATAGATGGAATAAAAGAAACATTAAGTAAATTAAAATAACTGTCATAAAGTGATGGATAGATGGAATAAAAGAAACATTAAGTAAATTAAAATAACTGTCATAAAGTGATGGATAGATGGAATAAAAGAAACATTAAGTAAATTAAAATAACTGTCATAAAGTGATGGATAGATGGAATAAAAGAAACATTAAGTAAATTAAAATAACTGTCATAAAGTGATGGATAGATGGAATAAAAGAAATACTAAGTAAATTAAAATAACTGTCATAAAGTGATGGATAGATGGAATAAGAGAAACATTAAGTAAATTAAAATAACTGCCATAAAGTGATGGAAAGATGGAATAAGAGAAACATTAAGTAAATTAAAATAACTGTCATAAAGTGATGGATAGATGGAATAAAAAAACATTAAGTAAATTAAAATAACTGTCATAAAGTGATGGATAGATGGAATAAAAGAAACATTAAGTAAATTAAAATAACTGTCATAAAGTGATGGATAGATGGAATAAAAGAAACATTAAGTAAATTAAAATAACTGTCATAAAGTGATGGATAGATGGAATAAAAGAAACATTAAGTAAATTAAAATAACTGTCATAAAGTGATGGATAGATGGAATAAAAGAAACATTAAGTAAATTAAAATAACTGTCATAAAGTGATGGATAGATGGAATAAAAGAAACATTAAGTAAATTAAAATAACTGTCATAAAGTGATGGATAGATGGAATAAAAGAAATACTAAGTAAATTAAAATAACTGTCATAAAGTGATGGATAGATGGAATAAGAGAAACATTAAGTAAATTAAAATAACTGCCATAAAGTGATGGATAGATGGAATAAGAGAAACATTAAGTAAATTAAAATAACTGTCATAAAGTGATGGATAGATGGAATAAAAGAAATACTAAGTAAATTCTACATGAGAAGAAAACATGCTACACAACTAGTGAAGGCCAGAAAATCACACGATTCTCTTCACTGCCAAACTACATGGCACAAACAATATGATAAAATAAATAAATAACAAGAATTACATAACGGCTACTGTTTAGCTAGACATCTAACAGGTCGGACATGTTTTAAACTTACATCTTTCTGCTCTATTTACTCCTTTCTCTATCTTTTTTTTTTGCATTAAAAATATCTCCCCCCCCCCTTCCCTTCCCCCACAAAAAAAAATAAATAAAAATAAGTAAATAGAATCACTGCATGGAAACGTTGCTGTGATCTAAGTCAAAATCAAATTGAAAAAAAAAGCTTTGTTTCTCGACTGATCAGTTGACTCATTTGTAAAAACGTGTACCGGTGAGGCCGTGTTTCACATGGTAATAACAGCGAGGAAGGTCATGCTTTTATCACATCTAAATTCGGCTTATTTGAACTACGATATAAACGTCGTTTTATATATCAGCAGATCATCACAAATATATCTATACATTAGCATAATTATATCTATAGATCGTCACAATTATATCTCTAGATCATCACAATTATATCTATAGATCATCACAATTATATCTATAGATTATCACAATTATATCTATTGATCATCATACTTATATCTATAGATCATCACAATTATATCTATAGATCATCACATTTATATCTATTAATCATCACAATTATATCTATAGATCATCACAATTATATCTATAGATGAGCATAATAAGAAAGTTTATTTTTACTTTGATAGTCATTCAAGAATGGAACCTTTAAATTTAAAAATGGAAGTGCAATAACAACTCTGCCTAAACGCGGTTTCTGCACTGGACATGTGACCTTCATTCTCCAGCCTCTTCAAATGCCACTAACAGACCCCCCATGAATAGGATAATAACATCAATGACTTGTTTTGTTCTAACAAATTTGTTACAGAGCTTTGTTTTGTGTCTGATACAATTCAATAACGTCCATCATCTACCGAACATCCGAAGGCAACGTTGTCAAATAAAAAATGCGAGGAATTAGGCCCAAGGCAACAGTCTAATTTTGAAAGTAGTCAATGACTCCGAATCAGTGAATCAAAACTGATCAAGGCCCTACGCCCCCTCCCTCTTATGGACTTTTTAACAGACTATTAAGTTGGTTATTTGGTTATGGAAGGCCCCGGTATCACTGCAAACGAATTAAAATCCATAATTGCCCAACCGCCCGTGCCAGTGGAATCATCCGAATTACTAACTCATCTCCCTATTACTATTAAGTGTAACGGGTTAAGGTAAAGAAATGTAAATGGATGCATACAAATGCGAAGCTAAATGTGAGGGATAATTGACAAAAAATATAGAAAAAAATGGTATGGTGAAAGCTTTACGTGATTGATAGATGACACAAATTTGAACGACGTTTCGGCCTAATAGGTCTTCAGCACGAACAAACAAACAACACACACACACACTGATATGTAAGTAAATAAAACTAATCCTTCATAATTAATTAATTAATTTGAGGTGCCGATCATGAATTTTGTATACACGTGACTATGGAGTCGATTGTGTCCTGATCTGAGGCGTATAATGATAACTTGTTCATATCTATTCATTTAATGAGAGCCATCCTGATTTGGGGCTTGTGGTTCTCTGATTGATTTGATTATCTGTTTCTTATGATGGCATGCAACTAGTGCATGTTGCACCTTCCATCATGAGAGTAGAGATAGATGGAAAATATATTGCAAATATGTACCCACAAATATCTTAAATATAAGTCGGATGTATGGAGCCAAAGTGGCAGATAACTCTGCTTGCTGAATGTAGACCCCGTCATATTGACTCACAGCTACTAGCTTCTGCTTAGCCCGTAACATTTGGCAAACTTTTATCTTGCTCACTGAATCACTCAGTATACAAGCGTGGGTGTAATCTTAGGACTCTAACCATTTGAATGCCTTGGTCACTACCATCACATCCATTGTCATGATACTCGTGGTCATAACGTATACACCACTGTCTTCCTTGACTATTCTGCCTGCCGAGCGTGCTGTAAATGCCCTTGCATTCCTTTGGTGTCGTCTTACAGATCCGTCAGTATAGACGACTTCATCTTTCTCATCGGTGTTATCCCAGATGAGACTGTTGACCCCGGCTAAGTTCTGTTCCCTAAATTTCCTGTCGAGTGTGATAATACATGAGAATGTCCCCCTGAATGACGTACTCACCTGTATCCACTCCTCGCCAGCAATGATATTGGTAAGCCCACAGACCTGTTTGATGACATCTTCTGCTCGGCCCACCCATGATTTACCTCTTTTTAGCCTGATACCTATCCCTGTGTTGAGCTCGTGGTCCAATGGATGATCTTTATCTACACTTATCTTCAGATATGCTCGTGCCCTCCAGGTTTTGATCATGTTATCAGGGTTGGGTACGTATTAGGATGGCGATGTTTTTTCACCGGTTCGTTGTCATAGAGGTGTAAATTCATTTATGTGAGCTTATAAATGAAGAAAATTAAAAAGCTCACGGTGTATGCACGTGCCGAAGAGCTGACTGGCTGGAGTTGGCCAGTCTATAACATGGAAACGTGTACTGGACAGTGCGACCGAGTGAGTGTCATCATCATCATCAAGTACCGGGCCTACTGGCGTAGGTGATCATGTCTCTCCACAACTTTCGATCTCGACTGTTATTTATCATTTCTGTTGTTGACCTTCTGCCAAGCCATTTCTCTTAAGCTGTCTGGTATTTTTTTTCTCTTTGCCTCTCTCTATCTCTTCGTCCCTCAATTTTTCCAGTTGTACAATATATTCCAGTTGTTCTCTTCTCATTACATGGCCAAAAAAATGATGATTGTTTCTTCCTAATATTGGAAATGAGCTCTCTTTTTGCTTTGACCTCTTTCAAAACATCTTCATTACTTGTCTTTATTTTGCACTGAGGTGATGTCTTTTTCTTTGTTGTTGCCATTATCTCTGTTTTTTTTGCTATAAAGGCTGAGTACGTGTGTGTGTACGTGAGTCTAAACCATTCTCAGCGACTTTCAGCGACAAAGTGGCAATGAAATAAAGTAAGAGAGAAAGAACGAACCGAAAAAAAGGAAGAATGAGAGAGAGAGAGAGAGAGAGAGATTGAAAAGAAGAAAATAAAAAGAGAGTATGAGATAAAGAAAGAATTAAAGAAAAAAAACGAATAAAACAAAGAAAATACACTTTAACCGCTTTATTGTGTGAGTTTAGCATCAGTAGTTGTTTATTGATTACTTTTGAACACACAGCACATCAGAAAAATACAAAAGTGCTCATTGTTTTTGAGCAGATGAAGAATATGCAATAAATTGGATGGTTCCACTAGCTCGCTTGTTACTACCATTGCAACAGATTGCTTTTCTTACGTTTCGCGATGATATTTTCATAAGTTATTGAGATCTTTTTTTACTAACATTCTCCAGGTTATATCTTCATCAATTTCTCGATTCTCTTAAATTCAGCATACCTCTTTTCTTTCATATTCTCTCTCATACTTTTAAATATTCCATCGAGCCTATTTCTCTAACTGCTTTATTTCGCTCTTTATTTTCACATTTTTATCTCTTTTCTCTACCTCATTGTCCCACTAAACTTTCCCGTTTCAATTATTCATCCTCATTATTTTACCCACGTTTTTTTCGCCTTTTCCACTTACTTATTATTCCATCTCGCTTTATCTATCTATCTATCTATCTATCTATCTATCTATCTATCTATCTATCTATCTATCTATCTATCTATCTATCTATCTATCTATCTATCTATCTATCTATCTATCTATCTATCTATCTATCTATCTATCTATCTATCTATCTATCTATCTATCTATCTATCTATCTATCTATCTATCTATCTATCTATCTATCTATCTATCTATCTATCTATCTATCTATCTATCTATCTATCTATCTATCTATCTATCTATCTATCTATCTATCTATCTATCTATCTATCTATCTATCTATCTATCTATCTATCTATCTATCTATCTATCTATCTATCTATCTATCTATCTATCTATCTATCTATCTATCTATCTATCTATCTATCTATCTATCTATCTATCTATCTATCTATCTATCTATCTATCTATCTATCTATCTATCTATCTATCTATCTATCTATCTATCTATCTATCTATCTATCTATCTATCTATCTATCTATCTATCTATCTATCTATCTATCTATCTATCTATCTATCTATCTAATCTATCTAATATATCTATCTATCTATCTATCTATCTATCTATCTATCTATCTATCTATCTATCTATCTATCTATCTATCTATCTATCTATCTATCTATCTATCTATCTATCTATCTATCTATCTATCTATCTATCTATCTATCTATCTATCTATCTATCTATCTATCTATCTATCTATCTATCTATCTATCTATCTATCTATCTATCTATCTATCTATCTATCTATCTATCTATCTATCTATCTATCTATCTATCTATCTATCTATCTATCTATCTATCTATCTATCTATCTATCTATCTATCTATCTATCTATCTATCTATCTATCTATCTATCTATCTATCTATCTATCTATCTATCTATCTATCTATCTATCTATCTATCTATCTATCTATCTATCTATCTATCTATCTATCTATCTATCTATCTATCTATCTATCTATCTATCTATCTATCTATCTATCTATCTATCTATCTATCTATCTATCTATCTATCTATCTATCTATCTATCTATCTAATCTATCTATCTATCTATCTATCTATCTATCTATCTATCTATCTATCTATCTATCTATCTATCTATCTATCTATCTAATCTAATCTAATCTAATATAATCTATCTATCTATCTATCTATCTATCTATCTATCTATCTATCTATCTATCTATCTATCTATCTATCTATCTATCTATCTATCTATCTATCTATCTATCTATCTATCTATCTATCTATCTATCTATCTATCTATCTATCTATCTATCTATCTATCTATCTATCTAATATATCTATCTATCTATCTATCTATCTATCTATCTATCTATCTATCTATCTATCTATCTATCTATCTATCTATCTATATCTATCTATCTATCTATCTATCTATCTATCTATCTATCTATCTAATCTATCTAATCTATATAATCTATCTATCTATCTATCTATCTATCTATCTATCTATCTATCTATCTATCTAATCTAATCTAATATAATCTATCTATCTATCTATCTATCTATCTATCTATCTATCTATCTATCTATCTATCTATCTATCTATCTATCTATCTATCTATCTATCTATCTATCTATCTATCTATCTATCTATCTATCTATCTATCTATCTATCTATCTATCTATCTATCTATCTATCTATCTATCTATCTATCTGTAAGTCTGTCTGTCTGTCTGTCTGTCTGTCTGTCTGTCTGTCTGTCTGTCTGTCTGTCTGTCTGTCTGTCTGTCTGTCTGTCTGACTGTCTGTCTGTCTGTCTGTCTGTCTGTCTGTCTGTCTGTCTATCTATCTATCTATCTTTATGATCACCTTCAAGCCTTACCTGCTCGTGTTGTTGTAGTGCTCCTGCAGAGTCCAGTTAGTAGTCATCAAGGCAGCTTCTATCATGACCGAGCTCACTACGACATCGTAGTCTCCGTTGTAGATCAACACTTTATAGTTGTCCAATATAACGGCCAGTTGTGGTTTGGTGCTGACAAAGAGATCTTGACCGTAGTGGTTATGCAAAATCCCGTTTAATACAATGAACTGACTATTAATCCCTGCATGCACTGCTCTTTTAATTTCTGTACTGTTCATAATAAGCTCCACAAGACTGTAATCTGCTGGTTTACCTGTGACGTAGTTATCCAGTGACATAAGTTCAAGCGCCTCCCGGGCAAGCAGTTGCTGAAAGAGTGACTGAAATGTCTTGTTCACGAATTTCCCTTGAAGAAATTCCTGGTATATACGCTTGGCATTTGCTTTATGCTTTTCCATGTCGGCGTTACTGATAACGCCTAGAGCGTAGAGGTAGTCAAAGAACGCCACACTCATCGTTGGTGGGTCAAAGTATGGACCTCCCAGAATGATGCCAGCGAGTGGAATATGTGCGGTCTCGTTATGTTTTTCAGTGTGGATTTTGTGAGCCAGAGCCGGAACGTACTTTCCAGCATAAGACTGGCCTGAGATGTAAAACTGTCTGCTCTTGTACTCAGGGAACATCTTGAAGAACTGCAGGACAAAGTTGTACAGGTCATGTGTGTACCCTGCCTGTGTCAGTTTGTAGCCCGCATACCCCATTTCTGAGAAACTGTAGCCGGCTCCTACTGGGTTGTCAACGTACACAACAGAGAAAGGCCCAACCCAAGTGTGGGTACGGAGGCCGTAAGAATGACCATATTTCTCTCGCTTTGCTTCTAATGGTCCGTGCTTCCAGAACAGTCCAAGCATGGAGGACACACCTGGACCACCGTTGAGCCACATTAATAGTGGAGCATCTTTGTTCTGCTGTGAAGGAAAATGCCAGAAAAACAGGTGGTTTTTTAGCTGTCGATCAACAGTGATGTAACCAGCATGGCTGTATAACTCGGGGAACTTACTCAACTTGACCTCGCTCAGATCTCGTGCGGTTTTTATATCGCCACTGTCCAGAAGGGGTGTCAAATACAACGCTTCTTCATTATCAGAAGCAAAGCATAACGGAGCCAACATTATAACCACAGCCACAAGCACTTCCAATAACCAAATGATGTTGGCCATCCTCAGATCTGGATATATAAAAAAAAGATAACAATTATAAAATCTGCATCTATAGCAACGGGTACATTCATTGAAGTGAAGATTAATTATAATACTAGCTCCATTTTTTATTTTGTCTTTCTTTGTCGATAACGGAAGTTTTAATTCCAATAATTTTGTTGATGTTCTATAATTCTTAATCTGTCTTTCCTGGGCTCTTGAATAATCTTCCTCCTTCCCAAGCATCTAATTTTACAGATAGTAATCCTTCTTTCTTACTTTTTAGATAAGGACCATGTTTGAGACCGATAACAGAAGTGTGAAAGGAATTTACCACTTCTAGATTGTTGTAAATTGTATTTTTGACGTTTGTCTGAGTCTATCCAACATTTGTTTATCTTTTCCACATTTTTAATTATGTTCTTCTTTTTTATTTCTTTTAACCATAAACTTTAATATAATCTTTCAATTGCAAAAAACTTTTATTTGAAATTATTGTTATGTACTTTTTTCTTCTCTTCATCACAAACCGACAAACCAATCAGTGTTTACGCGTTCTATGACGTAACTGTATTAAGTAAGTAAAAGTAATATTAACAAAAAAAAAAGTGTGTTTATTTAGGTCCCTCTTAATGTGTGGGCCTAAGTAAAGTAAAGGTTCCTTCCACGGCTTGCCAGTTGTATGAGGAATATAGTGTTAGTGACCACATTTTTCTGTGACCACGGCACATTTTTGGGTGATGTGGTCGGTATCACATCAGGCCGCCTTTCTTCTTCTTCTACCTTTTTAACTCCCAGTGGAGCATAGGTCTTCAAAAAACACTTTCCAAGTCGTTTTGTTTTTTGCCATTCTTTTAAGATCATTCCTTGTCTTCCCCATCATCTTCATCTCTGCTTCAACCTGTCTTCTCCAAGAATTCCTTGGTCTTCCAATTTGTCTTCTCCCCTGGGGATTCCAAGGCCGCCTTTACTTCACAGAAAAATCTCTGGTACCAATTTGTAGAGGCTGGGTGCATGCAGGAGCCTTGTCAGTGTGTAAAAAAACCCCACCATTGCTGGGGATCGAACACGGATCCTTCTGGTGTGTAAGCGAGCACGTTAACCACTCAGCCTCTAAGGCTATTGACTAACTATATTACATTATTATTAGCTCTAACTGTATTCATCATCATCAAGTACCAGGCCTACTGTCGTAGGTGATCATGTCTCTCCACAACTTTCGATCTGGAAGTTCTTTATCATTTCTGTTGTTGACCTTCTGCCAAGCCATTCTCTTAAGCTGTCTGGTATTTTCTCTCTTTCCTTCCCTCTATCTCTTCGTCCCTCAATTTTTCCAGTTGTTACAATATATTCCAGTTGTTCTCTTCTCATTACATGGCCATAAAATGATGATTGTTTCTTCCTAATATTGGAAATTAGCTCTCTTTTTGCTTTGACCTCTTTCAGAACGTTTTCATTACTCTTCTTAGCTTCCATGGCATTCTCAACATTCTTCTGTAAAACCACATTTCTACAGACTCCAGTTATTTTCTTGTCTGTTGTCTAACTGTATTACAGAATCAAAATTCATACTACATTAATGATCACCTTTTGAATCCTCTGAAAGTCTGTGTTTACCTTTCAGCCTATCTTTTATCTGCATCTCTTTCGCAATCCATCTTGTACCAACTGCCTGAGAAGTTCTTGTGACTGTCCCTGCATCTTTTTTGAGCGTTTTACAACTTCATGTTTTACCCATTTCCAGCTTCTAGCTGCTATCACTATGCCCAAGGACAGATCTAGAAATGAGCTCAATAAACTACAGCTTAGGCTTACACAATAAGGAAGGCCCGGGTTCGACTCCCGGCAGTCACGGATTATTATTATTATTTTTTTAAATAACTGGCAAGGCTCCGGATTCTCCTATCACACAGCCATCATCAGATGCAGGATAAAATGAGCATACTTGATGAGAGATCACAACAGCTAGGACTGAAGATTAATAGAGATAAGACCAACATAATGAGAATTAATGCAGTTGGCGATAACCAAATAAAACTAGGAGAAATACCTCTACTAGACGTACAATCTTACATATATCTGGACAGTAATATAGATAAAGAATAAAGAGAGAGGAACAGAAAATGATACCAAAATAAGGATATCAAAAGCAAGAGGAGCTTTCATTGCACTGGGAAACAAATGGAAAACCAAAGAAATTAGGTTAAATACAAAAGTAAAAATTTTCAACTCAAATGTTAAGTCGGTCCTATTATATGGCTGTGAAACATGGAGAACAACAAAATTGACAACCACGAAGATACAGACTTTCATTAATGGATACTTACGCAGAATGAAATGATGGAAATGGCAGGACAAAATGACTAACATAGAATTATGGAAATGTACCAGTCAAATACCAGTGGATAAAGAGATACAGAAAAGACGATGGCACTGGTGGGGACACACACTATGGAAGCCAACTGAGAGTATTACACAACAGGCCCTTTTTTGGAATCCCTAGGGGAAAAGACAAAGAGGAAGACCAAGCAATTATTGGAGAAGACAGATAGAAGCAGCGATGAAGATGATGGGGAAGACATGGAATGATCTTAAAAGAATGGCGAAAAACAGAATGACTTGGAAAATGTTTGTTGAAGACCTATGCTACACTGGGAGCTAAAAAGGTTGAAGAAGGCTCCGGATTCACCCAGCCTCAAAAAATGGGTACCATAGATTTTTCTGTGAAGTAAAGACGGCCTGTCGTGATACCGACCACACCACCCAAAAATTTGCGTGATCTTAGAAAAATATGGTCACTAACAACATATTCCGCATACGCCAAGCAAGGCGTGGAGGGAATCTTTACTTACTTTACTTTACTTAGGCCCATACAATAAGAAGGACGCAAATAAACACATTTTCATAATTTGTTATCGGGACCACACTTTTAAAAAAGAAACAAAATTGGCTTTCCTATTAACCTTTCCACAGAAAAACGGGGAGGGGGGGGAGTTGAAGGGGAAGTCCCCTCAGTGTTTCAGTTAGCTTAGGTCCTCACCATGTCAAAATCAGTAAACTGTATGCACATGCCATCTGACTAGTTCATACCTGTTTTCTTTAATTTGTCGAAAAATGCTTAGAACGTTCACAGGTTAAGCGAGATAAAATGACAACAGTCCTTCTGTTTCTCTTTCAGTTGTTGTTCAACATTTCAGACCGATAAAATTAAACACACACAGTTCTGGTGTCTTTTAATCTTTAGTTGTTATTTTCGATTTGTACTGAGTGTATCAAACAATTTTTAATAATTGCCTAATTGTTAATATCACAGCGTGCATGCAATGTTGTTCAATAAACGAATTAATCAACTAATCCCCTTAGAAGTTGCAATTCATAAAATAAATCTCCCTGCATCGAATAAAAAATAACTCAAACTAGTTCCTATGAGACAATCATGATCATCGTGTCAAAGAGAACTCGATGTAGCATTGAAAGATTGGGTTGTGAACTACAGGCTCTTTTGTTAACCTCAGAATTACGTACAAAACCCTACATTAAATGCTAATATGGAAGAAAGAAGTAGATACTTATATTAGAATAATTATATTATCTGAGCAAAAAACTGTCAAAGATAAGATTGAGAATATTAAAGTGGTATGTTATAGGCAGTAAACAATGAGAATAGGCGGTAGACAATGAGGACAGTCAGTAGACAATGAGGACAGGCAGTAGACAATAAGAACAGGCAGTAAACAATAAGGACAGCAGTAAACAATGAGGACAGCAGTAGGCAATGAGGACAGGCAGAAGACAATGAGGACAGGCAATAGACAATGAGAACAGGCAGTAAACAATACGGACAGCAGTAAACAATGAGGACAGCAGTAGGCAATGAGGACAGGCAGAAGACAATGAGGACAGGCAATAGACAATGAGAACAGGCAGTAGACAATGAGGACAGGCAATAGACAATGAGAACAGGCAGTAGACAATGAGGACAGGCAATAGACAATGAGAACAGGCAGTAGACAATGAGGACAGGCAGAAGACAATGAGGACAGGCAGAAGACAATGAGAGCAGGCAGTAGACAATGAGAACAGGCAGTAGACAATGAGGACAGGCAATAGACAATGAGGACAGACAATAGACAACGAGAACAGGCAGTAGACAATGAGGACAGGCAATAGACAATGAGAACAGGCAGTAGACAATGAGGACAGGCAGAAGACAATGAGGACAGGCAGAAGACAATGAGAACAGGCAGTAGACAATGAGGACAGGCAGAAGACAATGAGGACAGGCAGTAGAAAATGAGAACATGCAGTAGACAATGAGGACAGGTAGAAGACAATGAGGACAGGCAGTAGACAATGAGAACAGGCAGTAGACAATGACGACAGGCAATAGACAATGAGAACAGGCAGTAGACAATGAGGACAGACAGAAGACAATGAGAACAGGCAGTAGACAATGAGGACAGGCAATAGACAATGAGAACAGACAGTAGACAATGAGGACAGGCAATAGACAATGAGAACAGGCAGTAAACAATAAGTACAGCAGTAAACAATGAGGACAGCAGTAAACAATGAGAACAGGCAGTAGACAATGAGGACAGGCAATAGACAATGAGGACAGGCAGTAGACAGTGAGGACAGGCAGTAGACAATGAGGTCAGGCAGTAGACAGTGAGAAAATGCAGTAGACAATGATGACAAGCAATAAACGCTGAAGACAGACAGTAAACGCTGAAGACATACAGTAAACATTTGTTTACCAAAATTACTTTCTAATCTTTTCATTTGTCAGTTTTTTTCTGTCAAAAACCTCTTATATGTTATACTGAACAAATCTTTGAAAACATCACAGAGATGTCAGTCGTAAACATTAATGGAAAGATGATCAATAACCTAAGATGTGCTGACGATACTATATTACCAGCAGAAAATCTTGAAGAACTGCAACAATTACATAATGAAATAAACATGACACAGAAAAAATGGATTAGATATCAATATAAAAAAGATAAAAACTATGATCGTAAACAAAGATAATACCTGAAACCTACAAGTGGATATTAAAGTTGGAGGAATAGACCTGGAGACAGTTCTGAGCTACAACTACCTTGGACATACTATAACCAGTGATGGACAATTGCAAACGGAAATAAACACAAGAATAGGAATGGCAAAGAACAATTTTAATTGCATAAAAAATATGCCAACATCAAAGCACATTTCATTATTTTTTTCGGTCGCCCAGCTTTCGCCTCTGGCGATGTCCCTAGAGACCAGGAACTACATTTTGCGTGTTAATCTGTTTTTTTTCCCTGGCAACCGCGTGCATAGGGGTCCCTCGCCGCACAGGCAGGTAACTACTGTTTTAGGAGGTACTCATATAGTTTCGCCGATGAGTAATTGACGTTTCAAACCGAACCAAGCTGTTGAGATTAAGGATGATTGCTGCAGAGAAAAGTCACAAATAAAAATTCCAAATGGATCTGCCCGGATTTGAACTCGCAAACTCTCTGACTGGAGATCAACGTTTTGCCTCGAGACCAACTAATTCCCCCATCAAAGCAAATAAGACCAGGACTAAAACTAAGAATAGAAAATGTGATACCTTATCACCATTCCTGTATGGTGCAGAAAAATGGAGTTAGACACAGAATTGAGGTCTTTTAAATTTGGATTTTTAGAAGAATGGGAATAATTGGATGGAAAGAAAAGAAAATAAACAATTAAATCTTAAAACAACTACAAATGAAAAGAGAACTACTAAACACAACTCAAACAAGACAAATGAGATTTTTGGGGCATGTTAAAAGACACAGCTGCCTTCTAAATTCTTCAAAAGGGAAAATACAAGGCAAAAGAGACAGAAAAGAAAATAAACAATTAAATCTTAAAACAACTACAAATGAAAAGAGAATTACTAAACACAACTCAAACAAGACAAATGAGATTTTTGGGGCATGTTAAAAGACATAGCAGCCTTCTAAATTTTTCAAAAGGGAAAATATAAGGCAAAAGAGACAGAGACAGACCAAGACTAACAGGTACCAGTAACATCAAAAGATGGACAAATCAGCCTATGACAACTTGTAATATTAAAGAAGAGAAAGAGCGGAATGGCGCTCCATTTTTGTCAATTTTCGATGTGTAGACGGGACTCAGTGATGGTGATGGTTTTATTTCTTGATCTTAAAAAAAGCAATGCCTTTTTTTTGTTTATTTTCCGATTTATAAAATTGTAAGATCTAACACTTAGGAAGTTGATTATAAATGTAAAATATGTACAAGTCAAAACAAAAAATCTACATACAACTCAAAATTAAGTGCCATAATCTGTACATCGAACACACATTAATTACATTTTGTACACCAGTACTCGTTTCCTCGTTGATTAATGTCGCGTATGGATTTTTTCAAACGCGTTAATTAATCATTCAAATATTGACAGAAAATCACTTTTTAGGAGAAATTTTTTTTTTTTTAAATGCAAACAGTCGCACACAATTGTAAATAAAATTGCACATGTTTAGGGATCTGAAAAATCTTCTTTTGCCACTGATTTTTTTCCATTATTTATCTTTTATTCTTCATTTGTTTCTTCTTCTGTTCCTCTTCATCCGTTTCTTTATCTTTTACTCTTGCTCCTCTACTGTGGTAGCTTCTATTTCTTCTGTTTCTTTCTCTTCTGCTTCTTGTTTTTATGTTTCTTCTTCTATTCTTCTTCATCTGTTTTTCTTCTATTCTTCTTTTTTTATCTGCTGCTGCAACATCTACTTCTACTGTTTCTTTTTTCCATTCTTCTTCCTCTCTGGCTTCTTTTTATTCTTCATATTTTGCGGTTGCTATTTCTTATTGTGCTAGTGTAGTAGTGTATTAAGTAGTTCACGTACACTAACCTTTAACCAAAGAAACGCTTCATGGTGGAATTCGACCCGTACTGTTAGGGGTGGGGTGGGGGAGGTAAAGGTGTGTGATCACTATCATAATGTTAAGGGTGGTGGTGGTGGAAAAGATACAAGAGTAAATGTAAGAACCATACCTGACCAATTCATAAAAAAATCTATTTTAATTAATTTTAATACGATATTAAGGGGATGAAAAGTGCGGATTGGTAGGGGGTTGTCGGGTTGTAGGGGCGTTAAGGACGGAAGCGGTTGCTTGGTGGTAAAAGGTACTAGCTGCACCAAAGCTGAAATAAGAATAAAATAGAAGAAACGGAAACCTGAAAAAGAGAAAAAGACAGACAGAGACACACACACACACACACACACATATATATATATATATTTATATATATATATATATATATATATATATATATATATATATATAACATAAATGAATGAAGTAAACGAAAAATGACTGGTAGAAGCATACAGAGAAGTTTAAAAGAAGAAGGATTAAAAGAAGTGAAAAGAAGAATAAAAGGAAAATAAAATAGAATAATTGTCAAACAATATCATTAAACATAACAGCTTTATATCAAAACGATGTTAAAGACACTTGTACAACACAAGTAAGGATAAAAGCTGCTTGAAGTTGATTGAGCAATACAGAATAGAAAATGCAGATGATTCAACAAATTTACAACCAAATAGAAATGCATAAAAGAAAAATGCACGTAAGAAACTTCCGACATCTGACCCAAATAGAAAGAAATACGGAACATAAAACAACAAGAAAAGTTAACGACTAATATCTTGGAGAAAATGAAAGATGGATAATGAAATACATCAAGTTTAATGCCTGAAAATATACTAACATTAAGGGAAATAATATATAGGATTTAATGTGAAGAATAGTAATAGTTATGTCTTCTCAACATTCTTGTATGGCGCAGAAACATGGACATTAGAAAATAAAACATTAGAAAACAAAAATTGAAGCCTTTGAAATGCGGATTTAGAGAAGAATGGGACAAGTTCTTTATGGAATGAAAGGAAAATAAATTATGCTGACGTTTCAAAAAAAAAAATGAAAAGATAAGTACTAAACACAATTCAAACAAAACAATTGATATTCTAGGACATTTTAAAAGACACAGCAGCCTACTAATAGTAATCTTGGAAGGAAAAATAAAATGTAAAAGAGGCACACCAAGTCTTTAATGAACGAGTAAAATCAAAAGATGGACAAGTAATTATTCCACTTGGAAAATTTGAGATGAAGAAAAAAGTTCATACAAAGGAGAAGAAAGCCGATCTTAACGAATGCACTAGCTGGAGAGGAGTAAAGCTTCGTTTGGAATTAAATATAGATTAATTATGAAATAGTGACAACACATCAATATTATTAACGTCAGTTGCATTGTGACGTAAAACTAGCCTTGTTAAATGTTAAAGTATTAGATATTTGGCTCATTTAGGCCAACAGAATCTTACCTGGCCTATTATATAGTTAACAATCTAAATTCTGGGCAGCGTTCAACAAATTAGTGTAACACATCAGAACTCGTGTATTTTAAGGTGTATGTTTGCGCGTGCGCGCGGATCAAAAGATGAACGCGATTCGTTCCTATCACTTCTTAATACTTTTTTTTATCCCATATGCGCTTGCCCGAAAAAAAAAATAATTTCTAATCATGCATTTGTTGCAACGAGGGGTGTCGTTAATCCCTTAGGTATAGGTTTGAATAGTTTATGTCACACCAGCGTGAGTTAGATAGAAAACAAATATTTAAATTATATTCTTGTTACAACATCAACATTTAGATATTGCAATGTTTTTAAATGCTTAGCCTGTAACTATCTACACGTTTATCATTGTATTTTAATAGATGGTCGGAGTCGTGAGTCACCTGAACGAAATGCATGAATAACTGTTATAGATAATACATCTTGCTTCAGATTACAATAACCTCTCGAGATATTATATGAAAGCTGGACCGGTAGAATGGCCATGCTGCGTGGCATATTATCCTACATTTGTATGTTATTTTCCCTCCCTGCTGGTCACGAGTGAACATTGGAAAATGTGTCTCATGATGAAAATATATTGAGAGAACTTTGGCTATACCTCGTTAGTTGAGAGAAATTTAGGTTTTTTGATAATTACAAATTACAGCGACATTTATGAAATATAAGGCATCGTATTTTGTGTTTAATATCCGTATTTGTAGCTTCGTCAAAAGTAGTTATTTACATCTACTGAATACTTCTTCTCTAATTTTGTTCGGTTATTACAATTGTTGGGAATTCACCTTCAGCATTATCTAAACAATACAGACATTAATATAGATATCAAATAAATGACTTTGCCGCATGTTAACTTAGTATTTAATTAACTTAAATATTTTAAAAAGCAAAAAAAAAAAATTAAAATTTACACGCATACATTTTTCTTTATGTATGTTTCTATTCATAATATATATATATATATATATATATATATATATATATATATATATATTTATTTATTTATCGTATATACGCAACTGACAGGTAATAGTTATCCTATATGTCTTTGCGGTAGTCTATTGATTTTTTTCATTTTTTTCCGTTATAAAACCTTATGCAGCTAGCAAATCTGGCACGAAAATCCCCACCTCCGCAAAAAAAAACTCTGACCAATTTCAATAGTATCTCTATATATCACATGCAATCAACTGAAAATTAATATGTTTTCTATATCTCTTTGCGATAGTCGTGTGATTATTTTCATATTTATCCATATATGAAATATTTACAGTAAGTAAATCTATCATGAAAACCACCCACCACATTTCCTACTTTACATACACCATATAATCAAAGGAAAATGAATATTTTTCATATATGCCATTACGGCCATCTATCGATTTTTTCATATTTTTTCCTATATAAAACCTTTACCTCGAGCATTATGAAGACCTATCCCACTTAAAGGTTGTGATTTGTCATGATTATTCCAGACAATTTAAAAAGGTATTTTGCCATTCCTTTTCTTCATGGCAGTGACTGTACTAGTCGGAGATAGCAGCCATTGTCTCTACGGCTAAACGGGAGCTCCACCTTGCTCAGGGGTGTCCCGAAGACTAGCGGAGGAAAGGAGACGTCTTACTCCTCCTTTGGTAGGGCAGAACTCTACCCCGCTAACCATAAAGTTTGTAGACAAACACATGAAAAGACGAGGCCACAGAGATAGGATTTCTCAGAAGAATGGTGAAAGTTCCCTGGACAGCTAAAAAGACCAATGAGGTAGTTCTCAAAGAGGCCAACACAAAAAGGGAGCTCTTAAAAAACATCAGAAAGAAACAATCAACATTTTTCGGGCACATCATGAGAAGAGGAAAGTTGGAATACTTGGTTACTACTGGCAAAATAAAAGGAAAGAGAGATCGCGCGCGACAAAGAGAGAAAATACTGGATAGCTTGGTGTCATGGCATGGAAAACAATCAACAACAGAACTGATACGATGCAATGTAGATAGAAGATTGTGGAGGGACATGATCACCTACGCCAACCGGTATGGCACATGATGATGATGATCCCACTTAAAAATTCGGTCAGATTTATATTTTCTCTTATAACCTACATAATTAAGCCACATATAAAATACCTATCAGCTCTACAATTCCGTTAAAATCCATTTAAATCCCGTCATAAAATTAAACACGAATTCCCCAAAACACGTAAAACTATTACAATAAATTTAAAAGTCATCAAAAATTCATTTAATATCCCGTCAAAATCACAAAAAATCAGCTCAACTCGACAAAAATCCATTAAAATTAATGAAAATGCAAAAACATCGGTTAGCTTTGGTTCTTGCATTTATCTTCCTTATTACATTGATCGGCCAATTTTGTTTTACTATTTTTAAATCTATCTTTAACACAACTTTATATCTATCTTTAACACAACTTTATATCTATCAACTTTATATCTATCTTTAACACAACTTTATATCTATCTTTAACACAACTTTATATCTATCTTTAACACAACTTTATATCTATCTTTAACACAACTTTATATCTATCTTTAACACAACTTTATATCTATCTTTAACACAACTTTATATCTATCTTTAACGCAACTTTATATCTATCTTTAACACAACTTTATATCTATCTTTAACACAACTTTATATCTATCTTTAACGCAACTACCCTTCACATAAAATTTCGTCCCCCTAATAAACCGTTTACCCATTAAAATTCAATAAAGTGCAAACTATCAGCTTTGGTTCGGCAATCACCTTTTACCACCAAGCCACCCCTTCTACTGCAATAATCCAACCACACCCCTATCCGCCCCTTCCGACCCTTCCGCTTCTTAATTATCCCATTAAAATTCGAAAAATACAAATTAAGAACAAAATAATCGGTCAGCTATGGTTCTTACATTTATTCTTCTTCTACCTTTCCCACCAAAATTCCCTAAACCTATGAGAGTTATAACACACTTTTACCTCCCGCACCCCACCTCTAACGCTCCGACTTATATCCATTTTTATATTTGGTTTCAGGACTTGTTTACTGCATCTACGTTCTGTTACGTGATCTACGTGCTGTTTTTTTTTCTCTGCTGCTTTTTCTTCTTCTGCTTCTTTTCTTCTATTTCTCCTTCTCTTTCCTTTTTTTTAAAAAAAATATTCTTCTTCTGTAATAACATTTTGCAATAAACTAGACCGGCAACGAATAACAGACAGAAAAGCTCGCTTCAGTTATTCTCCGGTTTACCATACTTTAGCATACCAGAGTTTTCCTTTGATCCAAAACGTTTGTTCCCTGACAGCTGAGGACATTACGGTCTAACAGTGCATGCGTGAAATCCTGCGTGAGTGCTCCTCAGTACAGCACACAATTTCGGAGGCCTGGTATTTTTTAATGCCAGGTTGTCATGTCTTTAGTCTAAAGATCTTGTTCTGCTGAAATCTTTTGAGCCTGCTGATACGTTTTCATGCTCAAAATCTTCACTATCTCCTCCCCGCTCCATTTTAATGAACGCTTACTCGAGCTTACAGTCACTATATCATTAATAAAACCTGCGGGCTACAAGTGAAACCAAAAGTTTGTGGTGTTTTAAGTTTTGCGAGCAGGGGTAGTAATAGATAAAATAACATCACCATCTATAGCTCGCATAGACGAAGACTTCACAAACTTTGAGTGATTCCATGATTTTCCAATCAGACCGTCGGCCTTAGTAAAATTATTGATTGCTGTGCCCGAGCTGATGCGGTAGAATCAAGGCAAACAAAAATAACAAAATAAGTAACTTTGATAACTTTGATACACGGATGATTTTCTAACAGAAATATTTCATCTGTCGTCTGATAACATCACCGACAGTGTCATGTCTGCAGTTGATTGATCACTTTCTTCTTCTTCTATCTTTTAGCTCCCAGTGGAGCATAGGTCTTCAACAAACACTTTCCAAGTCGTTCTGTTTTTTGCAATTCTTTTAAGATCATTCCATGTCTTCCCCATCATCTTCATCTCTGCTTCGATCTGTCTTATCCAAAAATTCCTTGGTCTTCCTCTTTGTCTTTTCCCCTGGGGATTCCAAAAAAGGTCCTGTTGTGTAATACTCTCAGTTGGCTTCCGTAGTGTGTGTCCTATCCATCGCCATCGTCTTCGCTGTATCTCTTTATCCACTGGTATTTGACGGGTACATTTCCATAATTCCACGTTAGTGACTTTGTCCTGCCATTTCCATCCCTTTATTCTGCGCAAGCATCCATTAATGAAAGTCTGTACCTTCGTGATTGTCAATTTTGTTATTCTCCATGTTTCACAGCCATATAATAGGACCGACTTAACATTTGAGTTGAAAAATTTTATTTTTGTATTTAGCCTAATTTCTTTGGATTTCCATATGTTTCCCAGTGCAATGAAAGCTCCTCTAGCTTTTGATATCCTTATTTTGGTATCATTTTTTGTTCCTCCCTCGTTATCTATATTACTGCCAAGATATATGTAAGATTGTACGTCTAGTAGAGGTATTTCTCCTAATTTTATTACGTCTTACTATATTTCATATATTTGTTTGAGTTCATACATGTTATGTACAGCCAGTTTTAAGAATGGATGTTAATCATTGACAATAGGACAACATACAAGAAAATCACTGGATGCGGTAGAAATGTAGCTTTACAGAAGAATGTTGAGAATACAATTGACAGGTAAGAGGAGTAATGAAATCGTTCTGAAAGAGGCCAAAGCAAAAAGTGAGCTATTTCCAATAGTCAACAGGAATAAACACTCATTATTTTTTTTGGCCGTGTAATGAGAAGGGAACAGCTGGAATATATTGTAACAACTGAGAAAATTGAGGGACGAAGAGATAGAGGGAAACAAAGAGATAAGATACTAGACAGCTTAAGAGAATGTCTTGACAGAAGGTCAACAACAGAAATGATAAATAATTGTCGAGATGGAAACTTTGTGTTGGAGTAGGGTAGGAGTAGGGCAAGTACACACTATAAGAAAGAAAATGTAGCTCCAGTTCATGTCATGTTTGTCACAGAATAAATGTAAAAGTGCAATTGTCCTAAAATCTATCTATTGTCCTTTCGAGCCGAAGACGGCACATAGGGCAGAACCACAATATCAAAAACAGAAATCTTGCGTGCCAAAATGGCACATATTGCAAAGATCACTGCTTCTAAAATCTATGGCTCTGTTTCCATAACAATACTTTTTACAATGACAGCTTGTCAAGCCATCGATCAACCTCCTTAGTCGCCTCTTACGACATGCTTGGAAGGTCACAGTATCACTAATGTCCTAAAATACATGCTGTTAAACAAGATTAAAATAGGATGTAGCTTAAAATAGAAGGGTTTATCTATAGGGACATGTTAGCTGAGCTTTAGAATGTTCACATACATGGAAATGTCTGAGCTTAAGAAGATCCAATTACATTGAAATGTTGGCTGGGCCTGAGAAAATTCAACTGTATGGAAAAACTGACTGAGCTTAAGAAGGTCCAACTAAGTGGAAAAACTAGCTGAGCTTGAGAAGGTCCAACTAAGTGGAAAAAGTGGATGAGCTTAAGAATGTCCAACTAAGTGGAAAACGTGGCTGAGCTTAAGAAGGCCCAACTAAGTGGAAAAACTAGCTGAGCTTGAGAAGGTCCAACTAAGTAGAAAAAGTGGATGAGCTTAAGAAGGTCCAACTAAGTGGAAAAAGTGGATGAGCTTAAGAAGGTCCAACTAAGTGGAAAAAGTGGCTGAACTTGAGAAAGTCCAAATAAGTGGATAAACTGGCTGAACTTGAGAAGGTCCAACTAAGTGGATAAACTGGCTGAACTTGAAAAGGTCCAACTAAGTGGATAAACTGGCTGAACTTGAGAAGGTCCAACTAGGTGGATAAACTGGCTGAACTTAAGAAGGTCATACTAAGTGGAAAAAGTGGCTGAACTTGAGAAGGTCCAACTAAGTGGATAAACTGGCTGAAGTTGAGAAGGTCCAACTAAGTGAATAAACTGGCTGAACTTGAGAAAATCCAACTAAGTGGATAAACTGGCTGAACTTGAGAAGGTCTAAATAAGTGGATAAACTGGCTGAACTTGAGAAGGTCTAAATAAGTGGATAAACTGGCTGAACTTGATAAGTGGAAAAAATATGAGTACCTCCGAAGTCGGAGTTATCTGCCGGTGCTGCGAGGGACCCCTGCGCACACGGCTGCCATAGAAAAATGGATTAACACGCAACATTCAGTTCCTAGTCTCTAGGGACTTCGTCAGTGGTAAAAAAACTGGCGAACGAAAAAAAATTACACATGAATCTGTCTAATTTTAAGGATTAATGCTGAGGAATAACGCTGTGTATTTTTTTCGTTTTTCGTTTATTTTGATTAATAAATAAATGTGGAATGTGTTAGTTTCTACAAAAAAATGATACTTTATAAGCGCAGAATTGTGCAAAAATGCTTGTTTGGTAATGAAAAAGACATTGATAATTGTAACTAGTTTTGTGTACTTTATAGATTCCCTGCCTTATCAGCTCTATTATATGCTCCTACATTTGGAGATGAGCACAGCTATAAAATATATAGAATATTAAATCCTTATCAAGACTGCGAGCAGAACTTTAGAAAACAATGAAAAATAAACACAAAATAGTATAAAGCAGCTAAACAAATAAAGGGACAAGACAAACTGCGACATTTCGGCAATAGCTTACATCGGGTACAGAACACAAACAGGTATAAAATAAACGCATAAATTCAAATACTGAAGCTAAACAGAAACACTAATATAAACAATGGTTTTGATGGTCACGACTAATTCCGGAAGACGAATAAGTGGGAACCGGTTGATGCATTTGAAGGTAAATTATAAGTTATATTGGGAGTTTTATTTGGAGTTTTTTTTTAAAGCCATATTAGGAATTATGTTAGGAATTATATTAGAAATTATATCATCATCATCATGTGCCATACCGGTTGACGTAGGCGATCATGCCTTTCAACAATCTTCTATCTACAGGGCATTGTATAAAGTTCTGTTGTTGACTGTTTTCCATGCCATGACACCAAGCTATCCAGCATTTTCTCTCTTTGTCGTCCGCGATCTCTCTTTCCTTGTATTTTACCAGCTGTAACCAAGTATTCCAACTTTCTTCTTCTCATTATGTGCCCGAAAAATGTTGATTGTTTCTTTCTGATGTTTTTTAGGAGCTGCCTTTTTGTGTTGGCCTCTTTCAGAACTTCCTCATTGTTCTTTTAATCTGTCCGGGGAACTTTCAACATTCTTCTGAGAAATTCCATCTCTGTGGCCTCTAACCGTCTTTTCACTTGTTTGTCTACTGTCCATGATTCGCTTCGATAGGTCAGAATTGGTTCTATATAGCACCAATGAACTCTCTTTCTCATTTCTATTGACATAGATTTGTTGCATAAGATATTTTTAATTTTCTGAAATGCTAATTTGGCCTGATCTATTCTGCTTTTTATTTCTGTGGTGCATCTCCCATCTGATGTTATTATTGTGCCCAAGTATTCCAAACGTTGCACTTATTTCAGATTTGTCCTGTTTATTTTTATGATGGTGATTATTGTTTCTTCGATATAACCATTACTTCTGTTTTCTTAATATTTAGACTGAGATCTTTCTTGTTGCTTTCTTTTACCATTGTATCTATCATTTCTTGTAGCTCATTCTCTGTCTCTGCTATTAAGACTGTGTCATCCGCATATCGCAAATTATTTATATTGTGACCGTTGTCTTCCATTCCTTTTTTGTCTACTATTGATCTCATAATATGTTCGCTGTAAAGTGAAAACAAATCCAACGACAGAACACAGCCTTGTCTGACTCCTTGTTTTAGGAATTATATTTAAAGTGCATAAGAAATTATTTTAGGAATTATATTTAAAGTGCATAAGAAATTATTTTAGGAATTATATTAGAGTTACAATTTGAGTTATATTAGGAAATATACTAAGAGTTATATTAGAAGTTACATTATGGATTCTATTAGGGGTCATATGAGGTTTTATAGTAAAACCTATGTTAGAGTTATATTTCATAAACCCCGCGTATATACTGTTAAATTTCAGTACGATAAACTGACTCACATCCCCACAACTGCTCAAGGCATAATTAAAAGTGATAAAATACAACGTAATTATTTTATCTTTTGAAATAATCGATCTTCATGCCATCAAATTCAAATTAACCCACCTCTGTTAGCATTACTTCATATATATCAATAGATCATATATGTGTATATATACGTCATTAAAGAATTACGTTAACTAACATGACGCTATTTCACTTATCATTATTTATAAAATAATAATATCATTGAACAAATCAAACAAACACCACAAGTTATTTCAATCCTTTTTTGTTTCATAAAATAGTCGATTAGGTCTCCCCCACCCCTAACTAAAATGAAAAGAGCTAAAAACATGAGATTCACCATTGATTCACAGATGAACGTTTCCTAATCATAACGATATGCATTTATCATTGTCTACATGAACGAATAAAACATCAAGTAATACAACAGACAGCCTGTACCGAATCCGTTAGTTTAAAATATCTCGCATGTTACAGAATGATAAACGAGGCTCAGTCGAGACTTGCGTCCCTATTATGACTGCACAACTTTTCAGTGTGGTGCCGCGGTGAGGATGTGATTAGTGTACTCGTTAGTTGACCGACTTTGCTGGTAGCGAAATTCTACTCCCAGTGGCAGATAGTTTTATCAGACATACAGCTTTGATGTATATAAGGATTCCCAAAAAGGGGACTATATGCCATTCTCCTCTTCATTGCACTAGAAAACATATGGAGATCCAAGGAAATTGGATTAAATATTAAAAAAACATATTTCAAATCCAAAATTAAATCTGTCATATTATATGGCTGTGAAACATAGAGAACAACAAAAATAACAATCATGAAAATACAGATGTTCATTAATGTAAAGGGAAGGTAAAGTACGAGATTTGAATCGGCGTTTAGCACGCCAGTTTTCACTAGTTTGTGTTTGACCGCCTATCCAGAATTGTTCGTAGACTTCTGGATAGTGTCGCTTCTAGCATCGAAACTCATGTCATTCTTCACCTTCCCAGAGTATTACCTTGGTACTCATTTTTGCCAGCGGCTAGGTCGACCGCGGGGGTATTTTTTTCCAACCAAGGATGCAATTCACACCGCTTCCAGTGGGAATAGAACACAGGTTGTCCGCACGTCGGTAGTCCAGTCGAGTTGTTTTCCCAACTAGGCTACCGAGGCCCCCGATCGTTAACGTATGCTTGAGAAGAATAAAAGGATGGAAATGGTAAACACACCTCCCGTGTGTTACCGGGGCCTCATTATGTGGGAAGTAAAGAATAGTGACACTGTGACCTTCCAGGCATGTCGTAAGAGGCGACTAAGGAGGTTGATCGATGGCTTGACAAGCTGTCATTCTAAAAAGCATTGTTATGGAAACAGAACCATAGATTTTAGAAGCAGTGATCTCTGAAATATGTGCCATTTTGGCACGCAAGGTTTCTGTTTTTGAGATTGTAGTTCTGCCCTATGTGCCGTCTTCGGCTCGAAAGGACAATAGATAGATAGAATGGTAAGACAAAAATCACTATTATAAAATTAAGGAAAATTACCAGTCAAATACGGGTGGACAAAGAAGTATTGTGAAAACTACGACGCTGGATAGGACGCACACTGTGGAAGTCAAATGAGAGTTTTACACGACATATCCTTTTATGGAAGCCCTAGGGGAAGAGATAAAGAGGAAGACTAAATTATACATGGATAAGACAGGTGGAAACAGAGGTGAAGATGATGGGGAAGACACGAACATTTAAAAAGAAGGGCAAGAAACAGAACGGCTTTGAAAATGTTTGTTGAAGTCCTATGCTCCACATGGAATTGAAAGGAAGAAGAAGAAGTAGAGGAAGAACATACCATCTAAAATAACTTATTTTTTTTTAAGCGTTGTCAGCTTTTTACCTCTAGAGACTAGAAACTGACTTCTGTGTGTTAATCCGTTTTTCCCTGGCAGCCGTGTGCACAGAGGTCGCTCGCCACACGTCAGATAACTCCGTCTTCTGAGGTACTCATATTTTTTCCGATATGAGTAATTGACGTTTCAAGCCGAGCCTCGCTTATGAGATCAGTGGTGGTTGCCGCAGAGAGAAATCACGAATAAAAATTTAAAAAAAAAAGGGGGGGGGAGGGGTACACACACTTTCATTGTACAAAACAGCACTAAAAATAGTAAAAGACGGAGGAGAGAAAGAAATAAACAGACATTGAATTATTCTGTAGTCTCAAAATGTAAAGTTCAAGATAATAAAAAAACAGGTTTCTCAGAAAATTGCAAAGTGGAGGTAACACAAGAGTGGGGTAGCAAAAGACGGTGCAATCAATATACATGTATATCTCTTCTGAGCCATGCAGGAATGCTATACGCCAAAATTGTGGGAAAAAGGCTGAGACCAATACTAGAACTACAGTTAAGCGATTCTCAAATGGGGTTCCAAAAAAAAAAAACAGAGTATGTACTGAAGCTTTATTCACCTTAAAACAGCTAGCAGCAAAAACGATAGAATACAATAAAAATGTGTACATAGCTTTCATTGACCTGGAAAAAGCATTCAAATGAGTAAACAGAAAAAAAAAATGGGTAGATACTAACAACATACAGAGTAGGCCAATATCTAACCAACCTAATTACAAGTCTCTACATGAACAATAGCTGCACAGTCAGAACAACAGCAGGCTGCACAGACCACCTTGAAATTAATCATGTGTAAAACAAAGATGCGTAATATCCCCCTACTATTTATTACATACATGGACTATACATACAAGTTAGCCAACCCATCAGAGACAGAGGAGATCAACGAGATTTTATTTACAGACGATCAGGCACTAATCAGACAAACAAGAACACTAAAGTAGACTCAATAGCACAGGCACAAAATACAACATGAAAATCAACATCAACAAAACAGAAGTCATGACTGTCGCCAAAGATGAACAGAACATCAAGATAAATATAGACCGCAGACGACTAAAACAAGAAGAGGAATTCAAATACCTAGGAAGTTTAGTGACAAACGACACACAACACAAACAGCAGAGATAGACTCGGGATGCATCAACGCTTGTCAAATCATTGGACAGTTATCACCACTATTGTCCAACAAGGAAATAAATCTAGAGGCAAAACGGGCACTCTACAATGCAATCTTCATCCCAACGTTGTGCTACCAATGTCAGTCTTGGACTCTAGATGCAAGAACAATAGAAAAATAACCTCTACTGAGATGAAATGTGTTAGACGAATGACAGGAAACAGTCTGAGAGATAAGATCAGAAATGAAGAACTGAGAAAAAGGCTAGGAACAACCCCCACCATAGAATATATAAAGAAACAACAGATACATTGGTTTGACCACGCGACAAGGCAGAGTAATCACAATACAACGAGCCCTCAAAAAACGTTGCGAGAAAACCAGTCCCAAGGGTCGACCACGGAAAAGATGGGTCGATGGAATATTAGAAGCACTAGGAAACATAACAGCAGCAGAGGCGAACAGAAGAGCAAAAGACTGCAAACTATATCTCCCCTCGACGCTGAAAGGTAAATGAGGAAGGAAAGAAGAAGAAGAGGACGAGGTACAGTACAATGATAGGCGTAAGAGAAAAGAAGATAGACGTAAGGAAGGACACGATAGGCAGAATAGTCAAAGAAGACAGTGGTGCGTACGTCATGACCACTAGTAGCATGACAATGGAGGTGATGGCAGTGACCAAGGCATTCAAATGGTTAGAGTCACAAGACTACACCCACTCATGTAAACTGAGTGATTCGATGAGCATGATAAAAAAAGTGGAGGCGGGCTCTGTACGCAATGGGTAGAGTCGTTGCAGAAATCCAAAATACGTAAGGTCACCTTTGTCTATGTCCCTGGACATGCGGGAGTACGAGGAAATGAAAGAGCCGACAGGTTGGCTAGCTGTGCTGTCTTTGAGGACGCGCAATCAATGGATCGGGCGGACATCCTCAATGCCCTCCAAGATGTGGGAAGAGCACAGGACTTCGACAAACACAGATCTACGTCACTTCTTCGGATGGTGGAAATGGGAGTTAAGATGGGCACAGCCAAAAATGAGAAACTTAATGGCCGTATAAGAAGACTTATCAACCAACATAGAACTGGAGTCGTCAGTCGCTGGACACTGCGGGAATTGCTGAGGAGGGGATCTGAGCACCTATGGACATGTTCGGAGTGCAATGATGATGACCCGCAAATATCTCAATAACTCTATAGACGTAAGAAGATAAACATAAAGAAGGGAAAGATAGACATAAGAGGGGACAAGATAGGTGAAAGAGGAAACAAGACAGACTTAAGATAGAACAAAATAGATGTGAGATGGAACAAATAAACGTAAGTGGGAACAAGATAGAACTAAGCTGGAACAAATAGACGTAAAATAGATGTGAGATGAAACATATAGACGTAAGAGGGAACAAGATAGACCTAAGATGGAACAAATAGACGTATTTGGGAGCAAGATAGATGTGAGATGGAACAAATAGACATAAGAGGGAACAAGATAGAAGTAAGATGGAACAAACAGACGTAAGAGGGAACAAAATAGATGTGTTATGGAACAAGACAGATGTAAGGAAGGACACGACAGACTTACGAATTGGGATGATAAATGCTAGAGGAAAGAAGACAGCATAAGGAGAACAAGATAGACGACAGAGTGAACTAGATAGACATATGAAAGGACACAATTGATGTAAGAAATGACAAGACAGACGTAATAATGGACGAAATAGAGGTCAGTGAGGATAAAATATATGGAGAAAAGAACAAGACAGACATAACATAGAAAAGACAGACGTATGAAAGAACACGATAGAGTGAATAAAGAGCAAGATCGAAATAAGAAAGAACAAGATAAAAGTGTGAAAGAACAAGATAGGAATAAAAAGAATAAGATAAACGTAAGAAAGAACAGATTCACGTTTTGATATGACAATGGTTTTAATGCCAACATTTTTTTATATCGCCATATTTGTGACTAATCATCAAGTACCATGCCTGCTGGCGTAGGTGATCATGTCTCTCCACAACTTTCGATCTCAACAGTTATTTATCATTTCTGTTGTTGACCTTCTGCCAAGCCATTATCTTAAGCTGTCTGGTATCTTTTATCTTTGGCTCACTCTATCTCTTCGTCCCTCAATATTCCCAGTTGTCGCAATATATTCCAGCTATTCACTTCATATTACAAGACCAAAAAATGATGATTGTTTCTTCCTAATATTGGATATTAGTTCTCTTTTTTGCCTTGGCCTCTTTCAGAACGTTTCAATCACTCTACTCAGCAGTACTGATTAATATAGACCTGTAACACTATCTTTTTAACTTTCAGTAATAATGGCTTGTGTATAACATATTTATTATTTTTGTAAAAAATTTGCTTGGCCTGTGCAATTTTTCTTTTTACCTCAATAAGATACCATCTTCTTCTACTTCTTCTACCTTTCAGCTCCCTGTGGAGCATAGGTCTTCAACAAACACTTTCCAAGTTATTCTGTTTCTTGCCATTCCTTTAAGATCATTCCAAGTCTTCTCCATCATCTTCGTCTCTGTTTCTATCTGTCTTCTCCAAGAATTCCTTTGTCTTCCTCTTTGTCTTTTCCCCTGGGATTCCAAAAAGGGCCCAATTTCCATAATTCTATGTGAGTGAATTTGTCCTGCCATTTCCATCCTTTTATTCTGCATAAGCATCCATTAATGAAAGAAGATACCATCTATCCAGCGGTAATGATGTACTCAGATATGTAAAACAATCTATTTGTCTGAGCTGTCTACCATTTGTAAATAAGTATATTGCTCATAAGTGAAGTCATCCCTGTTGGGACCCCGTTACTTGTGTTTTCGTCTCACTTAGACTGCGCTTCATTTTCACACTTTCTTCAAAAAGTTTAAAATGTTGCTCAAAAACAAAGAAACAAACACATAAATAATCAACCGCTGACAATAATAAAACCGGCCGTGTTTTGTCGTGGAGAAAAGAAAAAAAATACAGAAAACAATAGAAAAAAAACGGTTAAAGGAATTATGTAATAATTATAACCAAACCATTTTTTTCTATTTTTTAATATATTTTTTTCAAATTTCTCCTTACAATTAGCTTTACTGCAGCATTGCACTTTTTATGCGTTTATATCCATTTCATTTCACAAACATTGGACAGTAGCAGAGATGAAGATGATGGGGAAGACATGGACTGGTTTTAAAAGATTGGCAAGAAACTGAACGACATGAAAAGTGTTTGTTGAAGACCTATGCTCCACAGAGAGCTGAAAAGTTTATGAAGACCTATGCTCCACAGAGAGCTGATAAGTTTATGAAGACCTATGCTCCACAGAGAGCTGAAAAGTTTATGAAGACCTATGCTCCACAGAGAGCTGATAAGTTTATGAAGACCTATGCTCCACAGAGAGCTGATAAGTTTATGAAGACCTATGCTCCACAGAGAGCTGATAAGTTTATGAAGACCTATGCTCCACAGAGAGCTGATAAGTTTATGAAGACCTATGCTCCACAGAGAGCTGAAAAGTTTATGAAGACCTATGCTCCACAGAGAGCTGATAAGTTTATGAAGACCTATGCTCCACAGAGAGCTGATAAGTTTATGAAGACCTATGCTCCACAGGGAGCTAAAAACTTTGTTGAAGACCTATGTTCCACAATGAGCTAAAAACTATGTTGAAGACCTATGCTCCACAGAGAGCTGAAAAGTTTATGAAGACCTATGCTCCACAGAGAGCTGATAGTTTGCTGAAGACCTATGCTCCACAAGGAGCTGAAAGTTTGTTGAAGACCTATGTTCCACAATGAGCTAAAAGTTTGTTGAAGACCTATGTTCCACAATGAGCTAAAAGTTTGCTGAAGACCTTTGCTCCACAAGGAGCTGAAAGTTTGTTGAAGACCTATGTTCCACAATGAGCTGAAAACTTTGTTGAAGACCTTTGCTCCACATGGAGCTGAAAACTTTGTTGAAGACCTTTGCTCCACAAGGAGCTGAAAGTTTGTTGATGACCTATGTTCCACAAAGAGCTGAAAACTTTGTTGAAGATCTATGCTCCACAAGGAGCTGAAAGTTTGTTGAAGACCTATGCTCCACAAGGAGCTGAAAGTTTGTTGAAGACCTATGTTCCACAAGGAGCTGAAAGTTTGTTGAAGACCTATGCTCCACAAGGAGCTGAAAGTTTGTTGAAGACCTATGTTCCACAATGAGCTAAAAGTTTGTTGAAGACCTATGTTCCACAATGAGCTAAAAGTTTGTTGAAGACCTTTGCTCCACAAGGAGCTGAAAGTTTGTTGAAGACCTATGTTCCACAATGAGCTGAAAACTTTGTTGAAGACCTTTGCTCCACAAGGAGCTGAAAACTTTGTTGAAGACCTTTGCTCCACAAGGAGCTGAAAGTTTGTTGAAGACCTATGCTCCACAAGGAGCTGAAAGTTTGTTGAAAACCTATGTTCCACAAGGAGCTGAAAGTTTGTTGAAGACCTATGTTCCACAATGAGCTAAAAGTTTGTTGAAGACCTATGTTCCACAATGAGCTAAAAGTTTGTTGAAGACCTTTGCTCCACAAGGAGCTGAAAGTTTGTTGAAGACCTATGTTCCACAATGAGTTGAAAACTTTGTTGAAGACCTTTGCTCCACAAGGAGCTGAAAACTTTGTTGAAGACCTTTGCTCCACAAGGAGCTGAAAGTTTGTTGATGACCTATCCTCCACAAGGAGCTGAAAAGGTATAAGATATAGATATCCATTTCTTTGCCTTGTATCTTGTCGTACCGGCTCTAGCACATACAATACGAACACAGAGAAACGTGATTAACGTGAAATCCATCATCGTCTATAATAAATAAATTCTGCATTAACAATGTTTGGATGCTTTCCTCAAGGTTAGTGGAACACGGTTAAGCTTCCATCTGGAGTGGTTTCTTTTTATGTGCCTTTAAATCTCAATGTTGATGAGACAGAATTCCTGTTATATACCACTTTTATCCCAAGTGGACACACACACACAAAATAACGTGGCCTCTGCATTCAAGCTGAGCACGCAAAAAAGCCATCTATAGTTAAAAATCGATAGGATCAGGATGCATGCCAATTACAGAGTTACAATTTAAAATTAAAAATAGCTACGTTCTATTCTATAATAATATTAACCCTTTCGATTTGTGCAATAACTTTAGTGGCTGGAAAGTGTGATGTCAAACATTGCATGGCCATTTACACAGCTGCTTCATTTAATCGCAGCGTAGTATTTTAGTTACCGTCACGCAAATATTGCTGCATATTTGAACGGGGACTGGTTGGTCTCGAGGCAAGACGCCGGCCTCGAGACAGAGAGGTTGTGGTTCAGATCCCGCCTACACCGGTTGAGATTTTTATTTATGATTTCTCCCTGCGACAAACACCCCTGGTCTCAGCAGCGAGGCCCGGATAGAATCGTCAATTACTCATCGACTTAAAAAAAATATGAGTACCTCCAAAGTCGGAACTATCTGCCTGTGCGGCAAGGGATCCCCCCCCCCCTCTCGTGCACACGGATGCCAGGGAAAAATGGATTAAAACGCAAAATTCAGTTCCTGGTCTCTAGGGACTTCGTCAGAGGTCAAAGCTGGCGAATGAAAATTTAAAAAATGTGTAAGTGAAAATGAGGCAAATACATTCCACTCTTTCTTGAGATTAGTATTTTTTAAAGTGGTTTTAATGTGTGACGCTATACAAAAACATGAAATATTATATAACAGCTAACTAAAATTAAATAAGGGAGGAACAATGTGGATTTGTGGTAGGAAAGGGCACCAATAATGCAATATACATCTTAAGAACATTGATAGAAAGATCTATAGAAGTAATGCAAGATCTATTTATGTGGTTTATAGACTACATGAAAGCATTTGTCAAAGTAGAGCATGTGGAAATAATCAGTGTACTGGAGAAAATAAACATCAATGGCAAGGATCTGCGAATTATGAAAAAAAAACGTGTACTGGCAGCAAACAGCAGCCATAAGAATTAGCAACCAAACAGGACAGTTCCAATATATAAAACAAGGAGTCAAACAAGGCTTTATTTCACTTTACAGCGAACTTATTATGAGATCAATAGTAGACAAAAATGGAATTGAAGTCAACGGTCACAGCATAAACAATTTGTGATAAACGGATGACACAGTCTTAATAGCAGAAACAGAGAATGAACTACAAGAAATGACAGACATAACAGTATAAGAAAGCAACAAGAAAGGTCTCAGTCTGAATAGTAAGAAAACAGAAGTAATGGTTATATCGAAGAAACAATCATTACCATCATGCAGCATTAAAATAAACGAGACAAATCCGAAACTAGTGCTTCATATAATTGGGCACAATAATAACATCAGATGGGAGATGCATCACAGAAATAAAAATCAGAATAGCTCAAACGAAAATAGCATTTCAGAAAATTAAAATCATCTTATGCAACAAATCTATGTCAATAGAAGTGAGAAAGAGAGTTCACTGGTGCTATATAGAGCTAATTCTAACCTATGGAAGAAAATCATGGACAGAAAACAAACAAATGATAAGATGATTAAAGGCCACAGAGTTGGGATTTCTCAGAAGAATATGAAAGTTTACTGGACAGGTAAAAAGACCAACCAAAAAATTCTCAAAGAAGCCAACGAAAAAAAAAGAAAAAAAAACGGAGCTCATAAGAAACATCGGAAAGAAACAATCAACATTTTGGGGCACATCATGAGAAGAGGAAAGTTGGAATACCTGGTTACAACTGGCAAAATACAAGAGAAGAGAAATCGCTGACGACAAAGAGAGAAAATACAGCATAACTTAGTATCATGTCATTGAAAATAATCAACAACAGAACTGATACGAAGCACGGTAGATAGAACTTTTGTTTAAGGACATAATCGCCTACGCCAACTGCTAAGGCACATGATGATGATAATAGCTAATTGTTACGCAATTAATATTTTAGTTCAATAATGTTGGAGAGTAAATATTTCAAAATTTAACACATTTTCACGTCTCTGGTATGAACTAATAATAATTTTCGAAATATAAATATTGTAACAATTTAAGTTAAAGCACCTCGTATGATCATTTTTAATATCCTACAGCAGAACAATATTAAAACAGGTAAATGAATTCAAATACTTGGGAACTTTGTTAACCTCAGACGGAAGATGTACAAAAGAGGTGAGATGCAGAATGGCTCAGGCAAAAGCAATTTTCCAAAAAAATGAGGAAGATACTATGCAATCCATTTTTGACAATAGTAACAAGAAAAAGAGTTCTTAAATGTTATGTAGAGCCAGTCTTAACATATTGATGCGAATCATGGACAATAGGACAACAGACAAGAAAATCACTGGAGTCTGTAGAAATGTTGTTTTACAGAAGAATGTTGAGAATACCATGGACAGCTAAGAAGAGTAATGAAGATGTTCTGAAAGAGGTCAAAGCAAACAGAGAGCTAATTTCCAATATTAAGAAGAAACAATCATCATTTTTTGCCCATGTAATGAGAAGAGAACAACTGGAATATATTGTAACAACTGGAAAAATTGAGGGACGAAGAGATAGAGGGCAGCAAAGAGAAAAAAATAACAGACAGCTAAAGAGAATGACTTGGCATAAGGTCAACAACAGAAATGATAAATAGCTGCCGAGATCGAAAGTTGTGGAGAGACATGATCACCTACGCCAGTAGGCCCGGTACTTGATGATGATGATGATAACTGAATTATATACAAGCCATGCTTTACAACTGATAACATTTACGAAGACTACAAAAACTATCATCTACAAAGAGCTGTGCTTAACGACAATTAGGAGAACATAGCGTCTGGGAATCTCCTTTCAATTAAAAATATAGTTTTATTAGATTTACGATTTCCCGTGTGTTACCGGGGCCTCATTATGAGTAAAGAATAGTGACACTGTGTCCTTCCAAGCATGTTGTAAGAGGCGACTAAGGAGGTTGATCGATGGCTTGACAAGCTGTCATTGTAAAAAGTATTGTTATGGAAACAGAACCATAGATTTTAGAAGCAGTGATCTCTGCAACATGTGCCATTTGGCACGCAAGGTTTCTGTTTTTGAGATTGTGGTTCTGCCCTATGTGCCGTTCGCGGCTCGAAAGGACAATAGATAGAGAGATAGATTTACGACAGTGACCCGTGAGCGGTTCGCCGAATCGATAATTTATCGTGCTCCAAACAAGAAGAGCGTTCAAATCATATTAGTAACACAAGTTTGACCTCTTTCTGGCAATCTCAGGGCTGGAATCTTGGGGCACCGGTTTTCCCAGTGTGTGTCGAGTCCACAGTGAGAACATCGTGTTCTCCTGCCTGGAAGGCTAACGAAGATCTTAATCGTCTCGGTAATCTCTCCTTTAATTCTTAGTTTTATGTAATGTAGTATCTGGACATCCGAAGCTGTCTTGTACCAGAAAGTCCACTTGTCCGTTGGTAAGTGTCTTTTTTCACCTGGGCCTCTTTGTCCCCGGTCATTTGTGATACAATTTCTTGGACTTGTTTGCTCTTCTTTCTGGGATGAAATAAAAAAAAAATAGACCCTAACACCTTGTGGGGATTGTATTTAACAAGCAACCAATATTCTCTGGTTCTTTAAGTTCCCCCTGTTAGACCCAGAAAATATGTTAATGCCGTAAAGATAACCTTATAGATCGCGATAGAGCAGTTGCTAGTTTTGGACATGCGGTCGGGTTTGATTTCGATCTAAGCTATCAGGTTTTCATTAAATCAATACGGCCCTGGAAAACAAAAACGATTCTGGTGTAATGCTGCTCACATTATCTGAAAACATGTTGATGATATTTTCTTTGATAAACATATGAGTACCAACAAATATTGCTTAGCACGCTTGAGACTCAATGGGATTCTTTTATTTCCAAATGTGAGACATATAGTCATCATTATTTAGTATTTAATAATAGAACATATACAAGCACCCAAACACAATATATATATATATATACACACACACACACACACACACACACACACACACACACATATATATATATATATACAGGTGATGGCAATGAGTTCTATAACTGAGGAGACCAGGAAGTGAAACCGAATATTTAGGTAAACCTTTAATCTGATAATTTGCGATATTACATAAATTTACTTCCTACAATCATCATGTGCCATACCGGTTGGCGTAGGCAATCATGTCCCTCCACAATCTTCTATATACAGTGCATCGTTTCAGTTCTGTTATTGACTGTTTTCCATGCCATGACACCAAGCTATTCAGTATTTTCTCTCTTTGTCGTCCGCGATCTCTCTTTCCTTTTATTTTACCAGTTGCAGCCAAGTATTCCAACTTTCCTCTTCTCATGATGTGCCCGAAACATTTTGATAATTTCTTCTGATGTTTTTTAGGAGCTGCCTTTTTGTGTTGGCCTCTTTGAGAACTTCCTTATTGGTCTTTTTAGCTGTCCAGGGAACTCTCAACTTTCTACAACAGTTCCTTCAATTATTGCCCTAAATTAACATAATTGTAATTATATCACAATATCTTGGTTAGAAGCATTATAAAATTGAGAAACAAATATGATAGCGCTGATTTTTACAAAGGCTCTAGATAAAGTCACCGCCTATTAGCTCTACTTCTATATTTTTCATAAAGAGATAGATCGCTATCTTATTAGTCGTTCTTTAGTTGTCACGGCAACGAGGAGGTGATTAAAGATATGGCCCACCTAGTTTTCGTACACATCGCAAGGTCGATAGATGTCAGTGGTACTGTTGTAGTTGGTTTGACATCCAGAGACATTGAATTGACAATTAGCAACGGCTTGAATTATTTGAACTATATCACTTCAATACTAGAGAATATGGTGGCTAGTTGTACATTGGCAACTATTTATTAGCAACGGCTTGAATTACTTGAACTATATCACTTCAATACTAGAGAATATGGTGGCTAGTTGTACATTGGCAACTACTTATTAGCAACGGCTTGAATTACTTGAACTATATCACTTCAATACTAGAGAATATGGTGGCTAGTTGTACATTGGCAACTATTTATTAGCAACGGCTTGAATTACTTGAACTATATCACTTCAATACTACAGAATACGGTGGCTAGTTGTACATTGACATATATTTATTAGCAACGGCTTGAATTACTTGAACTATATCACTTTAATATTAGAGAATATGGTGGCTAGTTGTACATTGACATCTATTTATTAGCAACGGCTTGAATTACTTGAACTATATCATTTTAATACTAGAGAATACCGTGGCTAGTTGTACATCGACATTTAACTCATTGAGCTGGAATGTAATTGTGTTATGTACTGTGATAAAATATTACTGGAGTCGTGGCTTCGATTGCCTCTGAATATCGGCCGCTGATATATATAGCGCCTCACTGCTCGTGCAGGAACCTTTAGATATAAGTCTAGACTAAGATAATTCGCAATTTAAAATCCGATAATTAGCTCAGGCCAATCAAATAACCTCGGGCATGAAGAGTTAATTAATTTGCTGAATTTACCACTAGGACACTCGCCAGTGCTCGAGCAATGTTCCAAGATCTTTCGGGTGTAAATTAAAATAATGATTGTAGAGATAAGGGAAAACTGCTCGCTACAGTAATGGTTGTCATGTATGCAATACCAAGAGGTAAACACAATCAACAGGGGAAAGTAGGTGGGGGAGGGGGGATGTGTCACCGACAAGACAAAGAATTTCGCTGCTTTAAATAACTAGTATCTAGCTTTGTTCTGCCACTTACATTAGAGAGAGAGAGAGAGAGAGAGAGAGAGAGAGAGAGAGAGAGTAAACAGAGTATAAATAGTAAAAACGAAGACGGGGTGCCTTATGAGAAATGTGAATGTAACACATACCTGTTTGTCTTTGATACTTTTGTTGATCTGCCCAGTGTCTTTCCAAGAAGAAAAAAATACACCTGGCACATCTATTATATACTCAAAGTGGTTACAACAAGACGTAACTTACAATAAATAAAAAAAACCTTCTTAAAAAATGAATATTGCCGATCTCGAAACTCTCAAATTTGTTCTTTTTTTTTTTTTTTTAGTTACAAGGATCAACTACTAAAATATCATTCATTAATATTTCCTTCAACTACAAAAATGGTACGCTTTAGATGTGCGGTGATATAAATTGAAATCACCTCAATAAAATATCAATTTTAATCAAATGAGGAATGTGCTAGGCATCGGATATCTTCACCCAAAACCCGATCAAATTTTCCAAGATCAGATCTAAAGTGCCACTGCTAAATGAAAACCAACAGCCGTGATCAATGAAAAAAAAATTAATATAATAGGAGTACAACCATTGTTACGTGGCAGTAAGAAACAATATATCAAATAGTGAGGTCTGTAACGAATCAGCGCTCTGACTGAAGATATCAGAAATAAAGAAAAGCGCAAAAAAAAAGAAAGAAAGAAAGAAACAAACAAACAAACAAACAAAGTAAGGAAGAAAAAGCACATGTTGAGAGAGATGGGTGTATGAAATAGCCAAGCCACGAATACCTACTATATGAAACTTTCCGCTGTGGCTGGCTAGGAAAGTAAATTTTTCATTGATGCTGTGAGGCACAAGTGAATGAGCATAGAGAGAGAGCAAGAATATACATATAGTTGTGTGCGTGTCCGCAGACCACAGTTCGTGGCCAACCTGCGTCGGTCGCTTTAGAGTTGGTAAATTAAATGAAAACGGCCAACGACGTCTAGAGTTTTGCGCCTATCATAACCTGTCGTCACAAATACTTTCTTCAAAACCAAGCCTCAGCATAAAGTATCTTGGAGACACCCACGATCGAAACACTGGCACCAGCTGGACTTGATACTTGTCAGACACCACGATCTAAACACTGGCACCAGCTGGACTTGATACTTGTCAGACGCCTTTCCTCAAATCTGTAATTCACACACGGTCATACCACAGTGCAGACTGTGACTCGGATCATTCTCTAGTCTGCTGCAAACTCAAGCTACTGCCACGAGGTTCCACTATGCCAGGCAGCCAAAGAAGAGATCTCGCATAGACACTAGCAAGCTAACATATTCTGAATTGGTCGAGCAGTTCAACAAGACCCTCAAGGAGTCGCAAAGCGCTCATGAACACTACAACAGCTCTGTGGAAAAATGGGAGCATCTCCGCAACGTCATATACAACAACGTGGTTAGCATCTTTGGAAAACTGACACTAAAGTCTCACGATTGGTTTGAAGCCAAATCCCATGTTGTGACACCCGTAATCGAAGCTAAACGCGGCCTTCTTAGGTCACAAGCGCGCACCTAATGCAAATACTCTGCAGGCTATTAAAATGACCAGAAACAAAGTCCAGCAAACAGCTCGACGCTGTGCAAATGAGTACTGGCTCCAACTTAGCGAAAGCATCCAGACTGCATCTCAAAATGGAAGCCCAAAAGTAATGTATGATGGCATAAAGAAAGCCCTTGGACCAACAAAATATACTATTGTCCCAATAAAGTCATCCACTGGGGAGAAAATAACAGATAGAGGCAAACAGATGGAAAGATGGGTGGAACATTATTCTTCACTTTATTCAATAGAAAACACTGTTACCCCAAAGGCCCTTGACGCCATACAATGTCTCCCACCTATGGAAGAGTTGGACATTGAACCAACCGTAGAGGAACTTAGCAAGGCCATATATAGCTTGGTCACAGGCAAGGTTCCAGGACAAGATGGGATCCCTCCCGATCAATCTGGTTACATCCCCTGCTTGAAGTATTACATCTATGCTGGAAAGAGAAAGCTATTCCTCAAGATATGAGAGACTCCGTGATTGTAACTCTCTACAAAAATAAAGGAGATAGAAGCGACTGCAATAACTATAGAGGCATCTCCTTACTCAGCATAGTCGGCAAGACCTTTGCCAGAGTCATCTTAGAAGGCTACAAAAACTCGCAGAACGCGTATATCCTGAATCGCAATGCGGCTTCAGATCAGGAAGATCAACTGCAGACATGATTTTCTCTTTACGTCTACTTCAAGAAAAATCTAGAGAGCAGAAAAAGCCTCTCTTCAGAGCCTTTATCGACCTTACAAAGGCATTTGACCTTGTCAGCATAGAAGGTCTTTCCAAAATACTTTCCAAAAATAGGCTGCCCACATACTCTACTGACGCTAGTCAAATCGTTTCACGAGGACACGAAGGGCACCATCCAATACAACGGCAGCACATCACAACCCTTCGGCATACGCAGCGGTGTCAAGCAGGGATGCGTTCTTGCCCCAACTCTATTTGGAATCTTCTTCGTTGTTCTGTTAAAACATGCTTTCTCACACGCGAATGAATGAGTCTATCTGCATACTAGATCTGATGGTCGATTGTTCAATATCTCAAGAATAAAGGCAAGATCTAAGGTCAGATATATCTCTTTCAGATATGTGTTATTTGCTGACGACGCTGCACTTGTCACGCAAAGTCAGGAAGAACTATAGAGCATGGTACATCGCTTTGCGCATGCCTACCGAGACTTCGGTCTAACAATACGTTTGCAGAAAACTAACATACTCGGTCAGGACGTCGAAGCAACACCTGAAATCTCTATCGACAACTATAAACTTGATATCGTGCGGCAGTATAACTACCTGGGGTCCATCATCAGCGACAGACTATCTTTAGATACAGAAATTGACACTCGTATTGGTAAAGCGCTACCACCTTTGCCCGTCTTTCTAGGCGTGTCTGGCAAAACAACAAACTGACAATTAAAACAAAAGTCGCAGTGTATTACAATGTCTGTATAATTAGTATCCTCCTGTATGGCAACGAATCATGGACAACCTATGTAAAGCAGGAGAGAAGGCTAAATGGATTCCATATGCGATGTCTACGCCGATTTCTTGGCATCACCTGGAAGGTTAAAGTGACAAACGTTGAGGTCATGACTTGCACAGGCTTACCGAATATCTACACGCTGCTCAAACAACGTAGGTTACGCTGGCTCGGCCATGTACACCGTATGAAAGATGGCCGCATACCGAAAGATATACTTTACGGACAACTGGCATATGGTAAAAGAAACTAGGGTTCGCTCAAAACTCCGATTTGTAGATGTGTGTAAACGCGACATGAAGACTCTGAACATAAACCCTGCAGCATGGGAAGACATAGCTGCAGACCGTAATCTCTGGAAACACACTCTAAAGGTTCACCTCAAAGAAGAAGCAGACAGATTCATGGAGAAAGAGAATACACGACGAAAGAAAAGAAAAGAAAAAATAACATTTCTAGGGGCGCTGAAAAATCCATAGTTAACTATGACTGACGGAGGCTACTAAGACTAAGTGCGTGTGTACACAAACTGCTTTTTCAGCCGAAACGAACCAGAATGAATTCTGTATATTTTTTAACTGTAACAAATACCTGTTTCAACATAGAAAATACATATTTTACAATGAAATGAAAACTAGAATATACGTACATTTCAGAACAAACCATAATGAGCTCTTGACTTTAGAATTTAGAATGGAATGACTTCACTGCATGTTGGACATTACCATATGTGCTCAGCTCCCGTTCTAGCACCAAACAAAGTGTTCATTCCGATCGCTCACACAATGCCACAGAACGTGTCGCGTTCTGTAAAAGTGGCGCGTTTTTCAGTTCATGCTATTCTATTGAGTGTGCAGCGTTCTGGATAATATAGCGCGCAGCTCAAAACGGACACTTCGGGTCGCCGTAACGGCCGTTACGGGCAAAATAATCTCCATGCGCCCACCCCAAATTCGAGTGAATTTCGTGATTAGTAATAGGGCCACAACAATAATCGCTATCCCAACAAATGAAGTCAGGTCTCCACTTCGATGACACACACGATCCGACCGCATTTCACCTGATGGCAAAGTTGCAGTCGAAAGCAGACAGTTCACACATTCTGTCCCAGAGAAAAGTCAGGACCCGGTACTGTTCACTAAAGTCGTTGACCCAGTGGTCAATGCGACCGAGTGGTAGTGAATGCGACCGGATTACAGCTGTCTACCCAAACGAAAATCCAAACCAGACAAAAATGTCTTGAAACCACACTGCAGAAAAAATGCCACTAGCCCTGAACCCAATTCGACTAAGCGGCCATTTTTGCCTGCTGCAAAAACCGGAAGTCGGTATGTGCTCTAAGTAACATCATCCGACTCACTCTTGTTCTTTTTTTTTTCGTTCACCAGCGTTGACCTCTGACGAAGTCCCTAGAGACTAGAAACTGAAATTTACGTGTTAATCCGTTTTTACCTGGCAGCCATGCGTACAGGGGTTCCTCGCCGCACAGGCAGATAACTCCGACTTCGGAGGTACCCATATTTTTTCCGTCGATGAGTAATTGACGTTTCAAGCCGTACGTCGCTGCTGAGACCAGGGGTGGTTGCCGCAGAGAAAAATCATAAATAAAAATCCCAACTGGTGCAGCTGGGATTTGAACCCATAAACTCTCTGTCTGCGTCTTGCCTCGAGACCAACCAGTCCCCTTCTCTTGTTCTCAATATATGGGAAATATTGCTTGCATAATATATTTTTCTAAACTATGGAGTGCAGCACAAAGAGATGGTAAGATAATATGAACAGGACTGACAGGCCGTGACGTGGAACACATATCAGTGTCAGAGAGAAACAGAGAAAGTGTTATCTGACACCGATAAAGCACTGAGTGGAGCCAAAGGAGATGAGATGCGGTGTCGTCATCGTTTAGTGTATACAACACATACAAACATTCAAGTACAATATACAGTATAGTCATATATATATACAGACATACATACATATGTGCATGCATATTTAATGGCACTCCATGCTAGATAGCCTCGCTGCATGTAAAGCTCAGCATTCCTACAACTTCTTTTTCATTTTGGGCATGCAAAAAAAACACAGCTAACCTACTATATAAAATTAATATTGGAAGGGAAAATACAAGGAATAAAAGGCAAAGGCAGACCAAGACTAACATCAAAATATGGACAGGTAAGCATATGACAACATGCACTATCAAAGCAAGAGACAGAACGGAATGGCGCTCCATGGTAGCCAACCTTCGATACGGAGACGGCTCTCAATGACGATGATAAACATTGTGTGAAATAGGAGCGTCATTACTGTGCAAATGAAATGTCGAAATTTTTGTGCGAAAGAAAAAAAACAGTAAAGCGCGGAAAACAATGAGCAGGTTGTTGAGTAAAATAAGAGAATATCAACAGCTCAAGCGCTTTGGTAATCTAATGCATCATCATCTAGTGCTAATAAAGGGAAAGAAAAGAAATACCAGAACGGTTATTTGAAGTTGACTCCTCTTCCTAACAGTTCTTCTCTCCAGGGGGCCTCAGTAGCCTAGTTGGGAAACACCACCCGACTAGGCTAACGACGTTCTGACAACCCGTGTTCGATTCCCGCTGGAAGCAGTTCCTTCCCTGTGTTGTGCCAGTTGCAACAAAATATTCCACCTTTCCGCTTCTCGTACCCCATGTACACAAAAAATGCTACTTCTTTCTTACGTGTTATTTTTTTTCCCTTAAGAGTTTTTTTTTTTTTTTTTTTTTTGATTTTAAACCCCTTTGAAATTTTCCTCGGTCATTTTTTTTTATTTTTTTAAAACTGTCCATAGAACTCTTAACATTCTTTCGAGAAACTCAATTCTGCAGTCTATAATTGTCTATTTTGTTTTGGTCTTCTATCCATAATACTCTTCCATAGGTCAGAATTGGCTCTATATACATATAGCACTGATGAATTATTTTTTCTCGCTTCTATTAATTAACATAGACTTGTCGCACACGATGTTTTTCGTTTTCTGAAATTCTAATTTGGATTGTACTATTCTGACTTATATAATTAGATATGCAGTGAAGTTAAAATAGTGAAGTGAAGAAGTGGTACACATTACACACATGAATAATAGTCAAATAATGAGACCGAATATGATAAGTGGTCAGATAATAACCAGAATCAATCAGAAGAACAACAATGCAACGGGCATCGGATGGATGCTGATAGACAGGAAGTCGACGGGCGCCATCATGGAAAATTGTGTAATAGAGAGATGGACATTCTGGATAAGACGTGGTGCACACGCCAAAGAATTTCACGGATCACGCAAAGTATAGCAACATTCAGTTTTCTTAAAAGCCGCAGCGCGACTGTCAGCGTTGTCGATCTGTGATCGGGTTTTTACGTAAAAGATAATAATTAATTTCGTTATTTTCATTGCATTTGTCATGAATTATGTACAACAGACACACAAACAATAAGTGTGAGCATCAACAACAATGTTATATTATTTGTCTCGTTTCCCGAACTGCAGAAGTAATGAATTTTTACTCCAAAATTCTAACAACAGAATTTCTACTTTTTCAATTTGAATCACGTGTAACTCTTTAGTAAAATCTGATTGGAATAGTTGTAACTGTTTGACAACTAATATTTTTTAAGTAATTAATTTTCTTATGTTTGTTAGTTAGAAAATTATTTGTGTTTTTGTGTAAATGACGATCAATGTTCCTCCTGAAGTGTGTCTAATATTGACATCGTCAAGATTTTCTTGCATAGTCGTGTCTTTGGTGTAAAATAAGAGCATTCCTAGATTCCGCACTAACTTAGAATGAGAACGTTCTTAGATTCTGTACCAACTTAGAATAAGAACGTTTCTAGATTCCACACCAAATTATAATAAGAACGTTTCTAGATTCAGCACCAACTTGGAATACGAACGTTTATAAATTCCACACCAACTTGGAATAAGAACGTTTCTAGATTCTGCACCAAGTAGGTGATACATTAGAAAAGATGGTAGGTAGAGTACATGCAGGACTCAGGACAAACACGAAGTAAGATGAAGAAATAACACCAAATAAATTATATAATAATAATCTTCTTCTTCTTCTTTCCTTCTTCATTTGCCTTTCAGCGTCCAGGGGAGATATAATTTGCGGTCTTTTGCTCTTCTGTTCGCCTCTGCTGCTGTTATGTTTCCTAGTGTTTCTAATATTCAATCGACCCATCTTTTTCGTGGTCGACCCTTGAGTCTGGTGTTCTCACAACGTTTGTTGAAAGCACCGTTGTGTTGTGTTTTGTTCTTTCTGCCTTGTCAAGTGGCCAAACCATTTTATCTGTTGTTTCCTTATATATTCTATGGCTGGGGTTATTCCTAGCTTTTTTCTCAGTTCTTCCTTTCTGATCTTATCTCTCAGACTGTTTCCTGTCATTCGTCTAACACATTTCATCTCTGTAGAGGTTATTTTTCTTATTGTTCTTGCATCTGGGTCCAGGTCTGGCATTGGTAGCACAACGTTGGGATGAAGATTGTATTGTATAGTGCTCGTTTTGCCTCCAGAGTTATTTCCTTGTTCGACAATAGTGGTGATAACTGTCCGATGATTTGACAAGCTTTGTTGCATCCTGATTCTATCTCTGCTGTTTGGGAATTATCGTTTGTCATTAGACTTCCTAGGTACTTGAATTCCTCTACTTGTTTTAGTTGTCTGCCTTCTATAGTTATGTTGATGTTCTGTTTATTTTTGGCGACGTTCATGACTTCTGTTTTGTTGATTTTCATGTTGTATTTTGTGCCTGAGATGTTGAGTTTGTTTAAGTGTTCTTGTAGGTCCTCTATTGTTTCATGTATTAGTGCCTGGTCGTCGGCAAATAGAAGCTATAGTCCGTTCAGATTCGTTTGCCTAGACATTAATTTATTTTTTTCAAAAACTTATTGTCATTTGCATTGATCTTTTGAAGTTAGGTTTAGAATACTAATGTCGCTAAAATATTTTTTTATCAAAGAAATGTGATCCAGTTTCAAAGATGCCTTATTTAGCCTATATTAAAAAAAAGTTAATCGATATTATAAACACCGGCGGGATTATGTAGATGCTTACATCTCACAGCTGATTCTTTAACATATAGGCATGACCTTCACGGCTGAATGCGCACCGTCCTAAAATAGTTATGTTTCCACTATAAATTTTTATAAAGAAATGTTACATATGAAATTTCCCGTTTAGCACAAAATGACATTTTAGCCGAAACCGGAAATTATGTGACGTCAAAATCACGGCCGTAGACTCGAGTTCGAGTCATAATTCAGAGGCAAATCTCAATATTTACAGAAAGGAGGCGGCACTATCCATATTATCTTCTGCAAGTCTATGTGAGAATGAATATAAAGGCAAAATATTTTACTGAGCATAACATTGCTATAAAGATTTATCAATACTTCTGCAGAGAGCGTAAAAAGGGACATCTTTATTGTTCTTTATCAAACCCTGAGAAGAGAACAATGCATATTTTAGGTTTGTGTAAACGTTCATTTGATCGAATAGTTAAAGAAGCGGATATTTATTGCCAACAAATGCAAGAAAGCAAGGAAGGAAAGAAACGTTAGACAGTTTTGATAAGGACCTAGTAAAAAGAGAAATCTGTCGAATGTTTGATATAAACGAAGAAGTGACACTTAGAAAGTTGAAGCTTTGGCTGAAAACTAACAACGACATTGAAATATCAAAAACTTCATTATGGAAAATATTAAGAAGTGCAGGCTTCACCTTTAGAAAGTATGCTGGTGGGAAAAACATTATTTGTGAGAAGCCACATCTAGTAGCTCTTAGAAGCAAGTATTTACGTGAAGTGAAGGAAATGCGCGAAAATGATTATGATATTGTTTATTTAGATGAAACTTGGATCAACGCTCATCATACAAATGAAAAGGAATGGCAGTTAGCAGATGGAAGTATTAAAAGATCAGTACCAAGCAGTAAAGGGCAACGTTTGATAGTTGCACATGCAGGTAGCAGACACAATGGGTTGTTGCAGAATGCTCATCTCGTTTTCATTTCAAAATCCATAGACAATAGAGACTACCACTTCTAAATGAATGGGCACATATTTAAAGACTGGATCGAGAAAATTATCCTTCCAATATTAGATCGACCTTCTTGTCTGATAATGGACAATGCTTCATACCATAACGTAGTTAACGTAGAAGATAGAATCCCAACATCATCAAGTACAAAAGATGCAATCAAAACGTGGCTCATAAAAGAACACATACAAGTTAACGACAGCTACTTGAAACCCGAATTGCTTAGCCTTGTAAAACAGACACAACGTACAAAGATATTTAAAATAGACAAGTTAATTCAAGAACATGGCCATAGATGTTTGAGACTACCTCCATATCATGCACACTTAAATCCTATAGAACTAGTTTGGGCAAAAGTTAAAGGACACGTAGCATATACAAATAAAACGTTCAAATTATGCGATGTTGAGACACTTACAAATCAGGCTCTATCAAATATAATAAAGACTACTGGGTAAAATGTGAGAATCATGTGTTACGACAAGAAGAGGAATATTGGAAAAAGGATGGTTTGTTGTTTGTTCAGCCGAAAGCAGTAATCGACCTATTTGACTCGTCTGATTCTGAATGATCATTACTCTGATTAAGTCTACAGATAAATAGTTTGATTTGCAAAATTTCCTAGTTGATTTGTTAAACAGTTTATTGTTCAAGACCACCCAAGCAATCAAAAATATGTTATAAGCAAACCAACAACCATTACTTTGAATGGAAGCCTGCTTGAGTCAGTACAGAAGTTCAGCTATCTTGGATCCACTATTACAGCCACACTTTCCTTAGATGAGGAACTAAATGTACGTATTTGAAAGGCAGCGACAACATTTGGGAAACTCACACCAAGAGCATGGAACTATATCAAATTGACTCTACGAACAAAAGTTCTATATATAATTTAAAATTTGTATACTTGCCACCAAGTAAAATTTTATGGACACGCCTATGGGTCATCGTTGCACTAGATTACTGTAAAACATTTTGATTAGGGTCAAAATAATAGTTACATGGGCAAAGATCAAAGGAATTCGCCGCTTTAAGAAAACCGTTATAGCTAGACATCGAGTAACACATATATTCTCGTGACATGGACATTTTAACACCGTATGCCAAAAATCATGTGAAATCATCAAGAACTTTTTGAATTATAAATCATAACATCTCGGCAAACGAATCTGAACGGACTATAGTTGATCTCCTCTGTCTCTGATAGGTTGGCTAACTTGCATATATGGTCCATGTATGTAATAAACAGTAGGGGAGATAGTACGCATCCCTGTCTTACACCTGATCTAACTTCGAAATGGTCTGTGTAGCCTGCTGCTGTTCTGACCCTGCAGCTGCTGTTGACGTAGAGGCTTTTAATAATGTTGGGTAGATGTTGGCTTACTCCATATGTTGTTAGCATCTCCCACAGTTGTTCTCTGTTTACTCTGTCGAATGCTTTTTCCTGGTCAATGAAGGCTATGTATAAGTTTTGACTGTGTTCTGTCGTTTTTTCTGCAAGCTGTTTTAGTGTGAATAGTGCGTCGGTGATCCTCTGTTTTTTCGGAACCCCATTTGAGAATCGCTTAACTGTAGTTCTAATATTGGTCTCAGCCTTTTTTTCCAAGATTTTGGCTTATAGCTTTCCTACATGGCTGAGAAGAGATATACCTCTATATTGATTGCAGTCTCTTTTGCTACCTTTCTTTTTCCATATTGATATGATGATTGCCTGTTGCCAGTCTTCTGGGGCTTGTTGTTGGTGCCATGCTGCATTAAATATTCTGTGCAGCCATTCATTCCTGTTTCTCCGCTGCTGCTATTATTTCTGTTGGTATGTTATCTATCCCCGGCGCTTTATTTCTTGGTGCAAAATTGATTACTTCTTCGATTTCCTATTTCATGATGTTGGGTTCAGTATTTGTGAGTTCTGGCGTGGTTTTTGTTGTCTTATTTGTAGTTGCTATGTTTAACAGGTCTTCAAAATATTCTTTCCATCTCTGTTGCATACATTGGTTATTTGAAATTGGCTGTCCGTCTTTGTCATTTATCAGCTCAGTAGGATCATGGTTTTCTTTTCTCGCTGTTGTGGCTTTTACAGCCTTGAAGAAATCTCTTGTGGCTGTCTTGAAGTCCCTGCTCATGTTTTGTCCGAATTCTGTCCAATTTTTTTGCTTAGCTTCTTTGATCAACCTTTTTCGAACTAAGGCATATTTTTCATATTTTTTTTGGTTCTTGTTCTCCCTCCAATTTTTAAACAGTTTCTTCTTTTCCTTAATTGCTTCTCTGATTGTTTCGTTCCCCCACGGGGTGCTCTTTTTCCCTTCTCTTGTTCTTAGCTTCGTTCCACAAACTGTTTTAGAGATGTTGGTTACTGTTTCTTTAAATTGTTTCCACTCTTCTTCTACTGTGCATACTTCGTTAGGGAGTTATATGATAATAATAATAAATAATAATGACTTATTCTGCCCCAATAACGAGAACAAGAACTTTATAACTCCGTGGACATACAAAATGGCATGTAAGAATGTGAAGAAGCAAAATGAAAAACTTAACGCTTCGCAAATCCAGCATTGTCTAAACCATGTTGCTTGGGCATAAAACTCGTCGTATAAATTAAGCCCGGTGAGATCCGACAGTTTTCTAAACTATCTCTCTCTCTCTCTCTCTCTCTCTCTCTCTCTCTCTCTCTCTCTCTCTCTCTCACGTTTCATAAATAAATAAACATGGTTGTGTTTATCTGTAAATGTGTGTTTGTATTCTGAGAGTTAACCAGTAACATTCAGCTTCCCATCAACAAGTCCGCATTAATGACACCGCTAAATTTGTTATGATTTTTTAAAATGTTTGCTAGAAACGTATTCTCGAGTTTCTTGGGTATTCTAAAAAGCATTCAAGATATGTGCATTTCTTCATCGGTAAAGTATATCTGATATCTGTAGCGATAAAATTATACGTTTAAAGCTGGTGGGAAGATTCGGGAAAGTTTCAGAAAAAAAAGAGTGTGTGAGTTGAGCATTTGGTTATTTACAAATATTATTTCAAAATAGAATAACAACAGAAATGCTACTAGCCTGTAAGGAAACAGCTATAGATTGGCTTACTATCATATTCAATATGGCTTGGGAAGAAAGAAAAGTCCCAGACGATTGGCAAAAAGCTATCATTGTCCCATTTTGGAAGAATAAGGGAAGTAAAAGGGAGTGTGAAATGTACAGAGGAATATCCCTATTGAGTCAAGTTGGTAAAATGTATGCTAAAATATTAGAGAGGAGAGTAAGATACATAATAGAACCACAATTAAGTAATAATCAATTCGGATTCAGAAAAGGCAAAAGCTGCACTGATGCTATATTTACATTGAGACAACTATGTGAAAAAACAATAGAATATGACAGAAACCTAAATATAGTGTTTATAGATCAGGAAAAAGCGTTTGACCGTGTGGACAGGAACAAACTTTGGCAAACTTTAGAAACATACGGGGTAGCAGGACAACTACTAGAAAATATAATAGCACTATATAAAAACAGTCAAAGTGCCGTCAGAACATCGGAAGGTCTGTCAGAATGGTTTCAGGTTACAACAGGAGTAAGACAAGGATGTGTCCTCTCACCACTCCTCTTCATCATATATATGGACAAAATAAATCAGGAAACAACCAACAACAAGGACAAATCAAATAATAACATAGAGGTAGAAAACTCCAACATCAATGAGCTACTCTTCGCAGATGACCAATGCCTAATATATGAGGATGAAAACCTGCTACAACAGCATTTAACATCTCTAGATAAAAGCTGCACAAACTACAGTATGAAAATTAACACAGCAAAAACAGAGGCTTTAAGAATAAGCAAATTGAGACACCCATTAAACATCAAGATCAAAGACAATGAAATAAAACAAGTAGAGGAATTCAAGTATTTAGGCACAATGTTCACAGAAGATGGAAAACTAGACAGAGAAATTGACATGAGAATACAAAAAGCAAATGCTGTCACATACCAGCTTTCACCATTGTTAAGACATCCAAACATTTCTATGCCAGCTAAACAACAAATGATAAATAGCATCTTCATACCAACTTTGTGCTATGAAAGTCAAACATGGACCCTTTCTAAATCCCATTTAAGAAAGATCAATACATGTGAGATGCGATGCTTGAGAAAAGTAACAAACAACACAAGAAGAGATAGAATACCAAATGAAACCATAAGAAAAATGGTAGGAACAAAACCTTGCCAAGAATATATAGAACAACAACAACTTAAATGGTTCGGCCACCTGGTCAGAATGAATCCTCACCAATCACCATCAAGGGCGTTCTTCTCGAGAATGCATGGGAAAAGACCAAGAGGAAGACCCAGAAGAAGATGGATAGATGCAGTGACAGAGACATGTAACAACAAAGGAAAATCACTAATTCAGACAATTCGAGCAGCACAAGAACGACAAATGATATAAATCACGACACCTTTTAGGTATCAGTGAAAGAGAAAAGAAGAAGAAGATTTAAAAATAGACAAAGTGAGTAGAGAGTCAGTGACACATAATTAACTGCTGTCTGCAGAGTACGAGAACTAAAGCTCTTCTGTGTTTACATATTAGACCCGGGAATCGTATCTCAGCTTGGATAGGTACGTCATGATTGAAGAGAAAGTGCAGATTCTTCCTCTTGTTCTTCCTTCTCCTCCTTTTAGCTCCCGCTGGAGCATAGGTTTTAATAAACACTTTCCAAGCCGCTCTGTGTCTTGCCATTCTTTTAAATTCACACCATGTGTTCCCAATCATCTTCATCTCTTCTCTCAACAACCTGTCTTCTACAAGAATATTTTGACCTTCATCTTTGTGTCTTCTCCTGGGGATTCCAAAAATGATCTGTCGTATAATACTTCCAATTGGCTTCCGCAGTGTGTGTCCTATCCAGCACCATCGTCTTCGGTGTATCTCTTTGTCCACTAGTATTTGACTTTCCCATAGTTCTAAGTTAATGATTTTGTCCTGCCATTTACAAGTGCAGATTATGTTGTTTTTTTTTTACATTGAACACACGAAGCTAGAAGTACAGATTGGGGGGGGGGGGATATGCGGGCAAGAACAATTAAGTCCATCGCTTAGTCAGGAGAAAGAGCATCCTGCTGGCTGTTATGAAATCCTGACATATCAATAATCTCCAAACAATCTCATTTTTACACGATTAGGCAATTTACACTTCGACCACTCCAGACTTTACAGCATAGCGACCATTTAATCCTGGAATATACGAGGCGCTAGAGCATAAGCGATACGAAATTAATCATCGGCCGTAGGTGAGCTGCACCGGATGTTTGCAATACCGACAGTTCAAAAGGGAATGAAGTTCCAAGACTGACTTATCTTTATAACCTATTATCAGTTTTTGATCCACTCCTTCCCGCCAAATTACGTCATACCAAATCAGCTTGTACGCGAGTCTATATAAAAGGACGCAGCAATCACAAGCCATTTTCGACTGCGTCACCACGAAGAGGACATCTATGTGTTTGGTTAAAGCTTAGACATGTAAGTATACTACCAGGTAGAGACTGTAGATTCGACCAGAAGTGTTGTGTAGAGTAAATGTAGTTATTTTGTACCGAATGTATATTGTAAGATTTGCAGCTCCATGCAGTAGGAGCTCGACACCTGGGAGTCATGACTCAGGCGGGCCCACCTCCCTTAGAGTGTACAGAAGCTAAAGCAGTGGTGGCCAACTTGAGGTTGCCCGAGGGCCGGATTAAAGCCAAGGCCAAGACCCGCGGGCCACACTTAAGAATATCGTCAAAAATGACAGTAGGGACCTATGCGATGTAGTAATATATAAATAATGCTTGCACTTTGACTACATATTTGATTTGTAACAAATCCATTAATTATTCATTTTAAAATTACCTTTAATGTCTCAGTGCGACGATTGTGACTTGTCACAGCTTTCCACCAGAGATTTGAAGTCCACTTCCATTTTTGACGTGGCGATTCGGAGAGTATGGGACAATGTCGAATCGGTCATTCTGTTCCTGGTCTTAGATTTAATTAACTTCATGGAAGAGAATGTTGTCTCGCAGAGATATGTGCTGCCGAATATAGAGCACATCTTTAGTGCCCATTTTCTCAGACACGGGTAACGTTCATTTGGTAGCAATTTCCAGAAGAGAGCTCCTAATGCCTTTACAGTACTGAGGAAGGGTCACACTGAAGGTCACACAACTCTAGTTGAAGATCTGATGGCTGGCACTCCACTGTGCACTTAATTGGGTTATTAAAAAGTTCCGTTTGCGGACGAAACATTTCAAAATCTTGAAATCGTCGATCAAATTCACAAATCAAATGTTCAATGTCAGCTGCGTACTTACTGAAGTTTGCACTTTCTATCTCTGACAACAACTGCTTACAACTTGAAAAATGGAACAGATCATTTTTTTGCAAAGAAAGTCTAAATAGATTCAGCTTCTTTTTAAAACCATCAACATATCCCATCAATTGAAAAATGGTTTGCTTTTCCCCTTGTAGCTGCAAATTCAATATGTTCAAATGTTGTGTGATGTCTGTGAGATATGCCAGATTATGAAGGAAATTAATGTCTTTGAGTGCATGTTGAAGATCAATGGAGCATGGTAAGTTCTCTCGCAGGAAGTCATAAATGTCATTCTTCAGTTCAAAAAATATTATTAAACATTTCCCTCGACTAAGCCATCTTACTTCTGTATAAAGCAGGAGATCACCGTAGCTAGAATCTACTTCCTCTAAAAATGATAAAAACTTCCTGTGATTTAAAGACTGGTGTCCTCCTCTTATCAAATTTGTTATTTTCACAACAGTAGCCATGGTGTCTTTTAGATTTATGGACTTTGCACAAAGGGCCTCTTGATGAATTATGCTATGCAATGTAGGTACGTTAATTTTGTTTTGCTCTAGAAGTCCAACAAAACCAGTATTTGAACCAATAAAAGCTTTGCAACCATCAGTACACACTGCAGACAACTTTCCAAAACCACCTACTTCATCTACGGTACTATGAACTGCAGAAAATATGTCTGTCTCTCTACAAGTGTCATGCAAAGAGCAAACTTTCAACAATTCTTCAATAACAGTAAAATCCTCCTGGATAACTTTAACAAAAATAAGAAGCTGGCAAGTGTCAGTGATGTCAGTACTTTCATCAATCGCGAGCGAAAAATATGAGCAGTTTTCAATACAAGATTTTAAACTTTGAGACAGTTGCAGACTGATGTCTTCTGTTCTTCTGGCTACAGTTTGTTTTGAAAGAGGCACAGATTCAAATTCTTTGGCTATTTTTTCTTGACCGAATGCCTTTGCCATTTGAATCGCACATTTCTTCACAAAATTTCCGTCAGTAAAGGGTTTTTTTAGATTTTGCAAGCTCATAGGTAACTGTATATGATGCAATGATCGATGACTCTTTAATTTTATTGCCCTTTGTATACATACTTTGCTGTTGATTCAACTTTGTCTTCAGCTGTTCAACCAAAAGCTTCCTAGCTTCAATGCTATACTATGTTTCTCATACATGTTTTGATGATGTGTGGCATAGTGCCGTTTTAAATTATATTCCTTCAAAACGGCTAACACTTGAACGCAAATTAAGCACTGAGGTTTACTATCCTTATTGAAGATGAACAAATAATCTAATTCCCATTCAGGTTTAAATATGCGATTTTCACAATCAACTTTTCTACGTTTTAACATGATTTAATACAAAATCTCACATCAAAGTTAAAAGTCACAGAATGTTGATCCACTATCGAAAATAAGTCCAGATTTGACAGTTATACACAGACTTGTGTTTGACAATGAAATCAAAAGATTGTGACCAAATAATCACGTTGCAGTCATTTTATGGACAAGACAAGACGATGGGATCAAAGGGAATGAAGGCGAACAGTGAAACATTTTGAATGTAACTTCAAAGACAGAATTAGAGCTACGAAGTCCCCTCACCCCTGTCCCTCCCAACCTCATTAACCCCTTACCGCGAAATGAAAGAGCCACCACAAGTCCAGACGACAAATGTTGAGCCAAAGATCTGACGCTATCACCGCACTGACAATAAAGCAACTTTGCGGTACCAACTCGAAGCAAAGACTTTGAATATTGTCGGCACCATTAGTTGTGCAGTGTGCGTGCGTGCGTGCGTGCGTGCGTGCGTGCGTGTGTGCGTGCGTGCGTGTGTGTGTGTGTGTGTGTGTGTGTGTGTTTTTTTTTTTTTGCCAATCTAGCTGTTGCGAGAAATTGACAGAGATTTTCAAATTGTGTTTTCTTGAACGATAGAAGAGTTAACTCCGACACGGATTAAAACCAGGAGAAATCCGCTATTAGGGGTAAAAAATGAAGTAAGTCCGTGGAGCTTCGCGGGCCAAGAAAACTAGGCTGGCGGGCCGGATTCGGTCCGCGGGCCGCCATTTGGCCACCCCTGAGCTAAAGGGTCGAAACACTTGCTCGACGGGGTCTACTTCTGATGTTCTGGTTGCTTCATGCTGCGAAGTTCTGTTTTAAAGCGTTTTTATTACATATAGACGTAGACCGCCTTTTGTTGTAAACTACCACATTCACATCTGTTTGTTCCTGATATTTTAGTACGTTTTTTTTTTCTAACTGCACCTTTTAAGGAAAGGACATGTATATGTTTCATCTATGATACACGCACGCTGATTAAGGAAAGTTTATAAACTTTAATAACACGGTATGACATGGATTAGATCGAAGGGCTGTGATGGATTATCTAATTGTTGAAATAACCTTCTCAACAGCATCGATATCCTAAATATCATTCATTCATTCATTGAGTGACCATGCAGCTAAAACCATTTTCCGCTGGCTGAAAAGCCGGCGTACGGTGTTCGAAACCCGCGGTATACAGTAAAGGATTTTTTCTATCGGGGGTGAAATAAAAATGCTCTCATGAAATGAGTCTCACACGTCGTGGCGACTGCTTGACCAAGCGGCCTTTATCCCTCATGTTATGTTGTGAGCCCCCCGACATACACCAGCAATGATATTATGTGTCGTAAACATATTATTTAAATTATTCTTTAAGTGCCGTCACCACATAGTAGGTTGGCTACCAAGGAGAGCAGTTTTATTCTGTTGCTTGTTTTGATGGCGCACGTTGTCATAGGTTCACCTATTCACATTTTGATGTTATCTATTCGCTTTAGATTTGGTCTGCCTCTGTCTTGTACCTTCCCTTCCAGACTGACTTTTAGAATGGTTTTATGACACTTCATATGTACAAACAATTTCAGTTGTCTTTTTTTCGAATTGTGTTAAGTAGTACTTTTTTCATTTTCAGCTGATTTAGACCTTCTTTGTTTATCTTTTTTTTCTTTCCACCCAATTCTCCCATAGATTCATATTTCAAAGACTTCAATTTTCTTCTATTTTCTTACTTATTGTCCATGTTTCTGCATCATATGGGAATGTTGAATAAATATAGCGATTTGCTATTCGTAATTTTAGTTTTTATGTTATTTGCTTTTATGTGTGTATATTTTTCGTGTTGTTAAACTTGCTTTTTGTCGTTAATATTCTTATGTTTATTTCTGTCTTACATTTTCCATCATTGTTATAATATGTCGAAGAAAGCTATATTCTTGAACTCTTTATAGGTTTTTTAATCCATCTACTTTTCTATTTCTTTGCGTATGTTGTGTCTTTTTTCTTCTAATAATCATTGTTTTAGTGTTTTAACATATATTTTATATTCTTTGTTTGTCTTATTTAATTTGTTCATTAGTTGTTGTACGTCTTCTAGAATTATTGCATACAAATGCATGTGTCGTAGATTTACAACAAGCGGCGGTGTGTGAGTCTATTAATCTGTACTTCCAGCTTTCTTTTTGCAATTCCTCTATCCTAAATGGGAGACGCGATAGCTCAGTGCTTTGTGAACTGGACTACAAAGGGCAAGAGGTAGGGTTCGATCCCAACCAACGGCTTCCGATTCACCCAGCCTTTAATGGGCACCGGATTATTTTTCTGGGAAAGTAAAGCGGCACGGGCGTAATACCGACCACATTACCCCAAAAATCATGTGTCGAAGGTCTGTACAATTTATGGTCACTAATACCATATTCCCTATACGCCACTTGACGTGACGGGGGTACTTTACTTTATTATTTTTTACGATCCTAGATATCACTAGCACAAATGTGTCTTCTGTTAGAAAGTTTACATTTTTAAAGTCTCTTAACAAATTATAAACGCTCCCAAATGTACCATATAAGATACCATATAAGATACCATGTATCTTACCACATAAGATACCGTATAAGACATCATATAAGATACCATATAAGATACCATGTAAAATATCATATAAGATACCATATAAGATACCATGTAAGATATCATTTAAAATACCATATAAAATATCATGTAAGATACCATGTAAAATATCATATAAGATATAATATAAGATACCATGTAAAATATCATATAATATATCATATAAGATATCATATAAGATATCAAGAAGATGACATACAAGATGCCATACAAGATACCATATAAGATACCATATAAAATATCTTATAAGATATCATATAAGATACCATATAAAATATCATAAAAGATATCATATAAGATATCATATAAAATAGCATATAAGATATCATATAAGATACCATATTAGATATCAATAAGATGCCATTCAAGATGCCATACAAGATACCATATAAGATACCATATAAGATACCATATAAAATATCATATAAGATACCATATAAAATATCATGTAAGATACTATATAAGATACCATATTAGATATCATATAAGATACCATATAAAATATCATGTAAGATACCATATACAATATCATATAAGATATCATATACAATCATATAAGATACCATATAAAATATCATATAAGATATCATAAAAGATATCAAGACGATGCCATACAAGATGCCATACAAGATATCACATAAGATACCGTATAAAATATCATATAAGATATCATATAAGATACCATATAAAATGTCATATAAGATATCGTATAAGATACCATATAAAATATCATATAAGATATCATATAAGATACCATATAAGAGATCAATAAGATGCCATACAAGATGCCATACAAGATACCATATAAGATACCATATAGAATATCATATAAGATATCATATAAGATACAGTATAAAATATCATATAAGATACCATATAAAATATCATATAAGATACCATATAAGATACCATATAAAATATCATATAAGATATCATATAAGATACCATATAAAATATCATTTAAGATAACATATAAAGTATCTATAAGATACCATATAAAATACATTATAAGATATCATATAAGATACAATATAAAATATCATATAAAATATCATATAAGATATCATATAAAATATCATATAAGATATCACATAAGATATCATATACAATATCATATAAGATACCATATAAAATATCATATAAGATACCATATAAAATATCATATAAGATATCATATAAGATAGCATATAAAATATCATATAAGATATTATATAAGATACCATATAAGATATCAATAAAATGCCATTCAAGATGCCATACAAGATACCATATAAGATACGATATAAAATATCATATAAGATATCATATAAGATGCCATACAAAATACCATATAAGATACCATATAAGATACCATATACAATATCATATAATATACCATATAAAATATCATATACGATATCATACAAGATACCATATAAAATATTATATAAGATACCATATAAAATATCATATAAGATACCATACAAGATACCATATAAGATATCATATAAGATACCATATAAAATATCATATAAGATATCGTATAAGATATCATATAAGATATCAATAAGATACCATACAAGATACCATATAAGATACCATATAAGATACCGTATATGATAAGCGCAAGTAGTTGACCACAAAATAAAAGTGATAGTTTGACCAATAAAACAATATCCATGATTGATAACATGACATTTAATCGAGATGTTAGCGCGTGTTTTATAAGTGTAACTTTGTTTTGTTTAGTCTTTCTACACTATCATGAAAGTCCCACGTATGTGTAATGAACTGTTATTTGCAGTCTGTTCTTTACTTCCTCATTTGTCTTTCAGCGTCGAGAGGAAATGTTTTCTTTGAAGTGTTTTGCGCTGTGTTGGCTAGCTTTTAATTATTTAAAGTGTTTCTAATATTCCATCGATTTATTTATTTCGTCGTTGACCTGACACATGGGTCTGATGTTCTCTTATTGTTTATTGTAGGCTTGTTGAGTTGTGTTTTGATATTTCTGTTATTTGTTGTTGCTATTTTTTTACGCGGTCAAACCATTTTATCTGTTCTTTCTTCATGTATTTAGGGTCGGGAATAATTAACAGCTTTTTCCTTAGTTCCTCATTTTTGATCTGATATCTCTGGCTGTTTCCTGTTATGGGTCGAAATATTTAATTTCGGAAGGGGCTATTTTATTCTTATTGTTTCTGAATCTGATGTACAAGCATTGGTAGTACGACGTTAAAATAAAGATTGTATTTTAGATTGCCCGTTTTGCCATTAGTGTTATTTCCTTGTTGAACAGCTGTAGTGATAGACGCCAGATGTTTTTTAAAAGCTTTGTTGCATCTTGAGTCTATTTCTGTTGCTTGTGAATTATCACTCATTACTAGACTTCCTGATTACTTAGATTCATTCACTTTTTTTAATTGTCTACAATTTATCGTTACGTTTTGGTTCTATATTTCCTAAAACCACGGTTCTATATTTCCTTTCCCATATTAAAAAATACACATTTTTCTAATAAAATCGGAAACAAAATATAATAAGATAAACTAAGGAAGAAAAAGACATCCGTAATTGCGCTGTGGTTTCAGTTGTTGCTACCTGAAGTTATTAAAACTGATGATCCAAACTAATTTGTTAACACCTCGAAGTGTTCATTATTATGTACTTTAATCCACGAACACCTAGTAAATTGTTCATTTTAATACAAACAAATTGATGAACCCATTATCCATCTTACTACATAATACCAGTAAACACTTATGAAGTTGTCAACTATTAAGATATCAGTTTTATACAATTTATAATTACCTAGTAAATTATCCTTTTCAATTATGCAAATGCGCGTGGCCGTGCGGCTAAAACCACTGTTCCGCTGGCTGAAAAGCCGACGTTCGGTGTTCGAAGCCCGCGGTAGACAGAACGGATTTTTTCTATCGGGGGTGAAATAAAAATCCTGAGTCTCACACGTTGTATCGACTGCTTGACCAAGCGGCCTTTATCCCTCTGGTTCTATCGTTGCCCCCCGTCATACACCAGCAATGGTACTATGTGACGTAAAGATAGTTTTGTTATTTTAATTACGCAATAATGAACACTCTGAAAATTGTCGATAATGATGGCACATAATTTATGAACACCTAATAGAAAGTTGATTATCATCATCATGTGCTATACCGGTTGGCATAGACGATCATGCCCTTCCACAATCTTCTATCTACCGTGCATCGTATCAATTCTGTTGTTGACTGTTTTCCATGCCATGATATCAAGCTATCTAGTATTTTCTCTTCTTGTCGTCCGCGATCTCTCTTCCCTTTTATTTTGCCAGTTGTAACCAGGATGTCCAAATTTCCTATTCTCATGCTGTGCCTAATAAATGTTGATTATTTCTTTCTGATGTTTTTTAGGACCTCCATTTTATGTTGGCCTCTTTGAGAATTTCCTCGTTCGTCTTTTTAGCTGTCCATGGAACTTTCAACATTCTTCTGAGAAATCCCATCTTTGTGGCCTCTAATTGTCTTTTTATTTATTTGTTTACTGTCCATGATTCGTTTCCATAGGTCAGAATTGATTCTACATAGCACATATACACTCTCTTTCTCACTTCTAATGACATAGATTTGTTGCATAAGACGTTTTTCATTTTCTTAAATGCTATTTCAGCCTGAGCTATTCTGCTTTTCATTTCTGTAGTGCATCTTCCATCTGATTTTATTATTGTGACCAAATACGCGTTCCACTTGTTTCAGATTTGTCCTGTTTATTTTTATACTGCATGATGACGTTGATTGTTTCTTTGATATGACCATTTCTTGTCAGTGAACTGCCACAGCTGAAATAAAATATTCATTCATAGCTTGAAGAGTTTAGGAAGAAAATAACAAGAATAAAAAAGAACTGGTCTTCATACCTCAAAATTGTGCCTGTATAGTGCTTGTTGTAGGGGTAAGATCGTATTTAAAACTTTATTTTCGTATTTAAAAAATCTATAATAGTATTTAACACTTTATCATAGTATTTAAAGCTCTATCATATTTTAAAATAATGTATCATAGTATTTAAAGCTCTATCATATTTTAAAATAATGTATCATAGTATTTAAAGCTCTATCATATTTTAAAATAATGTATCATAGTTTTTAAAATAATGTATCATAGTGTTTAATGCTCTATCATATTTTAAAATAATGTATCATAGTATTTAAAGCTCTATCATATTTTAAAATAATGTATCATAGTATTTAATGCTCTATTATATTTTAAAATAATGTATCATAGTATTTAATGCTCTATCATATTTTAAAAAATGTATCATAGTATTTAATGCTCTATCATATTTTAAAATAATGTATCATAGTATTTAATGCTCTATCATATTTTAAAATAATGTATCATAATATTTAAAGCTCTATCATATTTTTAAAAATTGTATCATAGTATTTAAAGCTCTATCATATTTTTAAAAATTGTATCATAGTATTTAAAGCTCTATCATATTTCAAAATAATGTATCATAGTATTTAAAACTCTATCACAGTATTTACCACTGTATCATAGTATTTAAAGCTCTATCATATTTTAAAATAATGTATCATAGTATTTAAAGCTCTATCATATTTTTGAACACTGTATCATAGTATTTAAAACTCTATCACAGTATTTACCACTGTATCATAGTATTTAAAACTCTATCACAGTATTTACCACTGTATCAAAGTATTTAAAGCTCTATCATATTTTTGAACACTGTATCATATTATTTAAAACTCTGTCACAGTATTTACCACTGTATCATAGTATTTAAAACTATATCACGTTATTTACCACTGTATCTGTAGTACTGTATCATAGTAAAACTCTATCACAGTATTTACCACTGTATCATAGTATTTAAAGCTCTACCATATTTGAACACTGTATCATAGTATTTAAAACTCTATCACAGTATTTACCACTGTATCATAGTATTTAAAACTCTATCACAGTATTTACTACTGTATCATAGTATTTAAAACTCTATCACAGTATTTACCACTGTATCATAGTATTTAAAACTCTATCACAGTATTTACCACTGTATCATAGTATTTAAAACTCTATCACAGTATTTACCACTGTATCATAGTATTTAAAACCACTGTATCATAGTATTTAAAACTCTATCACAATATTTAACACTGTATCATAGTATTTAAAACTCTATCACAGTATTTAACACTGTATCATAGTATTTTTAAAGTTCTATCATATTTTTGAACAATGTATCATAGTATTTAAAACTCTATCACAATATTTAACACTGTATCATAGTATTTAAAACTCTATCACAGTATTTAACACTATATCATAGTATTTAAAACTCTATCACAGTATTTAACACTGTATCATAGTATTTAAAACTCTATCACAATATTTAACACTGTATCATAGTATTTAAAACTCTATCACACTATTTAACACTGTATCATAGTATTTAAAACTCTATCACAGTATTTAACACTGTATCATAGTATTTACAACTCTATCACAATATTTAACACTGTATCATAGTATTTAAAACTCTATCACAATATTTAACACTGTATCATAGTATTTAAAACTCTATCACAGTATTTAACACTGTATCATAGTATTTACAGCTCTATCATATAATGTAAAACTACATCACTGAATTTTAAAATCCATATAATAACAGCCAACATTAAGTTCGTGTGTTCCGCTTGCACAAGAGCAAGCAACCTTTAGGAAACTGAATTCACGAGTTATCTACCCAAAATCTGAAATCATCATAGCAACTCAACCTAGTCATGTCAGTTTCACTGCAGTCAGCCTTTTTCCTATCTGGCTCCTTAAAGTCATATTTCCTGTAATCTTTTGCGTGTCGAACGAGTTTCCTTTGATTTTGTTGCTAAAGATCAACTCCCTGTAGAAGAAAATGTATTTTAATTTTATTTTACTTCATATCTACAACCGCTCAACTTCGAAAGTTAAGTGGTTGGTTCGTTTTGTATCAATGCTCTCATCTGTGTATCCCATGTATGCTGTTCATCACGATAAAGGATATATAATTTATCAATCGTCTTCTAGATCTGTCTTTGCTGCCGCTTTTTCCACCCGTTGGTTATGGTTATTAATGTTCACTCGCAATTCTACTTAACGGTAATTGCTCTACGTGTTCAAACCATTTCATGTGCTTTTGCTTGATAAAACATTCTCGTAGCGACTGCCTCAGACATGTGGTCTTTGTTCTTCAGAGGCTGAGAGAATACATGATGTACCATAGAAATAGGAGAGGCTGAGAGAATACATGATGTACCATAGAAATAGGAGAGGCTGAGAGAATATATGATGTACCATAGAAATAGGAGAGGCTGAGAGAATACATGATGTACCATAGAAATAGGAGAGGCTGAGAAAATACCTGATGTACCATAGAAATAGGAGAGGCTGAGAAAATACATGATGTACCATAGAAATAGGAGAGGCTGAGAAAATACATGATGTACCATAGAAATAGGAGAGGCTGAGAAAATACATGATGTACCATAGAAATAGGAGAGGCTGAGAAAATATTGTTTAGTTAGTTAGTTACTCTCTCAATATGATGGAGTAGTATCATCATCATCACGTGCCATACTGGTTGGCGTAGGTGATCATGTCCCTCCACAATCTTCTATCTACAGTGCATCGTATCAGTTCTGTTGTTACTGTTTTCCATGCCATGACACCAAGCTATCCAGTATTTTCTCTCTTTGTAGCCCACGATCTCTCTTTCTTTTTATTTTGCCAATTGCAACCAATTATTCCAACTTTCCTTTTCTCATGATGTGCCCGAAAAATGTTGATTGCTTCTTTCTGATGTTTTTTAAGACCTCCCTTTTTGTGTTGGCCTCTTTGAGAACTTCCTCATTGGTCTTTTTAGCTGTCCAGGGAACTTTCAACATTCTTCTGAGAAATCCCATCTTTGTGGCCTCTAATCGTCTTTTCATTTGGAGTAGTATAAAGGTAAATATTTTTCTTATATCACGACAGATAATTGTGCGTTTTAATCTCATATTGTATTGTTTTCAGCCATCTTATTTTTGTTTCGAAATTTTCTTTTTATTTATTCGCAAATGCAACATAACGTAACAAACTGAAGCAGCAATTCATGAGTATAACTTTTTCTTTTGGACGACCCTCAGTGTCTGCAGTGAATCGACATTATCTCTAAGCAGTTGAATTATGATTGGAACACATTGTAATGCAATGTAGCAAAAAATTGGTATCATGGGTGAAACGGAAAGATGGAACACATTTCGACGTTGAAAAGCTACTGACCACAATTGAGGTTGTCCGGAGTGCCGTAGTTTTAAATCCGACACTAATTAACACAGTTTATTCTAAGATGTTTGAATATTCATAGATATTCACTTGGCACAAGTGACGTCTTTAGCAGCTGGAGGCATTAGAACATTGGAGTGGGGGATGTAACTATGTTAATTTGAACGCTGAATTTTTTGATTGGTTGATTATTGAATCGTCACTCAGAATGAATCTCATGTAATCATTTCATTGCAGAACCTGCCCTCATCTTTTGGAAACATGGGAGCATTATTTGCTTGAATGTTCTGACCTGAAATAAGAAGTCATGACTATTTTCACAACATGGACGTTAGACAAGAAAAGAGAACCGAAAATAGAAGCCTTCTAGATGTGGCTATAGAAGTTTAGGAAGAATTGGATGGAAAGAATAGAAAACAAGCGATGACGTCTTAAAGCATCTAAAAACGAAAGAGAACTACTAAATACAATTCAAACAAGACAAAGAGATTTTTGGGGCATGTTAAAAACACAACAGCCTACTTGTTATGTATTTATTTTCTATGATGTTGAGCATTATATTTCTTTGATGTTTATTACACAAGTGTTGTATATTTGCTTTAGAAGTGGACAGCCAATTTGAAGTCTGAGTGGTTAGTGCACTTTCTTATTACAATAAGGGCACTGACTAATCCCCGATGTGGAAATTTATTTTTTTTACCCACGCACTTTCGATGACTGGAAATGGGTACAGTGAGTGCCATAGCAATTACTTTTATGGAATGAAGTGTTCGTGACTTCGTTATAGTGATCATCAACTTCATGAGGTGAAGTGACTAGTTCTTGTACACGCTGTCTTTCCTTCACTCCGAGTATATCTCTAGTATCCATTTCAAGAAGTTGGGAGTACCCCGAGAGCCTGTTTATGTCGAAAAAAATGGGGACTTGACTGAAATTTGAGCCCCGAACGTCCAGATAGCTAGGCGAGCGTACTAGCATCAACGTTATCAGGCTCTAGGGCTATCAAGAAAGTAGTTACCAGAGATTAGCTTGTGTGAAGTATAGCGGCTTGTCGTGACACTGATCACATTATCAACAAATTGTGCTGTTCGTTGGTTATTGCAAATACTGACATCAACACCATATTCCCTATAGGCTTTAAGTCATGGATAGATCCTTTACGTACTTGAACAGTCAATTTGTATCTTTGACGCAGGAGACGGCCTAGGAAATAATATCTGAAATTAACTTAGAATAAAGTTGTTCACTCCATTGATAAAATAAAATTGGAATAAAGGAAAATTAAGGACATCATAAACATAATTAGTAACATAACAGCAGGAGAGGCTAAAAGAAAAGCAAAAGACTGCAAACAATATATATATATATATATATATATATATATATATATATATATATATATATACTCGACACCGAAAGGCAAATGAGGAAGGAAAGAATAAGAAAGGGAAAGAATAAGAAATAAACCAAGAACGCGAAGTAGACGAAGAAGTAGACGAAGAAGTAGACGAAGAAGTAGATAGCCGATTAATTAAATTTACGATAAACTTCAAAAATATGGAATGTCAAACAAACATTAACATTAAAAATGCAAAACCTTTCAAAAAAAAAAAGAAAAGAAAAGAAAACTACTAGCTAGGGGCAGTGTATCCATACACTTAGGAAGGATAGTAACACAAAATGTGGAAACTAGCTAGAATACATAAAACAGAATAATAGCATTAATAATAATAAAGTCTGGATTGCTTTTATCAGCGTTAACACGATATGTACATTCTTCCAGTGCCAGGCTAAAACAACACTACATGTGTGTATGTGTGAGCGCTGGTGTTTTCGAGAACTTACGTATCTGATTGCTAGCTGCGCATCAGACAAGAAAATGTCAGGAACCTTACCAAATGTGTACAATCGGAATGGAGAATGTTCTAGAATTCAGCAACAAGTCAAAATCTCCAAATACGAATTGTTTAAAGTTGTAAACAAGAGGCTATATGGCAGCGAAAGAGGACAGAGGATGGAGTTGGATAGGTCAAGTCGTGTAAAGAGACGCTGACAATCATAACAAAAGGTATCTCGCATCTAATAGATTCTGGAAAGGAGATCTAATGTAATCATGTCCGACGACAAACTGGAGGTGAACAGTGAAGATCATCATCATCATGTGCCATACCGGTTGACGTTGGCGATCATGTCCTTCCACAATCTTTTATCTACAGTGCATCGTATCAGTTCTGTTGTTGACTGTTTTCATTGCCATGAAACCAAGCTATCCAGTATTTTCTCTCTTTGTCGTCCGCGATCTATCTTTCCTTTTATTTTGCCAGTTGTAACCAAGTATTCCAACTTTCATCTTCTGTGCCCGAAAAATGTTGATTGTTTCTTTCTGATGTTTTTTAGGAGCTGTCTTTTTGTGTTGGCCTCTTTGAGAACTTCCTCATTGGTCTATTTAGCTGTCCAGAGACCTTTCAACATTCTTCTGAGAAATCCCATCTCTGTGGCTTCTAATCGTCTTTTCATTTCTTTGTCTACTGTCCATGATTCGCTTCCATAGGTCAGAATTGGTTCTATATAGCACCGATGAACTCTCTTTCTCATTTCTATTGACATAGATTTGTTGCATATGATATTTTTCATTTTATGAAATGCTATTTTCGCCTGAGCTATTCTGATCTCCCATCTGATGTTATTATTGTGTCCAAGTATTTGAAACGTTGCACTTGTTTCAGATTTGTCTTGTTTATTTTTATGCTGCATGATGGTGATGATTGTTTCTTCGAAATGACCATTACTTCTGTGTTCTTACTATTCAGACTGAGACCTTTCGTGTAGCTTTCTTTTACTATTATGTCTATCATTTCTATTAGTTCATTCTCTGTTTCTCCTATTAAGACTGTGTCATCCGCATATCGCAAATTATTTATGTTGTAACCGTTGACTTCAATTCCTTTTTTTGTCTACTATTGATCTCATAATATGTTCGCTGTAAAGTGAAAATAAATCCGGCGACAGAACACTGCCTTGTCTGACTCCTTGTTTTATAAGTTGAAATTGTCCTGTTTGGATGCATTATTGGTGCCCTTTCCTTCCACAAATCCACATTGTTCCTCACTTATTTCTTGTTTTATTTTGTTTCTTACACACCTCATGATGATTGTTAGTGATATTTTCGTCATATGTCTTATGAGACTAATAGTGCGATGGTCTTCACAATCAGTGGCTCCTGACTTCTTCGGTATGGCTACAAAGATAGATTTTATTAGATGTTCGGGTATGTGTCCAGTGTTATATATGTCATTGAGTAATTTTGTTATGACTTGTACTCCCAGCTCTCACAATGCATTTATCTTTTCGATTGTTATATTGTTGGGACCTGGAGCTTTGCCTCTTGTCATGTTTTGAATTGTGTCCCCCACTTCACTCTGCATAACACTCTGTAGATTGATGACGATCGGGTGTCACCTGTAGTGTAGCACATGACGTTCCCTACCGGACGAGGTAGCTGTGGAGTCCCCATTAACGTCGTTAGCTTTCGATATTAAGCTGTTATTTATCATGATTAGTGTAGGCAATATAAGAAGGTAGTTTGCCATTCCTTTCCTTCTTGGTAGTAACTGTACTAGTCTGAGATCGCAGCCTTTGTCTCTATACATGAGATCCTCTGCCTGCCATCGTGGTGTGGGGACCATTATCAGCATTACTTGTCGGCTGCTCCTACAACACCATCCACCACCTGCTCCAACGGGAGCTCCACTTTGCCCAAGGGTGTCCCTAATACTAGCGGAGGAAAGGAGACGTCTTACTCATCCTTTGGTAGGGCAGAACTCTACTCCGCTAACCATAACAGTGAAGATAGACTTGCACAATGTGGGCCAGACTTGGAACATCACTTCAATGGATTTAAACGCATGAAGCAAAATAACTGGGATCTTTTGCCTTGCAACACGTGTCTTTTATTGAATGACTTACCGATCATCTATGCCTAGAAGAAATAGAAAGTCTAATTATTTTTAAAAGTAAAGGATCATTGAGTTTTCTATTATTTACACAAACTGATGCTGCGAATACCATTTACAAGTAAATGAATAATTGAATAAAATGAATCTGTCCTGAAAGAAAACAGTGCATAGAAAGTAAATCTGAATTGTTTAAAAAATAAAATATGCCTATCTTTTGTCGAAAAAAGACTAGAAGAGACCTGACAAAATAATAAGAAAATAGACATAAATGTAATCAGACTAGGAAAGAAACGTATACACTTTTAAACAATCTGACAATAAAAGAAATATATAAACACTTGTGAAATGATAAGAAAATAAAGGAATTCGTGAAGTGGAACAAAGCCTCCCAATGAAAAAAGGGAGCGGGCACCTAATGCTGATGATGATTATTATTCATTACATTTCTACCCTGTCTTCTGTATAAAAAGTAAAGTAAAGTACCCCCGTCACGCCAAGTGGCGTTTAGGGAATAGGGTGTGAGTGACCATAAATTTTACAGACCTTCGGCACATGATTTTTGGGGTAATGTGGTCGGTATTACGCCCATGCCGCTTTACTTTCTCAGAAAAAAATCCGGTGCCCATTAAAGGCTGGGTGAACCGGAAGCCTTCGGTTAGGATCGAACCCTACCTCTTTGTAGTCCAGTTCACTAACCACTGAGCTATCGCGGCTCCCTGTTTTCTGTATAATAAATAGTTTATACCTACTTGTATAGAATGTTTCATAATGTCCTTAGATTTCCAGACACAATTTGGCTGGCATTGAATTGTTCCGTTTCCGGAATATTAATCACTTTCAAGTCTTGTTCAAAGTTTTAAATTATCTTGAATTTTATTAAACAAAAGTTTAATCTTATCTGAACGAATTCTTCTCGACCAGTCCAATCTTGGTTTGCGGCTCCTCTATCAGGTCTAATTTTAAAGTCGCGAACACTCATCGTGAAAAGACAAGATGATCACGGTCTAAATTCAAATAGTTGGAGGGAGATCTTCGTGAATTAAAGATTGAGCGGACTTCATTTAACTTTGTTGGAATCCTTGAGACGTACTTAATTAATTTAATTTAGGATCAATCTCCTCTTTGTATCACCAGACCGGAAGTGTGACATACAAGTATTATCGCATTCCTTTAAGGACGTCTAAACACCAATACAGATAATAACTTATCCTAATTCTGTATAGTGTGAAGTGGATAATATAAAGTGTCCCGATCTTCACGACACACAGACCCAAACAATGACGCACGCACAAAAATACTCATGCACGCACGTGTACACATAAGCAGTACAATCAATGTAATAGAAAAGTGTTTAATCTAAAGGGGTAGCTCATTTTAAAAAAAGAAACATCAGAGAGAAACAGTCAACATTTTACGGGGACATCATGAGAAGAGAAATGTTGGAATACTTAGTTACAACTGGAAAAAATACAGGGAAAGAAAGAACGCGGACAGCAAAAAGAGAAGATACTGGATAGCTTGGTGTCATAACATGGTAAACAGTCAACAACAAAATTGATACGATGCACTGTGGATAGAAGTTTGTGGAAGGACATGATCGCCTTTGTCAACAGGTATGGCACATGATCTAAATTACCCGTCGGATCCAGTTCGATAAAAGTAAGAAATATTCTTCAATGAAATATAAAACCAGATCTACCATATGGAAGCGGACCCTGAACAATTTGCAACAGACAAGAACATCATCGAAGACAGAAGAATGTTGAGAATACCAAAGACAGAAGAATGTTGAGAATACCAAAGACAGAAGAATGTTGAGAACACCAAAGACAGAAGAATGTTGAGAACACCAAAGACAGAAGAATGATGAGACAGCAAGAATACCAAAGACAGAAACATGTTGAGACAGCAAGAACACCAAAGACAGAAGCATGTTGAGACAGCAAGAACACCACAGACAGAAGCATGTTGAGACAGCAAGAACACCAAAGACAGAAGCATGTTGAGACAGCAAGCACGCCAAAGACAGAAGCATGTTGAGACAGCAAGAACACAAAAGACAGAAGAATGTTGAGAACACCAAAGACAGAAGAATGTTGAGAACACCAAAGACAGAAGAATGTTGAGACAGCAAGAATACCAAAGACAGAAACATGTTGAGACAGCAAGAACACCAAAGACAGAAGCATGTTGAGACAGCAAGAACACCACAGACAGAAGCATGTTGAGACAGCAAGAACACCAAAGACAGAAGCATGTTGAGACAGCAAGAACACCAAAGACAGAAGCATGTTGAGACAGCAAGAACACCAAAGACAGAAGAATGTTGAGAACACCAAAGACAGAAGAATGTTGAGAACACCAAAGACAGAAGAATGTTGAGACAGCAAGAATACCAAAGACAGAAGCATGTTGAGACAGCAAGAATACCAAAGACAGAAGCATGTTGAGAACACCAAAGACAGAAGAATGTTGAGAACACCAAAGACAGAAGAATGTTGAGACAGCAAGAATACCAAAGACAGAAGCATGTTGAGACAGCAAGAATACCAAAGACAGAAGCATGTTGAGAACACCAAAGACAGAAGAATGTTGAGACAGCAAGAATACCAAAGACAGAAGAATGTTGAGACAGCAAGAATACCAAAGACAGAAGCATGTTGAGACAGCAAGAACACCAAAGACAGAAGCATGTTGAGACAGCAAGAACACAAAAGACAGAAGCATGTTAAGACAGCAAGAACACCAAAGACAAAAGAATGTTGAGATAACAAACATACCAAAGAGACCGTTCTGAAAGATGTCAAGGCAAAACTAAAACACATTATCAATATCAGGGGAAACAATTACAGTTGTCCCCTATAATTCAAATATTGTTCTAACTATAGAACTATTGAGATAGGAGGATAATAGCAGTAAGGGAGAAGACAGATTAAGGGTACTCGAAAAAAGAATATAGTAGGAGGTCTTCAGCAAAACGAATAAATGATATGTATAGACAAAAAGTGGGTGTCCGGTTAGCGCAATCGATAGGCGGTTGGCTTACCACGGCAACAGCTGGGGTTCGTACCCTGGCGAGGACACCTGGGTTTTACTAATTCCCTAAAAATTAGTGGGAGCCGTGATAGCTCAGTGGTTAGTGAACTGGACTACTACGGACAAGGGGTAGGGTTCGATCCCAACCGATGGCTCCGGGTTCACCCAGCCTTAAATGTACCGGATTTTTTCTGGGAAAGTAAAGCAGCACGGGCGTAATACCGACCACATTACCCCAAAAATCATGTGCTGAAGGTTTGTAAAATATAGGGTCACTAACACCATATATTTCCCTATACGCCACTTGGCGTGACGGGGGGGGGGGGTACTTTACTTACTTTTACTATAGACAAAAAGTTACTTGGAGACATGATGATACTTGGAGACATGATGAAACTTGGAGACATAGTGATACTTGGAGACATGGTGATACTTGGAGACATGATGATACTTGGAGACATAGTGATACTTGGAGACATGGTGATACTTGGAGACATGATGAAACTTGGAGACATGATGATACTTGGAGACATGATGATACTTGGAGACATAGTGATACTTGGAGACATGGTGATACTTGGAGACATGATGAAACTTGGAGACATGATGATACTTGGAGACATGATGATACTTGGAGACATAGTGATACTTGGAGACATGGTGATACTTGGAGACATGATGAAACTTGGAGACATGATGAAACTTGGAGACATGATGATACTTGGAGACATGATGATACTTGGAGACATAGTGATACTTGGAGACATGGTGATACTTGGAGACATGATGAAACTTGGAGACATAGTGATACTTGGAGACATGGTGATACTTGGAGACATGATGATACTTGGAGACATGATGATACTTTGAGACATGATGATACTTGGAGACATGATGATATTTGGAGACATCATGATACCTTGAGACATGATGATATTTGGAGACATCATGATATTTGGAGACATGATGATACTTGGAGACATGATGGTACTTGGAGACATGATGATACTTGGAGACATGATGATACTTGGAGACATCATGATACTTGGAGACACCATGATATTTGGAGACATCATTATACCTGGAGACATGGTGATACTTGGAGACATGATGATACTTGGAGACATGATGATACTTGGAGACATCATGATACTTGGAGACATGATGATACTTGGAGACATCATGATACTTGGAGACATCATGATACTTTGAGACATCATGATACTTGGAGACATCATGATACTTGGAGACATCATGATACTTGGAGACATCATGATACTTGGAAGTTGGTTTACCTATTAACCGAATCGCACCCTCGTGCAAGTTGCGATTGTATTCGTCAATTTGCAGTTTTGTTGCGACTCTATCAATTTTCTTGTTAATCAGCAGAGACCTTGCCCAGATTCAGAAGAGCTACGAGGAGATCGGGGTAGACTCGTCAACTGTTTATCTTTACACACTGCAGGTCTTCATGGAGAGGAGATCTCAGCACTGAGGGACTGGTTTTCTCAACGTGTGATGAGTATAATCCGACGAAAAACTATCTAGATGAGAAAACGTCTATAGGACGTTAGTAATTACATCGTGCGACTAAATAGAGCACAAGAGCACCGGAAATACTGTAGAGGGTGTGCGCAATACCATCATGCTGATGAATCTAAACAAACTTCAATTACACATAAACTCCGTTCAAAGTTGCACAGATTTAAAAAAGAAAGCAGGTCAGAGTTTATATTAATATCTGTGCACATACAGAATGACTGAAGCATAAGAGCTCTCTGTACCATTTAGAGTGACGTCCCTTACAAGTGAGATAACTCAAACATAAAACAAAACCTCAGGAAACATTTGCTGAAATTATACATTCACGATTTTGAAAACATTAAAAAATTAACAAATAGAATACACAGATGAAAACTTATAGACAATCAACAATAATTTGGTCTCCATTAGTTTTTTATTTTTTTTTCATTGATTCTAGTGTTTCTAATATCCCACCAATCCATATTTTTTCGTGGTCGGCCCTTGGATCTGGTGTTCCCGCAGTATTTATTAAATGTTCGTTGTGTATTATTTTGGTTTTTCTTACCGCGTAGCCAAACCATTTTATATGTATTGTTTCTTTATATATTCAATGGCGGGAATTATTCTTAGCTTTTTTCTTAGTTCTTCATTTCTGATCTATCCCTCACACTGTTTCCTGCCATGCGTCTAACACATTTAATTTTAGTATTGGTTATTTGTATCAACGTTCTTAATTCTTGCGTCCTGGTCTGATATTGATAGCACAACGTTGGAATGATGATTGTGTGGTAGATTGTCAGATTTGCTTCAAGTATTATATTCTTGCAGGACAGGAGTGGAGACATCGAATGTATAGTGTCAGTTATTTCCAAATGTGCGGCTTATTAATATGTCTCAGAGTCAAATAACACGAATGAAATGTTACAACGTCTCGGAACTGAGTTTAAGGCAAATAAGTTACGTTCCATAAGTAGAACAATGCAACGTGGAACGTTTACAAGAAAAAAGTACAAATATAAGGCAGCAATTTTGTTTCACTTGTTCTCAATATAGGAAAAGCAGAAGACTAAGCAGAACTTTTTGACGTTACTTGTTTGGAGCGAGCACATTGTTTGTTTTCATATTTCCCAGTTGTCGCTTCCTGTTAATAAAAAATATTAATCCTGTCCAGTTTTTAATACAAATTTACTTTTTTTTTCGCTTAATTTTGAATACATAAATACATCTTCATCATCAAGTAGCTTGCCGGTTGACGTAGGTGATCGTGTCTCTCCACAACTTTCGATCTCGACAGTTATTTATCATTACTGTTGTTGACCTTCTGCCAAGCCATTCTCTTAAGCTGTCTGGTATCTTTTCTCGTTGCTTCCCTCTCTTTGTCCCTCAATTTTCCTAGTTGTCCTAATATATTCTAGCTGTTTCCTTCTCATTAAACAAATAGAAATATTCTTTAATGCTGCTCAATCACAAAACACAATCTACAAATCGTATATCTAGATCATAGATACCTGTAATGTATATACTAATGGAATCAAATTTGTCAAGAAAAAATCACACTTGTTTCACGTATAGCTTCTGTTATGAGCAATATGTGATCAAACATAAACCTAGATGACTTGTTGAGACAATGAGGAGTATGTGAATTGTAGAATAAATTTGTATCATGGAATGTGTGAGGTTTCATGAAAATATGTCGCAAGAACGAAATTTGCTGCTAACAACCATGGTAGGACCGTTGAGATAGAAAGTCTACCTCCTCACCTATCTCAAATAGTGTTGGAGTCTGCCATTGGAAAATAATGGAAAGCTCAATCGGAAGTTTTTTTTTTTTTTGTTATTACTATTTTTAAAAATCGTATTTAAAGAAAATAATTTTAATGAATAATAGAAGAAGTATCGCATACACCCTGTCCGTCCAGTTTTTGCTTTCCAGTTTCCCGTTTTTATCTCAGGAAAATATGAATAAAATACAGATATATTGTGATGGAATTTTATCGCAAATTCTTGTCTAATCAAAAATACAAATTAAAAACACTAATTACTTGAAATCAACCGAGACATGATATTCACTTTTATTTTCAAATTTGATTGAAGTTATGCATCGACGGTTGAACAGCAGCTGTCATTTTTGAAAATGTAAATGGCTGCATTAGAACGCTGTTTGTCTGTATTATGGCAAGTTTAGATGTTTTCCTAAATATTTGAATCTAGGAAAACATCTAAACTTGCCATGACACAGACCGACAACGATCTAATGCAGCCATTTATATTTTCGAAAATGACAGCGGCTGTTCAACAGCCGATGCATAACTTCAATCAAATTTGAAAAAGAAAAAAAATGAACATCATGTCTCGGTTTAAGTGGAGGCGAAGGCGCGCCTCACAGCACCAGAGCTGGAAGTTGTCAACGACCCACAGCTGATGACTTGCGCCAGGATCGGTGAACCAGAACAATCCAGACCCTGCTCCACCTCTCCGTGGTGCCTCTTGTAACAGACTAACCTGTCTAGTCTGGCCAAGCGAATAGGGATCGAAGAGGGAAGACAACCCGGTACTCAAAAATGTCCTGCTGCAGCAGTCGGATGTGTTGGGCCGAAAGGCGCAAATATAACAATTATACTGCAAACCACAACACACCCACTAAACGTCCTTTTAAGGGCGGATGACGAAGAGGAATTCTATAGTCTACGAATACTATAGAATACTTTAGTCATCGGGCGAACGCAAGCAAGCAAGCAAATATTTAAATATGTGAGTACAATGGTTGTTCATACTTTGAACCTTTTTTGTTCCAATAAGTTATTCGAAATCTGAATTGTTCAAAGTCCGAATCAGTTATCTCCATAACAAAAGAAAGTATGGAAAGGAGATCAATCCGTTCTTAGACCCTACACTGTACAACTTTCTGTAAAATTAAGTAGGAAGTATACATAGTTTGAGAACCGCTATAGCTCAGTGGTTAGTGAACTGGACTACAAAGGACAAGATGTAGGGTTAGAGGTCCCAACCGAGACGGGTTCACCCAGCTTTAAATGGGTACCGGACTTTTTCTGGGAAAGTAAAGCGGCACGGGCGTAATACCGACCGCATAACCCCAAAAGTCATGTGCTGAAGGTCTGTAAAATTTATGGTCACTAACACCATATTCCCTATACGCCACTTGGGGTGACGGGGCTTTTTACCTTTTTTTATACACAGTTTAGGTTAGTTAAGTTTAGTTTAGTTTACTTTAATTTAATTTAGTTTAGTTCTGTGAGTGGTGCCCCAGCCAGCCAAGGGTTGTTGGAAGAAGTTTAGTTTAATCAACAGATCATATATGTACACAACGAACAACTCTATAGTGCTCAAACCCCCGTCGCTAACATTCTCCCCCAACATGAAATGAGATCACACATTTCGATCACACAACGAACAACTCTATAGTGCTCAGACCCCCGTCGCTAACATTCTCCCCAACATGAAATGAGATCACACATTTCGATCACACAACGAACAACTCTATAGTGCCCAGACCCCCGTCGCTAACATTCTCCCCGAACATGAAATGAGATCACACATTTCGATCACACAACGAACAACTCTATAGTGCTCAGACCCCCGTCGCTAACATTCTCCCCGAACATGAAATGAGATCACACATTTCGATCACACAACGAACAACTCCATAGTGCTCAGACCCCCGTCGCTAACATTCTCCCCCAACATGAAATGAGATCACACATTTCGAGAGGAAGCACTGAAGATCTCTTCAGTTCAGGTGCACGAACTCCACAGAACTGGCGAAGACCTAACTAATACACATCATCATCATGCGTCATACCGGTTGGCGTAGGCGATCATGTCCCTCCACAATCTTCTATCTACAGTGCATCGTGTCAGTTCTGTTGTTACTGTTTTCCATGCCATGACACCAAGCTATCCAGTATTTTCTCTCTTTGTCGTCCGCGATCTCTCTTTCCTTTTATTTTTCCAGTTGTAACCAAGTATTCCAACTTTCCTCTTCTCATGATGTACCCGAAAAATGTTGATTGCTTCTTACATTTGATGTTTTTTGAGAGCTCCCTTTTTGTGTTGGCCTCTTTGAGAACTTCCTCATTGGTCTTTTTAGCTGTCCAGGGAACTTTCAATATTCTTCTGAGAAATCCCATCTCTGTGACTTCTAATCGTCTTTTCATTTGTTTGTCTACTGTCCATGATTCGCTTCCATAGGTCAGAGAATTGGTTCTATATGAGCACCGTCTCTTTCTCACTAATACACATAGCATATGGTATAATTACAACAATTGCATTTCCTAATTAATAAATTAAAACACGACGACGACAAATAAAATATGCAACACAGATTTGATAAAGTGAAAACTGCATTTACTTTAACTTAGCGAGGGGTGACTCAAGTGGCTGGTGAAGACAAAGGCACTATTTGGAAGAGTTCTATTTCATAAACACACAAAAAATAATTGTACCTATGGTGTTCTCTACCTGCCCACCTACCTAGCTACCTACCTACCTGTCTGTCTGTCTGTCTTTCTGTCTGTCTGTTTATCTGTCCGTCTATCTATCTATCTATCTATCTATCTATCTATCTATCTATCTATCTATCTATCTATCTATCTATCTATCTATCTATCTATCTATCTATCTATCTATCTATCTATCTATCTATCTATCTATCTATCTATCTATCTATCTATCTATCTATCTATCTATCTATCTATCTATCTATCTATCTATCTATCTATCTATCTAATCTAATCTATCTAATCTAATCTAATCTAATCTAATCTAATCTAATCTATCTATCTATCTATCTATCTATCTATCTATCTATCTATCTATCTATCTATCTATCTATCTATCTATCTATCTATCTATCTATCTATCTATCTATCTATCTATCTATCTATCTATCTATCTATCTATCTATCTATATCTTTATCTGTCTATCTGCTTGTCTGTCTGTATGTCTATCTATCTATCTGTCTGTATGTCTGTCTGTCTATCTATCTTGCTTTTTTGACTCCTAGCAATAGTGGTTAAGTGTCTGGTTCACTTTCCTTTCTTCTATGGAGTGAAGACTCTCCAACGTTGTCTGTTTTTGACGACTTTTCTGAATGTTCCTATAATAATCTGTGAGATTATCATTGAAAAAGTCCATGCTCCTATACACCACGTTTATGAAAGGGTGCCACTTTTCTACTGTTTCCTGTGTTTTAATCTAAACAACTAAGATAATGTCCATTGACAAAACAAAAAACCAACCCAAAATCATCATAAACAGTGAAGAACTTGAAATTACAATAATCTATGAATATATGGAATCTGTAGTAACTAACAGTAGCTCCTGCAACAAGCCGGATTTGGAATATGAGGAAACTGCAACAAGGAACACACTTTTCATACATAGCCTTCAATGATTCCAGCCGCCTATCCACCATAAACCGGAAGTTCACCTCTCCTGAAAATGATGAGCGTCATATTTTTTTTTTAATGTATAGCACGTGATGATGTTAGGCCATCGTTGTAGGCTCCCCTTCCGAACATAGAAACATACAGTTAGTCGTCAGATTATCCCCGTCGCACATCAAACCTCAGTTTACTGAATTTAAGTCGATAGATGAGTTAGTTATCGATCAGAGGTCGATGTAAGGAACGTTGGAAGTTAGGCTCGTTTGAAATACGAAGCTTCACCGTATTTTATAGTTAATGGTAATATCAATATGGTCTGTTGTTTGATGTGCGACGGGGATAATCTGACGACTAACTGTGTTTTATATGTTCGGAATTGGAGTAAAAAACAAAACAATGTCCTAATATCATCAAGCGCTATAAATTAAAACAAATATGATGATTATCATATTCAGGAGGACGTGAACTTCCGGTCAATATGGTGGTTAGGCGGCAGGAACCATTGAAGGCTATGAATGAAAAGTGTTCCTTGTTACAGTTTCCTCATATTCCAAGTCCAGCTCGTTGCAGGAGCTACTGAGTTAATTGCTCTGTGCCCACCGTGAGCTGTGTGTTTCATCCGTTTTGATCATGTTTCGATATTCCAATTGTTTACGATGAATTATGATATCGTGACAAGGAACAGATGGCTGTGTTCACTTTCTGTTCGGTTTCGTGTTATGTTTTTGGCGTGTGCTGAGACTGCTATGATGGGGACTACAGCTACCTTTCTTTGTTTGGGAGATGAGTTAGTAATTCGGATGATTCCACTGACACGGGCGGTTGAGCAATTATGGATTTTAATTCGTTTGCAGTGATACCGGGGCCTTCCATAACCATAACCATAACCATAACCATAACAATCAATATGGTCTAATATGATATGCTTTAGCAGAGAATAGTGTTCCAAGCAATTATGATGAACATTTTATTGAAAACAAGAACATTTTCTTTTCAATTAAATTTCTTTATAAAAGTAGTTATGATCAATAAATATGTTCAGATTTTGTTTCATTGCTCCTTTTCCTTAGGGATTCGTTTCTCCACGTTGTGTTCTGGAGGTGAGTATTCTGTCTTTCTGTTCACTGTTGTCATGCTTTACACTTTTGCATTCCTGGGGAATTTCTTTTAATTTGGTTCAACTGATATCTTGAAATATTCCAAAGTGTTTTAGATTTAATATTTTTTTTTTTAATCAAACCCAATTCCGTTCGTGTCTTGATATGAATTATGATCATATGACTGTCACGGGTAATGAGATTCATGCATGATATATGAATGAACACAAAAACATAATAATTCATTGCCCATGGGAAAAAAGTCATGAATATTCACGAGAATGTTCACAATTTTGGAAAACCACTTTGATACGCACTGGATCAAATGGAAAAAGTGACAATGCGTTTGTGTGATGCTGCTTTCAGTGATGAATTTATGAATTCATAAGATCTCAAAAGTCAATTAAAGAGAAAATTCATAATCAAATTATGCTGAAGAAGGAACTGGTATTCTTTCGACAACAGTAATTTGGCTTTAGACGTCAGAGACTTGTTCCTAAGGGAGATATAAGTCATTACGGATACCGGAAGTACAAGCATCACTTTAAATCGGAGTGGAAAGAGCTGAACAAACACAAAACTTTCCTCGTTTAGACGTTCATGAAACGGAGCACGGCGAAAATTGTTGGATCAATTCATAGGGATTCTGGTGAGAAAGAAAAAATACCCGGCATTATTTGCTCATATGTTTTACTAATAAAACATGCGTGACGGAGCTCTTTACCTTCTTTTTGTGTTCCCTTCTCATTACATGACCAAAAAATGATGATTGTTTCTTTCTAATTTTGGAAATTAGCTCTCTTTTTGCTTTGACCTCTTTCAGAATGTTTTCATTACTCTCATAACCTGCCCAAGGTATTCCCAACATTCTTTTGTAAAACTACATTTCTCCAGTGATTTTCTTGTCTGTTGTTCTATTGTCCATGATTCACATCCATATGTTAAGACTGGCTCTAAATAACATTTAAGATGTCACTTAATATAAGTAGAAGAAATACAACCATAAAAACAGTCAACACATTTCAACACTAAGTTTCCTGTAATTATAATTGTAACAATACACATAAACAAGAATTTCCAGTACTGCAGGTCAAATTTTAAAAACAAAATACACTGCCTACCAGATGGATGAGAGGAGTCTAAAGGAATATCAGACAAAACACCAAATACATGCTTTAAATTTACTAGTTTAAATGCAAGGTGACCATATTTTTAAAACCCTAAACGAAAAAAGGCACTCAATCAGGCACAGAAAGAAAACACGTAGCAGAAAAACACATACACGACACCTACCCACAGGATTCTTGGTCCCACATATACACAGATGGCTCTGCTACAAATGCCACCAGAAATGAAGGGGGAGGTGTGTTCTTGACGCTGAATAAACAGGACGAGATCACCAAGTCAATAAAAGTAAAAAAGTAATGTACCCTCGTCACGCCAAGTGGCGTATTGGGAATATGTTGTTAGTGACTTTAAATTTTACAGACCTTCGGCGCATGATTTTTGGGGTAATGTGATCGGTATTACGGCCGTGCCGCTTTACTTTCCAGAAAAAAATCCGGTACCCATTAAAGGCTGGGTGAACCGGAAGCCGTCGGTTTTGGATCGAACCCTACCTCTTATCCTTTGTAGTCCAGTTCACTAACCACTGAGCTATCGCGGCTCCCACCAAGTCAATAGCTACTGGGAAATTCTCAAACAACTTTAAAACAGAAACTGAGGCCATCAGAGATGCTGCAACACTGGCTACTCAACACAAAAATAACATGCACAATAAATTGGTGATTCTGACTCATGCACTGTCAGTATTATCAGCTCTACAAAGCCCCAAGAACAATGAACTAGATGACTTGAGAACAACCCTGGACCAACTATGCAATAACTTCCAGAGAGTAGTCATTCAGTGGATACCATCGCACTGTAATATACACGGGAACGAACGCGCAGACAAATTAGCTAAAGAGGGAGGGAGATTACCGCAAGAGAACCATCCGCTCAATTATGATGAAGCCAAATCCATCCTCAAGGGTCAGTTCCAAGAAAATGGAAACGAGAACACCCAAAGCATAACGAGAGTGACGGATACCACCAACTATCAAGGAGGGATCAAGTCATCATACTTCGCACTGGCCACAATAGAATGAGAAATCACATGTTCACCAAATTCAAAATAGGTACAACCAGCCTATGCCACTGTACACTGGACAATGTGACTACAAAACATGTTCTACAGGATTGCCCCCAGTACACAGACCTGAGAAGAGCAATGTGGTCCACGCCTACCTCCCTGGAAGAAAAACTATATGGGGCGATCGATTCGCTTAAGCAGACAGCTGACATCATGAGAGAGTCTGGAATCCTACTCTGATTGAGTCTTGATCGCAGAGAGAAATCGGGAAAATTAATTTGACTTAAATTTTCCAACAATAAAATGAAATTTCGTCCGTCCTTTTGAAGTGAATAATACATATATTTTAAAACTAATTTAAACACCTAACAATATAGGCTTACAAAACGTTATCAGGAGATTAAAAAATAAAACATTAGTGATACCCACTTAAATCGAAGGTGGAATAGAGTTGCTGTATTTTTCTGATCAGTATTTGAGTTTCAGTATACATGATTTAAAACTTGGGGCGCATTTTGCTGTTACTGTTTCGCCAAATGAACAGCCAGTTCAACTTTTTAAAATTTTCTACACAACAACGGAATAATGTCTATTTTTAAGTCGAATAGACGTTTATCATATTGGCAAAAGTGGGACATGTTTGAGTCCCTAATGTATTTTAACAAATCCAAGACAAAACCTAAAAAATCGGCCAAAATCGGGACAAATTCGGGACGGAAACAAATCCGGGACATAGATTGAAAAAACAGTAACAAATCGGGACTGTCCCGGAAAAATCGGGACGTCTGGTCACCTTACTAATGGAGCTGTAGAAATGACGAGAAGAGACATAATCACAAACGAAATATTAGAAGAAAAAGATGTCATATAACCTATTTGGAATTAGAAACAAAGATAACACAGAAAATGTCTAGTAATGTCATAGCATACAAGACACACACAAAGAAGACAAGAACACAGAACTTGAGATAGAGCCAGACAATGTTGGGGATAGACAACCTGGGAGAAGCTCCACAACATCAGCAAATGCTAGCGACTGAGGCTGTCAGAAGAGCAAGAACCACAACTCCTGTATTTCTCTCGACACCTAAGTGGTTAAAAAGTGGAAGAAAAGAAGAAAAATAAACAAAACAATGTTAGATGCTCAGTAACCATGGCAACAGACACAATAACCTAAAGTTACGTGTTTTCATAACAGCTGCTTCCCGCTGTTAAATATTGTTCAATGCACATGTTTATCCATCGCGGTTTATACAGCCATTGATATAACCTCGTTGTTAGTTTAGTCAGCAAAAAGTCCAAGGATAGGAATACTTACATCAAAATGCGTGGATGCAGTAAAGCTGATTATATAGGAGAAATTATTAAAAAGTAGAAAAAAAATGATGTGCTTGCAGCTTTACATTACTAATATAAAGCTGTATCCATACCACTTTTTTCCTTTTTTTCCTTTTTTTCATTTCTCCTGGTTAAATCTGTGTAAAAGTATGTAATGTTGTGTTATGGTTTGTTAGAACTGTGATCACTGAACTGAAGATGAACACATCCATATGTGCTTCAACCTCTCCTCGAAATTCTGAGAACCTCAGTCTAGAACCCTAACTCACATGCCCGGACTGCTTTGCACGACATAAGACCCATCAGTCTGTGTGTGCGAGTGTAACTTTCAAGCCCGAACAGAGACCAGGATAACTAAGGCAGTGTGTAAAAGTTATAGTTGCTGACAGCGTGGGATCTATTTCATGAGCTGTTCTTTTCATTCTTTTTCTTATCGTCCATCTGATAAGCCGACGTGAATTTGTTGCATCGCTTGTTTATGGGAAAGCGAGATATCTGCGCAATTCGGCTCATGGGTCGTTTTTACAAGCATTTTTTTTTCTGGACAGCGCGGCTTTAATCTACTCTTTTCAACTTTAAACACCAATGGTTCTGTAACTTGGCGAGTGTAGACATGGTTCTGTAACTTGGCGAGTGTAGACATGGTTCTGTAACTTGGCGAGTGTAGACATGGTTCTGTAACTTGGCGAGTGTAGACATGGTTCTGTAACTTGGCGAGTGTACACATGGTTCTGTAACTTGACGAGTGCAGACATGGTTCTGTAACTTGGCGAGTGCAGACATGGTTCTGTAACTTGGCGAGTGTACACATGGTTCTGTAACTTGGCGAGTGCAGACATGGATCTGTAAATTGGCGAGCACACACATGGTTCTGTAACTTGGCGAGTGCACTCATGGTTCTGTAACTTGGCGCGTGCAGACATAGTTCTGTAACTTGACGAGTGCAGACATGGTTCTGTAACTTGACGAGTGCAGACATGGTTCTGTAACTTGACGAGTGCAGACATGGTTCTGTAACTTGACGAGTGCAGACATGGTTCTGTAACTTGGCGAATGCACACATGGTTCTGTAACTTGGCCAGTGCAGACATGGTTGTGTAACTTAGCGAATGCACACATGTTCTGTAACCTGGCGAGTGCACACATAGTTCTGTAACTTGGCGAGTGCACTCATGGTTCTGTAACGTGGCGCGTGCAGACATAGTTCTGTAACTTGGCGAGTGCATACATGGTTCTGTAACATGGCGAGTGCATACATGGTTCTGTAACATGGCGAGTGCAAACATGGTTCTGTAACTTGGCGAGTGCACACATGGCTCTGTAACTTGGCGGGTGCACACATAGTTCTGTAACTTGGCGAGTGCATACATGGTTCTGTAACATGGCGAGTGCATACATGGTTCTGTAACATGGCGAGTGCATACATGGTTCTGTAACTTGGCGAGTGCACACATGGTTCTGTAACTTGACGAGTGCCCACATGGTTCTGTAACTCGGCGAGTGCACACGGGACCTCCTTTGTTTCACCTTATCCCAATTCGAGAGGGCTGGTCATTGGATTTCGCTGCCTAAAGACCAGATGAGGGTGAATCCACGAGGAAACCACGGGTTCAAGTTTTCTTTTTTTAAATCTGACATCACCTGTAATAGGAATCGAACTTGGACCTTCCCCTCCAGAGACGGGCATATTACCTCTGAACCACCCAGTCTCCAATATTTGGTTGCTATTCGTTTGAATGTTTCATAAGTTGCAGCCTTGCAATGCGACGATATGAGCCAGGACATGTATTATCTACCAGATATTACAACTTGTGTATAAATATAATCGTCAACTTCCAAAGTTTAATAATGCAAAATACGGTTTCTTCCCAACGAACAGTATGTCCCTACATACACACAATGAATACATGGAAACTCCAACTCCGCGCAAATATACATCGCTTCAGGAAGTTGTTCGAATTGTGATTTGTTCAAATACGGAATCTTTTTTTCCCCCTCCAGAAAATAGAAACTATATGACATTTGTAAACAATTGCTTTAGGAAAGTTCTCAACATCAAATGATATGAGAAGATTAGAAATAAAAATATCTCAGAAAGAACAAAACAAGCGCCAATCGAAGAACAGAGTAAAAAAAAAAAAAAAGTAAAGTACCCCTGTCACGGCAAGTGGTGTATAGGGAATATGGTGTTAGTGACCATAAATTTTACAGACCTTCAGCACATGATTTTGGGGTAATGTGGTAGGTATATTGCCCGTGCCGCTTCACTTTCCCAGAAAAAAATCCGGTACCCATTTAAGACAGGGTGAACCCGGAAGCCGTCGGTTGGGATCGAACCCTACCCCTTGTCCTTTGTAGTCCAGTTCACTAACCACTGAGCTATCGCAGCTCCTGAAGAACGGAGTATTGGAAACATAATAGAAGTAGGTCATTTTCTACATCTCGGAAGTTTAATAAATCAAGGAGAAAAAAAAAAAAAAAAAAATATATATATATATATATATATATATATATATATATATATGTGTATATATATAAAAAAGAAAAAGAAACATTTGCTTTCAGAAACCGTGAGGGTGGTGGTGGGGGGAGGGAATGAAAAGAAATGTTGATGCATAAAATAAAGAAAAAAAACTTAGGATATTCAGCTCAAATAAATTATTCATCTTTATTTATGTACGCAACGGTCATAGGAGGAAGCAAAGTTTATATAGATTTATTCGAAAAAAGGTGTCTTAGGAAAGTTGTGTTTTTGTTGTCGTGGGATGAATTCAAGATCTGTGCTTAAATAAGAGGCATAACCGTGAAACAATCTCGTCTATAACTTGAAATAAAAGGTTTGGTTTATATCCGTCACTTGGAGGACGAAATAAGAGACATAACCGTAAAACAATCTCGTCTATAACTTGAAATAAAAGGTTTGGTTTATATCCGTCACTTGGAGGACGAAATAACAAGAGAATCACAAAGCAAAGCCTTCAAATGGGGGACTAAAAAGAAACAAGAAATGAAGATTGACACTGAGTATCACTGATAAGAATAATGATTAAATAAGCAAGGATAACATGCATAAACTCATTTGCTGAAATTGAAAAGTTGTCCCAAAATAAGGACGTATGACGAGGTACAACGGGAATCTTTGGGTAACGCCGGACGGCACTGAACAGATGTAGGATGTGATATACATTCATCAACGAATTCATTTGTACATTTTTAATAAACAAAAATGAAGGGAGCTGAAATAAAGATATCAGAAAACATTCAGTAAAAGAAAATTAACTTTTGCTAAATGTAACATGCACAGAAAAAGTACAAACATTTGCTCTTATGTATTGGCAGGCTTCCCGACTTTAAGTGTTCTAGTTTACGAATACAGTCTCATACTTATATGGTATACGAGCAAACATTAACACATGCACAGATTATAAGAAATTGATTAATGTATGTTCAAGCAAATGCATACATACATATACAATAATGAGATTACATGCACATGTTTATTTTTACTTACCCGTATGCTTTTTCATTATAGTATTTAGCTTTTGAAAAGTATTATTTTGCAACGTTTAACACAAAAATGAACTATTCACATGTAAAGAGAATTTCACAATTTTACAAATAAAGATTAACCATTGAGAATTTGAAAGAATTTCACACTTCTATCAACGAGGATCAGCTACTACCACGTTAAATAAATTTCACAAACTTATCAACGATGTTCAGATATATCCGTTTTCAAAACTGATACGTCAAACCTGCGTTAAAAGATAACTTTATATATTCCTTCTAGAATTCCTGATTCTGACAGATTTACTCTGAAATCTACACACAAACACAACACTGGTACAAACAATGACGTCTTTCTTAACGATACAAACCTGACAGATTAATTCTTCTCCTCTTCATCAAACAATGATAAAAACATGCACATGTGAGCGAACAAAACCGGCAGGTTCTATTTTTAGTGCAGAGTATGCAATCTCGTTTTCGACTTCTCTTAAGCTAGATAACGTTGCAAATGTTTAAGCGCTCAAGGTAAAATGCACTGGAGCGCGAAACGATCTTTAATGTTAAAAAAATATATATATTAAAGCATTTCTCAAGCTGGATAAAGACGCGATGTTTGGGTGAGGACCGGTGGGAGATTTGTTAAGGGAACTGGCAGTGTAATATGGAACCAATCCGCGCTCTATCACTGTTGTGGAGTGTTTTGTTTCAATTACACTAAGTAAAAGTAAAGTACCCCCGTCACGCCAAGTGGCGTATAGGGAATATGGTGTTAGTGACCATACATTTTACAGACCTTCAGCACATGATTTTTGGAGTAATGTGGTCGGTATTACGCCCATATCGCTATACGTTCCCAGAAAAATCCGTTACCCATTTAAGGCTGGGTGAACCCGAAAGCCGTCTGTTGGTTCGAAACCTACCTCTTGTCCTTTATAGTCCCGTTCACTTACCAGTGAGCTATCGCGGCTCCCTTCAAATACACTAAGGATCAAGTATAAAATTATGGAGCAAATAGATGTTATCCAAACACAAATATTCGTTGAAATAAATTTAACTCTCATTTCACTCTCAAGAAACACGTTTTTTAAAATGTTTTTCTTCACTGATAAAACAGTTGTGTGATTTTTCATCATCATCATCATCGACCGTCTCCGCAACGAAGGTTGGCTACTACTATAGATCGCTATTTCACTCTGTTTCTTGCTTTGCTGGTGCAGGTTGCCATAGATTGACTTGTCCATCTTTTGATGTTACTCGTCCATGTTAGTCTTGGTCTGCCTCTGCCTCTTTTACCTGGCTTTTTTTTCCCTTCCAAGAATACTATTAGTAGGCTATTGTGTTTTTTAACGTGTCGCAAAAAAATATTTGTCTTGTCTTAATTGAAATTAATAGTTCTCAATTTATTTTTAGTTGTTTTAAAACTTCATCGTTTGTTCTCTTTTCTTTCCATCCAATTCTACATATTCTTCTGTAAATCCACATTTAAAAGGCTTTAATTTTCTGTTCTGTTTTCTTGTATAATGTCCATGTTTCTGCACCATACAGGAATATTTAGAAGATTTAACATTTTGCTATTCTTAGTTTCAGCACTGCTGTTATTTGTTTTGTAAAAAGTAAAGTACCCCTGTCACGCCTAGTGGCGTATAGGGAATATGGTGTTAGTGACCATAAATTTTACAGACCTTCAGCACATGATTTTTGGGGTAATGTGGTCGGTATTACGTCCGTGCCGCTTCACTTTCCCAGAAAAAAATCCGGTACCCATTTAAGGTTGGGTGAAACCGGAGCCGTCGGTTGGATCGAACCCTACCCCTTGTCATTTGTAGTCCAGTTCACTAACCACTGAGCTATCGCGGCTCCCTATTTGTTTTGTGGTTAGTATATTTATCATGACATTAAAATTAATTTTTTGCCAAACCTATTCTTTTGTTTAATTAAATTTTACATACTCCATCATTGGTTATAGTATGTCCAAGATAGTTGTAGCTCCGAACTGTCTCCAGATGGACTTTTATGACTTTTAAATACATTATTTATTTTTTTTTTTTTACTAATAGGCTGTATCTATGTTATATATAGCTTGGAACATGTTAAAAGATACAACAGCCTACTAAAAGTAATATTGGAAGGGAAAATACAAGGTAAAAGAGGCAGAGGCAGAGGCAGACCAAGACTAACATGAACGAGTAACAACAAAAGACGGACAAGTCAGCCTATGACAACCTGCACCATCAAAGTAAGAGAGAACGGAATGACGCTCCATGATAGCCAACCATCAATTCGGAGTTTGTACTCAGTGATGATGATGTTGATGGTGATTATGAGGTTGTGTTATGTATACATTTGGCACCATCATTTCGTTATCGTTCGTAAGTGATGATAAGTTGCACCACTTTTCGTACCATAATTGTTATCACTCTTTTAGACTTATACGTTATATTACATGTAATACCATAGTTGTTATCACTCTTTGAGACCGATAGGTTATATCCCATTAATAACCACATTTTTGTTATCATTCTTATTTAATGGTTATGGTTATGGAAGGCCCCGGTATCACTGCAAACGAAATAAAATCCATAATTGCTCAACCGCCCGTGCCAGCGGAATCATCCGAATTAATATATCATCTCTCAAACAAAGAAAGGTAACTGTAGTCCCCATCGCAGCAGTCTCTGCACACGCCAAAAGACATAAGGCGAAACAGCACAGAAAATGAACACAGCCAACTGCTCCCTGTTATACGATATCATCATTCATAGTAAACAATTAGAATATCAAAATATGATCAAAACGGATGAGACACACTGCTCACGGTGTGCACAGAGCACTTAACTCAGTAGCTCCTGCAACAAGCCGGACTTGTAATATGAGGAAACTGCAACAAGGAACACTTTTCATGCATAGCCTTCAATGGTTCCTGCCGCCTATCCACCATATACCGGAAGTCATTCTTATTCTTATTTAATTATAAGTTGTAGCACATATAGCCTCACAATTGTTATAATTCTTTTTGACTGCTAAGTTGCATCACCTTAGCACTATAATTATTATCCCTCTTATTTCATGAAAAATTGCATCACATTTAGTACCACCTTCCTGCTATTATTCTAATTTAATTATAAATTGCATCACTTTTAGCATTACCTTGCTGCTATTATTCTATTTTAATTATAAATTTCATCACTTTTAGCATCGCATTGCTGCTATTATTCTATTTTAATTATAAATTTCATCACTTTTAGCATCACCTTGCTGCTATTATTCTATTTTAATTATAAATTTCATCACTTTTAGTATCACCTTGCTGCTATTGTTCTAATTAAAATATATTTCGCATCACCTTGCTGCTATTATTCTAATTAAAATATATTTTGCATCACCTTGCTGCTATTATTCTATTTTAATTATAAATTTCATCACTTTTAGTATCACCTTGCTGCTATTATTCTATTTTAATTATAAATTTCATCACTTTTAGCATCGCCTTGCTGCTATTATTCTATTTTAATTATAAATTTCATCACTTTTAGCATCACCTTGCTGCTATTATTCTATTTTAATTATAAATTTCATCACTTTTAGCATCACCTTGCTGCTATTATTCTATTTTAATTATAAATTTAATCACTTTTAGCATCACCTTGCTGCTATTATTCTATTTTAATTATAAATTTCATCACTTTTAGCATCACCTTGCTGCTATTATTCTAATTTAATTATAAATTTCATCACATTTAGCATCACCTTGCTGCTATTATTCTAATGTAATTATAAATTTCATCATATTTAGCATCACCTTGCTGCTATTATTCTATTTTAATTATAAATTTCATCATATTTAGCATCACCTTGCTGCTATTATTCTAATTTAATTATAAATTTCATCACATTTAGCATCACCTTGCTGCTATTATTCTAATTTAATTCTAATTTGCATCACTTTTAGCATCATAATTGTTATCATTCGTTTTGACGATGAGCTGTGTAACATTCAGCACTAATGCGTTACCATTCTTGTTACAGGTAAAGTGTAACGTTTTAGTATCGACATTGCTGCTGTTCTTTTACTCACAATTTGTAATACATTTAGCATTTTACCTGTTGTAATTAATTCTCTAGCTGATTAGTTGCAGAAAAAAAGGAACACTAGAATAAGAGTTAAATAATGCAAGTAGGTCAAGGTACTGACCGTGTGCGACCAATCACTTTCACCATCCTTGCGACAGCTCCTCCCTGGGCACTTTGACATAGGAAAATAACAACATCAATACTGTGAAAGTAATTGTTACTTTCAGGGCTTAGCGGGGGAGGGGGTATTTCAACCCTCTCTGAATGTAGAAAATCTCCCGCCCCCCAACTGGGCTAAGCCCTGAAAGAGAATGATAAAAATATAATATATAAATGTATATTACTCATTGTAAAACAATATTTATGGTTGTAAGATTATGAGAATTATAACAATTAACATGTAAAAAAAAGTAATATTTTTTTACAGGTTTTTAGTAACGAAAAATACAAATTTGAGATTCTCGTATCAGGTCTGGTATAGTTTTTTTTCAGGAATGTACTCTGGTGTGCAGGGAGCCGCGATAGCTCAGTGGTTAGTGAACTGGACTACAAAGGACAAGAGGTAGGGTTCGATCCCAACCGACGGCTTCCGGTTCACACAGACTTTAATGGGTACCGGATTTTTTTTCTGGGAAAGTAAAGCGGCACGGGCGTAATACCGATCACATTACCCCAAAAATCATGTGCCGAAAGTCTGAAAAATTTATGGTCACTAACACCATATTCCCTATACGCTACTTGGCGTGATATTTTTTTTTTTTTTTTAACGCTGGTGTGCGTTTCAAATTCAAGATTTAAAATTGTTAGATTAGTTTCAGTTTCAGTTTTAAGTCGACATGTCATCAATCTCTAATCATAATCACTGTATAAAAGATGCGTAAGTGCTCAAATCAATGTGCTATTGTGAGTAGTATAGCAGGGTCCATTTGATCAATCATTTGACCCGTAAAATAAACAAAGATATATAGTAGGCGTGCGGCGCGCCTAATGTACTGTAGGCGCAGGGGGAGTTAACCATGCCATTTCGTGTCGGGATGTTGACCTCTAGTCCAGGTGACCCCGGAAGGACCCTGTTTATGTCTGGTGTGGTCTGGCTTTGGAGCTCTTGGTGTACTTGAGCGATAGTGATAGGTTAGTAGCTTATACAACATCAATGAAAAAACGATCAATATAAAACAGAAGACAAAGATATATTTTATTCTTTTATTATCTCAATAGGCGCATAACATACAGTGGATATTATATAATATTACAAACATATTCAGTACATTGAGTAAATATATAGTACAAGGATAACAATTATTTAAAGCTATGTAGTTGGTGTCTGCTTAGCTCTATGTCATAAAGGAATCATAAGGGGTGAAACTGTTAGAGATTGCTGGGTAGTCTAAGCTGGTAGTGTAAAGAGTTAAATATCTAGAGGCGTAGTCGAGACGTTATCATCAGCTACCTTTCTTTTTATATAGAAATAGGAAAGAGCATTTCTTGTTTGACTGTAGGAAAATATAGAATTATTTAAGACTTTGAAACCTACATTTTTCCCACCCTTGGCCTTTTGCGTGGCGAGAACCTCTAAAAACATATCTTTATCTAATTTGTTGTGTTGCTTGCTTAGCCCTTTACAACTGATTTTATCGTAATCCCCACTACAATGGTACGTCTTACTACATAAGCTAACAAGAGCTGTCCCTTCGTACTCTAGTTTAAAAAGCCCGGGCGTTCGTTTGGTGTACGCTTTAACACCCTTACAGTTTATACAGTCTGTCTTGCTAATATGCTCATCGCAAAACTCGGCAGGAAACCAGTCTTTATATACGCTATTAAACTCATCCCACAGACCTGACTTAACTATGTTCTCTAGCTTAGGTGCGCTTAAGGCTAAGTATAAACTATCAGTATCTGTTTCACATAACTGAAAGTTGGATCTATCTACAAACTTATCTAAGAACTCGAAATAAAAATCTAACATACGAAGTTTTGCATATTGATACACGAAGAAACCGATTTGTAGGGGCAAGTCCCAAACAGTTTTCTTTTTCTCCATCTCAATTTCAAAAAGATCCTCCCCTATTTCAGTCATCTTTTTAAACCGGGAACTATTAATCATTTTCGATATCTCACCCCCCTGAACGTACGAGACAGCGCTATGATTGACCTTATTGGTTAGAGTCTTCCCGTAGGCTGAGTTTCCTAAGAGCTTCATCGTATCGCTTACTATTGATTGACTTTCGTCTAGATCACCAGCCCTCCTAGCGTCAGAAACCATTTCGCCAAACTTTTTAAAACAACTAGACGGTTGATATTCTATCACTTGATAAATTTTTGTTACCTCCAATCCGTGGTCTAAATACCATTTTAACAGTGGTGTTGCCAACAAAATTTTTTCTCCGACATAACTACCGATTAGGGTGCGACGAGGGGTTGACAACAAGTTATGTTTGAGGGCATATTCACCCATAAACGGGCCAATATCATCAAGCATGACGTCAATATTTTTGAAAATTGGAGTCATCTCACTGAAATGTTCCTTCAGGCGATCGGGGACGTGTAGATCACATTCTACTAAACCAAAACATGTCCCATCTGAAACAGAAGCCAGAATCTGTTTATCACTGAGAGGGAGCCCTTCTTTAGAGTAAGAGGGTCTAGCTCTAGGGATGGCTTTAGAAAGGAAAGCCCTAATGGTTGGGTCAGACTTTTTCAGAGCCTGCCACTCACATTCTCACATAACTTCTACTGGGACTTTTACCTCCTCGGTTAGGTAGGTGTGTATCTCACATGTTTTTTCAAACAGCTCGAACAAGGGTTTATTATTAACAGGGTTTCTATCTTTATCTTTGGTGAGAGGACAGTCTTTGTGACCATGGTACAGACAACCATGAAAATTGTAGCCTCTTCTATTGAATTTATCCCACCCATCCACAGGGATATTTCTAGCACCCAATCGAAACTCCCTCCCATTAAACTGAGTTTTCAACTCCACCCTTTTTGGTAGGCGACCCATGTTAACCACTCTCTACTTTGTTGGACATAATAGTTATCTTTTTCGACCCTAAACCCGGTCTCCATTCTTCTAATAATTGGATAATCTGTTGGCATTGGGTTCATCAGAGCCCAAAGATACAACGCGTTGGCATCGTAACCTTGGATGGATTTGACTACCTTTCCGCCCCTAATAAACGTTTTGCCTACCTCGTGATACCTATGGAAAATTATAGAGGGACCCCCAACGATATTATCTCTAATCATTTTGTGTAGACTCGCCTGTTTGCTCGAACATAAACTAAACATTACACCCCTATCAACGGTCTTAAAAAGATACTTTAAACAAACACCCGGAACCGAAATGGCGTCTTTAAAACAGTCTACACCCCGCTCCCCATAAAAGCGAACCTGCTGCTCCAAGGCTTCTAAAAAGGGGACTACATCTTTGTTGTTATACCACACCAAAAAGTCCCTAAGTGTGGTCATGTTATTGTCCTTCCAGACCTTTTTACACAGAGCGTACTCCTCCTTGGAAATGTTGGAATTTTTTAGTTTGGAAAAGAACGCTTCGTGTGGGGGTAACTCTGTCTCGTTCAACTTTTGAGGGTCGTCTATATATTCATAACAAAAGTAACCCTTTGTTTCACTAATCTTATAAGCCGCCAGATATTTACTATAGCTAAACCCGGGGGCTAGATAGTTTACTATATCTAAGAATTTTAGATTCGGCGTTGCAATACACATAAAGTTATTGTTTCTTTTAACTATAAACTTGAACGGTTTTGGTACTTTGTAGTCTCCTTCCATTGTATCTTCCTCTTCTTCGTTAGCAGCAGCGGCTTCTTCTTCTTCTTCCATACTATCACCTTCTTCACCCACTTGTGCAGTGGCATCCATGAAGTGCTTTATTAAATAAGGTTTAATGACGTTGACGTCATATTTCCCGAGTTAAAACCTATAACTGGAAGCTCTTTTAAATACTCATCAAACTTAGCTATTAACTTGTCTTTATTTAGATCATGGAGTTGAGTAAAAATACTTTCAAACCGAGCTCGCAACAACGAGTATGCCTTAGCAGCTATACCAGTGAGATAATCAACCATCTGACTAACTAAAATTTGTGGATCACCTTTCGTTATGAAGCATATTGGTCCCTCCCACCCAGGGACATTTGACGCTACAGAGCAGGAGAGGGGTACGTGTTTAGCTACAAAGGTAGTCGAGTGCGTCTCTTTGGGAACATTCCCATTATCAAAATAACATTCATAATCGAATGTCGCCCTGAATGGGTAAATAAAACACTCTGGAGTACTGATTCCTTCAGCGCTGATCGCGTCCCATACACTTTCAGGTGAAGAATAAACACCACCTTTATATGTCTCTACAGCCATATCCCCAGTGCAAGTTTTTTCGTGCCTATCCATACGCCCAAACTTTTTCCACAATTTCCCACATTTTCCACAAGAAAAGCTTTTACTAGCCCTGGAAAGATCGTTTATATAAAAGAAGTGGTTTTTGTAAAGTAAAAGACGGAGAGTTTCACTATAACTACTGCCACTTCTCAGGACAATACGCAAGGCTTGCTCAGAGTCAAACTCAAAAATATCTATGTTTACTGAAAAACAACTTTCTAAGAGATACATTTCAGCAAGAGTTACACCGTGAAAGTTACTTAACTTTAGAGACGGGTTAAACTGTTTGAAAAGTAGTCTCGAAACCTTCCTAACATTAGTATTTGAAGTTCCTCGATGGACAGCTAGATAACGGAAGAAGCAGAGATTATCATTGTAAACTTTAGAATGGGAATCGGTTTGAAGGATATTAATACCATGATTTGATGCAATGTAGGGTGCGATATCTATCAGACACCCTATAGGATAATCTTGGAGTTTATAAATATAAACACTCGTACTGACTAAGGCTTCTAATGTATATTTGGTTGTCTCCCTATTTTTATTTGCATACCCTAATATATCACTTTCATTTAATCTATCAACAAATGTTTCAAAATCATTTCTGTTGTTAACTAACAGGGGTTTGTCTAACCCTGTCGCGTTATTCGAGCTGGCGTGAAAGTAGCGCAGCCCCTGTGTCTCCCTATGTCTTAAAACTAGATGATGACTATAATTCACCTTGAAACGCTTTTTCTGGGCTAGAAAAATTGGGTTTACAAGGGTCTTCCAATCTATAGGAGTATCAGGCTGATGAAATATAGTGCATGTGTCCATGTATTTAGTCCTACGTTCATGTAAATTCTTGATACGGGGATGCTTAATATAAAGTTTGCGGTATGTCTAGGTGTTAAATTTCAATTTTTTATCGATTTCATGGGCGTAACCGCCAAAAATGGGTACAGGGGTAGTAATTTCAAAAGTGATTTTTATGTAAATTCTTGATATGAGGATGACTAAAATAAAGTTTGTGGTATGTCTAGATGTAAATTTACTATTTTTAACAGTTTCATGGGCGTAACCGCCAAAAATGGGTACAGGGGTAGTAATTTCAAACGTTGTTTTTATGTAAATTCTTGATATGGGGATGCTTAATATAAAGTTTGGGGTATGTCTATATGTTAAATTTACTATTTTTAACAGTTTCATGGGCGTAACCGCCAAAAATGGGTAAGGGGGCAACACTCATAAAAGTGGTTTTTTAGTAAATTTTTGCTATGGGGATGCTTAATATAAAGTTTGGAGTAACCCTAGAGTGTAAATTTACTATTTCTAACAGTTTCATGGCGTCCCCTCATAAAGGGTCAAGGGGAAAAACTCCTATAAAGTCGCCTGGTATTGCATCATAGGTCAAAATCTATTTTTAGAAACTCCACGGGCATCACGTCAGCAGTCAAAAGCTATTTTAGTAACACTTCCGGTATTGCATCAGCGGTCAGTTCTATTTTTAGTAACACTTCCGGTGTTTCTGGCGTATATATAACGCGACTTTGAAGCTTGTAATCAGACTTTCGCTTACAGTTGTTGCCGACGGATGTGTCTTGTACCTTCAAACACATAAAAAAAAGTAAGTGTTATATTAGATCTTTAATGTTATAGTATGTTACTTTAGTAACCTATTTTCGATAAGTTGGTTGTTTAGTATCCACGTGTTACTTTTGTGACCTAACTTCGCTAAGTTGGTTTTTTAGTATCCACGTGTTACTTTTGTAACCTAATTTCGATAGTTTGTGTATCTCGTTGTTTACTTTTCTTGTTTTCTTTTCTTGTAATGTTTCAATTTCTTTTCTACAGATGTCTAACACTGTCATCTCTGCTCCAAAACTTTCACCCGGAGCCGTGACCTAAAACGACATGTTGCTAGTGTACATGGGTGTCATGAATACAAATGTGATGTTTGTGAACGAGTTTACAATAGAGCTGACAATCTTGCTAAACATATCAAGACAGAGCATCTTGCATCTCTTGAATCAGTAGTTCCTGCATCACCAACTCCTGTGTCAACAGATCATGTACCTTCAAAAGAGCCCAGTGTTACCCCATATATCTGCCATATCTGTCAACAAAGCTTCACTGGGGCAAGCCATTTGCAAGTACATCTTGCTAGCCATGACATAGCTGTGGACACCTCAACACCATCAACACTACCAGGTAAACTTGTATCGACAACCTCACGCAAGCGGACAGTAAAGAGTTCGACTCAAGAGCTCTCAAAGAGACCAAGACTTATTAATGAAATAGACTCTTTAAATAAGTTACCTCAAGATATTAAGAAGATATATAAGAACAACTGGTTAGCTATTAGAACACATGAACGTAGGACTAAATACATGGACACATACACTATATTTCATCAGCCTGATACTCCTATAGATTGGAAGACCCTTGTAAACCCAATTTTTCTAGCCCAGAAAAAGCGTTTCAAGGTGAATTATAGTCATCATCTAGTTTTAAGACATAGGGAGACACAGGGGCTGCGCTACTTTCACGCCAGCTCGAATAACGCGACAGGGTTAGACAAACCCCTGTTAGTTAACAACAGAAATGATTTTGAAACATTTGTTGATAGATTAAATGAAAGTGATATATTAGGGTATGCAAATAAAAATAGGGAGACAACCAAATATACATTAGAAGCCTTAGTCAGTACGAGTGTTTATATTTATAAACTCCAAGATTATCCTATAGGGTGTCTGATAGATATCCCACCCTACATTGCATCAAATCATGGTATTAATATCCTTCAAACCGATTCCCATTCTAAAGTTTACAATGATAATCTCTGCTTCTTCCGTTGTCTAGCTGTCCATCGAGGAACTTCAAATACTAATGTTAGGAAGGTTTCGAGACTACTTTTCAAACAGTTTAACCCGTCTCTAAAGTTAAGTAACTTTCACGGTGTAACTCTTGCTGAAATGTATCTCTTAGAAAGTTGTTTTTCAGTAAACATAGATATTTTTGAGTTTGACTCTGAGCAAGCCTTGCGTATTGTCCTGAGAAGTGGCAGTAGTTATAGTGAAACTCTCCGTCTTTTACTTTACAAAAACCACTTCTTTTATATAAACGATCTTTCCAGGGCTAGTAAAAGCTTTTCTTGTGGAAAATGTGGGAAATTGTGGAAAAAGTTTGGGCGTATGGATAGGCACGAAAAAACTTGCACTGGGGATATGGCTGTAGAGACATATAAAGGTGGTGTTTATTCTTCACCTGAAAGTGTATGGGACGCGATCAGCGCTGAAGGAATCAGTACTCCAGAGTGTTTTATTTACCCATTCAGGGCGACATTCGATTATGAATGTTATTTTGATAATGGGAATGTTCCCAAAGAGACGCACTCGACTACCTTTGTAGCTAAACACGTAATCCTCTCCTGCTCTGTAGCGTCAAATGTCCCTGGGTGGGAGGGACCAATATGCTTCATAACGAAAGGTGATCCACAAATTTTAGTTAGTCAGATGGTTGATTATCTCACTGGTATAGCTGCTAAGGCATACTCGTTGTTGCGAGCTCGGTTTGAAAGTATTTTTACTCAACTCCATGATCTAAATATAAAGACAAGTTAATAGCTAAGTTTGATGAGTATTTAAAAGAGCTTCCAGTTATAGGTTTTAACTCGGGGAAATATGACGTCAACGTCATTAAACCTTATTTAATAAAGCACTTCATGGATGCCACTGCACAAGTGGGTGAAGAAGGTGATAGTATGGAAGAAGAAGAAGAAGCCGCTGCTGCTAACGAAGAAGAGGAAGATACAATGGAAGGAGACTACAAAGTACCAAAACCGTTCAAGTTTATAGTTAAAAGAAACAATAACTTTATGTGTATTGCAACGCCGAATCTAAAATTCTTAGATATAGTAAACTATCTAGCCCCCGGGTTTAGCTATAGTAAATATCTGGCGGCTTATAAGATTAGTGAAACAAAGGGTTACTTTTGTTATGAATATATAGACGACCCTCAAAAGTTGAAAGAGACAGAGTTACCCCCACACGAAGCGTTCTTTTCCAAACTAAAAAATTCCAACATTTCCAAGGAGGAGTACGCTCTGTGTAAAAAGGTCTGGAAGGACAATAACATGACCACACTTAGGGACTTTTTGGTGTGGTATAACAACAAAGATGTAGTCCCCTTTTTAGAAGCCTTGGAGCAGCAGGTTCGCTTTTATGGGGAGCGGGGTGTAGACTGTTTTAAAGACGCCATTTCGGTTCCGGGTGTTTGTTTAAAGTATCTTTTTAAGACCGTTGATAGGGGTGTAATGTTTAGTTTATGTTCGAGCAAACAGGCGAGTCTACACAAAATGATTAGAGATAATATCGTTGGGGGTCCCTCTATAATTTTCCATAGGTATCACGAGGTAGGCAAAACGTTTATTAGGGGCGGAAAGGTAGTCAAATCCATCCAAGGTTACGATGCCAACGCGTTGTATCTTTGGGCTCTGATGAACCCAATGCCAACAAATTATCCAATTATTAGAAGAATGGAGACCGGGTTTAGGGTCGAAAAAGATAACTATTATGTCCAACAAAGTAGAGAGTGGTTAACGTGGGTCGCCTACCAAAAAGGGGTGGAGTTGAAAACTCAGTTTAATGGGAGGGAGTTTCGATTGGGTGCTAGAAATATCCCTGTGGATGGGTGGGATAAATCCAATAGAAGAGGCTACAATTTTCATGGTTGTCTGTACCATGGTCACAAAGACTGTCCTCTCACCAAAGATAAAGATAGAAACCCTGTTAATAATAAACCCTTGTTCGAGCTGTTTGAAAAAGCCTGTGAGATACACACCTACCTAACTGAGGAGGTAAAAGTCCCAGTAGAAGTTATGTGAGAATGTGAGTGGCAGGCTCTGAAAAAGTCTGACCCAACCATTAGGGCTTTCCTTTCTAAAGCCATCCCTAGAGCTAGACCCTCTTACTCTAAAGAAGGGCTCCCTCTCAGTGATAAACAGATTCTGGCTTCTGTTTCAGATGGGACATGTTTTGGTTTAGTAGAATGTGATCTACACGTCCCCGATCGCCTGAAGGAACATTTCAGTGAGATGACTCCAATTTTCAAAAATATTGACGTCATGCGTGATGATATTGGCCCGTTTATGGGTGAATATGCCCTCAAACATAACTTGTTGTCAACCTCTCGTCGCACCCTAATCGGTAGTTATGTCGGGGAAAAAATTTTGTTGGCAACACCACTGTTAAAATGGTATTTAGACCACGGATTGGAGGTAACAAAAATTTATCAAGTGATAGAATATCAACCGTCTAGTTGTTTTAAAAAGTTTGGCGAAATGGTTTCTGACGCTAGGAGGGCTGGTGATCTAGACGAAAGTCAATCAATAGTAAGCGATACGATGAAGCTCTTAGGAAACTCAGCCTACGGGAAGACTCTAACCAATAAGGCCAATCATAGCGCTGTCTCGTACGTTCAGGGGGGTGAGATATCGAAAATGATTAATAGTTCCCGGTTTAAAAAGATGACTGAAATAGGGGAGGATCTTTTTGAAATTGAGATGGAGAAAAAGAAAACTGTTTGGGACTTGCCCCTACAAATCGGTTTCTTCGTGTATCAATATGCAAAACTTCGTATGTTAGATTTTTATTTCGAGTTCTTAGATAAGTTTGTAGATAGATCCAACTTTCAGTTATGTGAAACAGATACTGATAGTTTATACTTAGCCTTAAGCGCACCTAAGCTAGAGAACATAGTTAAGTCAGGTCTGTGGGATGAGTTTAATAGCGCATATAAAGACTGGTTTCCTGCCGAGTTTTGCGATGAGCATATTAGCAAGACAGACTGTATAAACTGTAAGGGTGTTAAAGCGTACACCAAACGAACGCCCGGGCTTTTTAAACTAGAGTACGAAGGGACAGCTCTTGTTAGCTTATGTAGTAAGACGTACCATTGTAGTGGGGATTACGATAAAATCAGTTGTAAAGGGCTAAGCAAGCAACACAACAAATTAGATAAAGATATGTTTTTAGAGGTTCTCGCCACGCAAAAGGCCAAGGGTGGGAAAAATGTAGGTTTCAAAGTCTTAAATAATTCTATATTTTCCTACAGTCAAACAAGAAATGCTCTTTCCTATTTCTATATAAAAAGAAAGGTAGCTGATGATAACGTCTCGACTACGCCTCTAGATATTTAACTCTTTACACTACCAGCTTAGACTACCCAGCAATCTCTAACAGTTTCACCCCTTATGATTCCTTTATGACATAGAGCTAAGCAGACACCAACTACATAGCTTTAAATAATTGTTATCCTTGTACTATATATTTACTCAATGTACTGAATATGTTTGTAATGTTATATAATATCCACTGTATGTTATGCGCCTATTGAGATAATAAAAGAATAAAATATATCTTTGTCTTCTGTTTTATATTGATCGTTTTTTCATTGATGTTGTATAAGCTACTAACCTATCACTATCGCTCAAGTACACCAAGAGCTCCAAAGCCAGACCACACCAGACATAAACAGGGTCCTTCCGGGGTCACCTGGACTAGAGATCAACATCCCGACACGAAATGGCATGGTTAACTCCCCCTGCGCCTACAGTACATTAGGCGCGCCGCGCGCCTACTATATATCTTTGTTAATTTACGGGTCAAATGATTGATCAAATGGACCCTGCTATACTACTATTGTGTGGATTCTGCCACATAACTTACTTTAAACTGCTATTTGGAAATATATATTTATAAAACCTATTATTGATTTAAGGTTGTTACATATAGCGGAGTAATTTGCCAATATACGAAATATATATATATATATATATATATATATATATATTTATATCATCATGTGCCATACCGGTTGGCGCAGGCGATCATGTCCTTCCACAATCTTCTATCTACTTTGCATTGTATCAGTTCTGTTGACTGTTTCCCATGCCATGACACCAAGCTATCCAGTATTTTCTCTCTTTGTCGTCCGAGATCTCTCTTTCCTTTTATTTTTCCAGTTGTAACCAAGTATTCCAACTTTCCTCTTCTCATGATGTGCCCAAAAATTGTTGGTTGTTTCTTTCTGATGTTTTTTAGGAGTTTCCTTTTTGTGTTAGCCTCTTTGAGAATTTCCTCATTGGTCTTTTTAGCTGTCCAGGGAACTTTCAACATTCTTCTGAGAAATCTAATCTCCGCGGCCTCTAATCGTCTTTTCATTTGTTTTTCTACTGTCCATGATTCACTTCCATAGGTCAGAATTGGTTCTATATAGCCCCGATGAACTCTCTTTCTCACTTCCATTGACATAGATTTCTTGCATAAGATATTTTTCATTTTCTGAAATACTATTTTGTCCTGAGCTCTTCTGCTTTTTATTTCCTGCATCTGCCATCTGAAGATATATATATATATAATTATATTTGCTAACCACGACAATTTTCCTTTCTTGGAGTTATGGGTGTTTAGTTTTATTAGAAAACAAACGATCTAATAATTGAGAATTAAGATACCAGGCTTTTATAACGAGTGATAAGTGCACTGTTTTGTCATGTTATACAACTTTTATGAAAAAGTTAAGCCCTGAAACCTCCACTGTTGACCGTGCCCTTGACGATAATTTCTGTGAAAAAGGTCACCGAAAGATGATAGCAGTCATCATATTCAGACAACTACCACAGCAACATTTTATCATGATCCAGTGCTCATACCAACTGCTAGTTCATCTGGACAGACTCAGAGAGAAGCCTCTTATACACTTATTTCATTGATTCTTGCATAGATAAAAAAAAATGGGCTTGTTAAAGATAAATATCGAGGGGGTGCTTTTTGTAGTGTTTGTTCTAGGTATGTGCTAAATAGCGCAGACATATTTCATAGAATCAGAGGTGATTTTGTTCATTTAACTTTCACTAATTATAAAAAAAAGCAACAGAAACTACTGGGAAATAAAAATAAAAAAAAACATGAGTAATCATAAGATGAGTATCATAAACATGCAAGCGAGAAAGACATCTTTGTATTTTGCTTGAAAAGAAACATATTCACTCTATCCTACAACAGCGATTCAAGTCTGATATTGAAGGAATTAGGTAGGGCCTAAGTATTTTGATGAGAAGTTTATATTTTCTACTTAAGGAGGAGGTAGCTCACACAGCCAAATATGAACAGAAAGTGAGAAATGTGAAGGATCGTATGTTAAGAGATTAAGTAACTGGCTTCAGAAACTGAGTGAACGAGCTACATATAGTAGTGACTGGCTTCAGAAACAGAGTGAACGAGCTACATATTGTAGTGACTGGCTTCAGAAACAGAGTGAACGAGCTACATATTGTAGTGACTGGCTTCAGAAACAGAGTGAACGAGCTACATGTTGCAGTGACTGGCTTCAGAAACTGAGTGCACGAGCTACATAATGTAATGACTGGCTTCAGAAACATAGTGAACGAGCTACATATTGTAGTGACTGGCTTCAGAAACTGAGTGATCGAGCTACATAATGTAGTGACTGGCTTCAGAAACTGAGTGAACGAGCTACATGCTGTAGTGACTGGCTTCAGAAACTGAGTGAACGAGCTACATTATGTAGTGACTGGCTTCAGAAACTGAGTGAACGAGCTACATGTTGTAGTGACTGGCTTCAGAAACAGAGTGAACGAGATACATAATGTAGTGACTGGCTTCAGAAACATAGTGAACGAGCTACATATAGTAGTGACTGGCTTCAGAAACAGAGCGAACGAGCTACATAATGTAGTGACTGGCTAAGAAACAGAGTGAACGAGCTACATATAGAAGTGACTGGCTTCAGAAACAGACTGAACGAGCTACATATAGTAGTGACTGGCTTCAGAAACAGAGTGAACGAGCTACATAATGTAGTGACTGGCTTCAGAAACAGAGTGAACGAGCTACATAATGTAGTAACTGACTTCACAAACAGAGTGAATGAGCTACATATTGTAGTGACTGGCTTCAGAAACAGAGTGAACGAGCTACATGTTGTAGTGACTGGCTTCAGAAACAGTGTGAACGAGCAACATAATGTAGTGACTGGCTTCAGAAACAGAGTGAACGAGCTACATAATTTAGTGACTGGCTTCAGAAACAGAGTGAACGAGCTACATATTGTAGTGACTGGCTTCAGAAACAGAGTGAACGAGCTACATATTGTAGTGACTGGCTTCAGAAACATAGTGAACGAGCTACATAATGTAGTGACTGGCTTCAGAAACAGAGTGAACGAGCTACATAATGTAGTGACTGACTTCAGAAACAGGTGAACGAGCTACATAATGTAGTGACTGACTTCAGAAATAGAGAGAACGAGCTACATATTGTAGTGACTGGCTTCAGAAACAGAGTGAACGAGCTACATATTGCAGTGACTGGCTTCAGAAACAGAGTGAACCAGCTACATATTGCAGTGACTGACTTTAGAAACTGAGTGAACGAGCTACATAATGTAGTGACTGGCTTCAGAAACAGAGTGAACGAGCTACATATTGCAGTGACTGGCTTCAGAAACAGAGTGAACGAGCTACATAATGTAGTAACTGACTTCAGAAACTGAGTGAACGAGCTACATATTGTAGTGACTGGCTTCAGAAACAGAGTGAACGAGCTACATGTTGTAGTGACTGGCTTCAGAAACAGAGTGAACGAGCAACATAATGTAGTGACTGGCTTCAGAAACAGAGTGAACGAGCTACATAATTTAGTGGCTGGCTTCAGAAACAGAGTGAACGAGCTACATATTGTAGTGACTGGCTTCAGAAACAGAGTGAACGAGCTACATATTGTAGTGACTGGCTTCAGAAACAGAGTGAACGAGCTACATAATGTAGTGACTGGCTTCAGAAACCGAGTGAACGAGCTACATAATGTAGTGACTGACTTCAGAAACAGGTGAACGAGCTACATAATGTAGTGACTGACTTCAGAAATAGAGAGAACGAGCTACATATTGTAGTGACTGGCTTCAGAAACAGACTGAACGAGCTACATATTGCAGTGACTGACTTTAGAAACTGAGTGAACGAGCTACATAATGTAGTGACTGGCTTCAGAAACAGAGTGAACGAGCTACATATTGCAGTGACTGACTTCAGAAACTGAGTGAACGAGCTACATATTGCAGTGACTGACTTCAGAAACTGAGTGAACGAGCTACATATTGCAGTGACTGACTTCAGAAACTGAGTGAACGAGCTACATATTGCAGTGACTGACTTCAGAAACAGAGTGAACGAGCTACATATTGCAGTGACTGACTTCAGAAACTGAGTGAACGAGCTACATATTTAAGTGACTGACTTCAGAAACAGAGTGAACGAGCTACATATTGCAGTGACTGACTTCAGAAACTGAGTGAACGAGCTACATATTGCAGTGACTGACTTCAGAAACTGAGTGAACGAGCTACATATTGCAGTGACTGACTTCAGAAACTGAGTGAACGAGCTACATATTGTAGTGACTGGCTTCAGAAACAGAGTGAACGAGCTACATATTGTAGTGACTGGCTTCAGAAACAGAGTGAACGAGCTACATATTTGCAGTGACTGACTTAAGAAACTGAGTGAACGAGCTACATATTGTAGTGACTGGCTTCAGAAACAGAGTGAACGAGCTACATATTGTAGTGACTGGCTTCAGAAACAGAGTGAACGAGCTACATATTGTAGTAACTGGCTTCAGAAACTGAGTGAACGAGCTACATATTGTAGAGACTGGCTTCAGAAACAGAGTGAACGAGCTACATATTGCAGTGACTGACTTCAGAAACTGAGTGAACGAGCTACATATTGTAGTGACTGGCTTCAGAAACTGAGTGAACGAGCTACATATTGCAGTGACTGACTTCAGAAACATAGTGAACGAGCTACATATTGTAGTGACTGACTTCAGAAACTGAGTGAACGAGCTACATATTGCAGTGACTGACTTCAGAAACTGAGTGAACGAGCTACATAATGTAGTGACTGACTTCAGAAACTGAGTGAACGAGCTACATATTGCAGTGACTGACTTCAGAAACAGAGTGAACGAGCTACATATTGCAGTGACTGACTTCAGAAACAGAGTGAACGAGCTACATATTGCAGTGACTGACTTCAGAAACTGAGTGAACGAGCTACATATTGTAGTGACTGGCTTCAGAAACAGAGTGAACGAGCTACATATTGTAGTGACTGACTTCAGAAACTGAGTGAACGAGCTACATATTGTAGTGACTGGCTTCAGAAACTGAGTGAACGAGCTACATTATGTAGTGACTGGCTTCAGAAACTGAGTGAACGAGCTACATGTTGTAGTGACTGGCTTCAGAAACAGAGTGAACGAGATACATAATGTAGTGACTGGCTTCAGAAACATAGTGAACGAGCTACATATAGTAGTGACTGTCTTCAGAAACAGAGCGAACGAGCTACATAATGTAGTGACTGGCTTAAGAAACAGAGTGAACGAGCTACATATAGAAGTGACTGGCTTCAGAAACAGACTGAACGAGCTACATATAGTAGTGACTGGCTTCAGAAACAGAGTGAACGAGCTACATAATGTAGTGACTGGCTTCAGAAACAGAGTGAACGAGCTACATAATGTAGTAACTGACTTCACAAACAGAGTGAATGAGCTACATATTGTAGTGACTGGCTTCAGAAACAGAGTGAACGAGCTACATGTTGTAGTGACTGGCTTCAGAAACAGAGTGAACGAGCAACATAATGTAGTGACTGGCTTCAGAAACAGAGTGAACGAGCTACATAATTTAGTGACTGGCTTCAGAAACAGAGTGAACGAGCTACATATTGTAGTGACTGGCTTCAGAAACAGAGTGAACGAGCTACATATTGTAGTGACTGGCTTCAGAAACAGAGTGAACGAGCTACATAATGTAGTGACTGGCTTCAGAAACAGAGTGAACGAGCTACATAATGTAGTGACTGACTTCATAAACAGGTGAACGAGCTACATAATGTAGTGACTGACTTCAGAAACAGAGAGAACGAGCTACATATTGTAGTGACTGGCTTCAGAAACAGAGTGAACGAGCTACATATTGCAGTGACTGACTTCAGAAACAGAGTGAACGAGCTACATATTGCAGTGACTGACTTTAGAAACTGAGTGAACGAGCTACATAATGTAGTGACTGGCTTCAGAAACAGAGTGAACGAGCTACATATTGCAGTGACTGACTTCAGAAACTGAGTGAACGAGCTACATATTGCAGTGACTGACTTCAGAAACTGAGTGAACGAGCTACATATTGCAGTGACTGACTTCAGAAACTGAGTGAACGAGCTACATATTGCAGTGACTGACTTCAGAAACAGAGTGAACGAGCTACATATTGCAGTGACTGACTTCAGAAACTGAGTGAACGAGCTACATATTTAAGTGACTGACTTCAGAAACAGAGTGAACGAGCTACATATTGCAGTGACTGACTTCAGAAACTGAGTGAACGAGCTACATATTGCAGTGACTGACTTCAGAAACTGAGTGAACGAGCTACATATTGCAGTGACTGACTTCAGAAACTGAGTGAACGTGCTACATATTGTAGTGACTGGCTTCAGAAACAGAGTGAACGAGCTACATATTGTAGTGACTGGCTTCAGAAACAGAGTGAACGAGCTACATATTGTAGTGACTGGCTTCAGAAACAGAGTGAACGAGCTACATATTTGCAGTGACTGACTTAAGAAACTGAGTGAACGAGCTACATATTGTAGTGACTGGCTTCAGAAACAGAGTGAACGAGCTACATATTGTAGTGACTGGCTTCAGAAATAGAGTGAACGAGCTACATATTGTAGTAACTGGCTTCAGAAACTGAGTGAACGAGCTACATATTGTAGAGACTGGCTTCAGAAACAGAGTGAACGAGCTACATATTGCAGTGACTGACTTCAGAAACTGAGTGAACGAGCTACATATTGTAGTGACTGGCTTCAGAAACTGAGTGAACGAGCTACATATTGCAGTGACTGACTTCAGAAACATAGTGAACGAGCTACATATTGTAGTGACTGACTTCAGAAACTGAGTGAACGAGCTACATATTGCAGTGACTGACTTCAGAAACTGAGTGAACGAGCTACATAATGTAATGACTGACTTCAGAAACTGAGTGAACGAGCTACATATTGCAGTGACTGACTTCAGAAACAGAGTGAACGAGCTACATATTGCAGTGACTGACTTCAGAAACAGAGTGAACGAGCTACATATTGCAGTGACTGACTTCAGAAACTGAGTGAACGAGCTACATATTGTAGTGACTGGCTTCAGAAACAGAGTGAACGAGCTACATATTGTAGTGACTGACTTCAGAAACTGAGTGAACGAGCTACATATTGTAGTGACTGGCTTCAGAAACATAGTGAACGAGCTACATATTGCAGTGACTGACTTCAGAAACAGAGTGAACGAGCTACATATTGCAGTGACTGACTTCAGAAACTGAGTGAACGAGCCTAATATTGCAGTGACTGACTTCAGAAACTGAGTGAACGAGCTACATATTGCAGTGACTGGCTTCAGAAACAGAGTGAACGAGCTACATATTGCAGTGACTGACTTCAGAAACTGAGTGAACGAGCTACATATTGCAGTGACTGACTTCAGAAACTGAGTGAACGAGCTACATATTGCAGTGACTGACTTCAGAAACAGAGTGAACGAGCTACATATTGCAGTGACTGACTTCAGAAACAGAGTGAACAAGCTACATATTGCAGTGACTGACTTCAGAAACTGAGTGAACGAGCTACATATTGCAGTGACTGACTTCAGAAACTGAGTGAACGAGCTACATATTGCAGTGACTGACTTCAGAAACAGAGTGAACGAGCTACATATTGCAGTGACTGGCTTCAGAAACTGAGTGAACGAGCTACAGATTGCAGTGACTGACTTCAGAAACTGAGTGAACGAGCTACATATTGCAGTGACTGACTTCAGAAACAGAGTGAACGAGCTACATATTGCAGTGACTGACTTCAGAAACATAGTGAACGAGCTACATATTGCAGTAAAGACACAGCTTGCGAGGTGTTGCAATGCATGAGGGAGGTACTCAATGAACAGGTTGTTACTGAAATTAAAGGGAAACCATTTGCTTTAATGGCTATTGAATCTACAACCACTGCCAACAAATCTGAACTGTCTGTATATGTGAGATATATGAGGAGAAACCGTGGAGAAATTATAAAGACATATTTTGCACAATTTCACTTCACAACACAGACGATGAAACCGTCACAGACTGCACTGAAAGTGAAATAAATACACGAAGTATGTAATTTGATCAAATTATTGCTTGTGAATTTGATGGAGGTTCTAATTGTTCAGTCTCCTTTCTGTGTGGTTCACAAAAAGTTGTTAAATAAAAACGGAAGATCTAATCCCTGCATTCATTGTCGAGCTCATGTATAGTCACTTGCAATGACAAGTGCATGATATTTGTACTCTTACGTTAAAAGTTTTTTTCTAATGTAGTCAGAGACATATCTAAACGCTGTTTCACCAATCTACAAAGCGAGAAACAGTTCTCCGTGACATTCAACACATGTTAGAAGATCATGTAATGAGAACTCCAGAGGCTACAGATGTGCGCTGGCTCAGTCATTACAACACCATTCGCATCATTAAGAAATGTTATGCTTCAATTATGATGACCTGTGAGCTTTCACATACGGATGGGGTATATCGAGCTTTGTTGGTTGTAGAATCACTTGTTGAAATAATAAAAAAAAATACGTCCATCTTAACACGTTGTCTGTTTGTAGAGATTCTGAGAGCTGTTTCTAATTTAAGCACATGCTTGCAGAAGAAGAAATTTAAGTTGGCAATTTCAAGCTAATTTCAAACACATCTTTACACATAAAATCAAAATCTGCGGATGTACACCAAGCAGAAAAAAACGAACATAATGAGTTTACTGCAACATATAAAGAATTCTCTCTCTCTCTCTCTGCGATCAGGACTCAATCAGAGTAGGATTCCAGACTCTCACATGAAGTCAGCTGTCAGGTTAAGTGTGTTGATCGCCCCCACAGACAGAACATCACAATTAGAGTCTGCCAGATCCACTCTGATTGAACACCCGTTAAAACGTTGCACTGTGTTCTGCGCCAGTGGCCCAGTGCATCCGATTTCAGCCAGCATTTTATTCAGTCCGTGTTAATCATGTCTCATATCTTTATGTGTGTATATGTTTAGCCATATCTCATATCTTAGTGTGTATCTGTGTTAGTCATGTGCCATATCTTTGTGTGTGCATGTTTGGGTTAGTGATATCTCATATCTTTATGTGCATGTTTATGTTAGTAATATCTCATATCTTTCTGTGTGCATGTCTGTGTATGTTATATCTCACATCCCTGTGTGTGCATGGCTATGTTAGACACATCTCATATCTTTGTGTGTGCATGGCTATGTTAGTCATATCTCATATCTTTGTGTGTGCATGTCTATGTTGGTCATATCTTATATCTTTGTGTGCATGTCTATGTTAGGCATGTGTCATATCTTTGTGTGTGCATGCCTATGTCAGTCATATCTCATATCTTTATGTGAATATTTATGTTAGTCATGTGTCATATATCTTGATGTGTGTCAGTGTTAGTCATGCCTCGTATCGATGTGTGCATGTCTGTGTTAGTCACCTCTAGTGACTCTGGCAGATGGTGCTCGTAAACCTGGGAGGGCCGACCATCTAAGGGCAGAATCCCCCTACAGAAAAGATCATCTGCTGCCTTGCAGGAAGATTGGGGGCAATCAAAGGCTAAGGAATGCAAAAAAATATAAAGAATTGAATGATAAGATGTCCCAGGATCGAACAATAAAAACATGTCTCTGATAACTAAAAACGTGCTAAATTCACAGATTCACTGTGTGTGCACACCGTAGTTTGTGGGGGCGATCAATACACCGTAGTTTGTGGGGGCGATCAACACACCGTAGTTTGTGGGGGCGATCAACACACCGTAGTTTGTGGGTGCGATCAACACACCGTAGTACCACCGAGCCGTGCGTTTCATCTGTTTTGATCATGTTTCGATATTCCGATTCTTTACGATGAATGATGATATCGTGTGCTGGAGAACAGTTGGATGTGTTCATTTTCTGTGCGGTTTCGGCTTATGTCTTTTGGCGTGTGCTGAGACTGCTATGATGGGGACTACAGCTACCTTTCTTTGTTTGGGAGATAGTAATTCGGATGATTCCACTGACACGGGCGGTTGAGCAAATATAGATTTTAATTCGTTTGCAGTGGCCTTCTGGGCCTTCCATAAACATACTGTATACAGAGTCACTGTAATATCTTAAAAGGACACACAGTTTAATAAGCAATCCTTGTAATTAATTTCATCATGCCCATTTTTAAAATCATTTCATCACATTCAGCAGATAAAAGAGTCAGAAGTTAACGCTCTGTGTCAGTATTTCCATAACATAGATCAGGATCATTTGCAAGCAAGGCTGAAGTCTTTTAAAAATGTCTCATCAAATGTGAACGGCAATGTATTACCATTAAATATATATTCATCAACCATCAATTGGTTATTAAGAACTGATAAATGCTAGTGTATAAATATTGATTGTATCAATATCAACAGTCACCTCATGACACAACTAAGAAATCATCTTTTTTTTTCAAAGGCAAACTTTTCTTATCATTTCTTTAATCATCTTTTTTTTTTTTTATCACTGCAAACGAATTAAAACCATAATTGCTCAACCGCCCGTGCCAGTGGAATCATCCGAATTAAAACTCATCCCATTGAAGGATCCAAACTAAGAAAGGCAGCTGCAGTCCTCATCATAACAGCTTACAGCCCACGCCTAAAGACATAAGGCCAAGCGGTACCGAAAATGAACGTAACTAAACTGTCCTTTGTCATACGATATCATTATTCAACGTAAGTAATTGGAGTATCGAAACACAATCCGGATGAAAAACACAGCTCACGGTGTGCACGGAACACTAAACTCAGTAGCTTCTGCAACAAGCCAGACGTAGAATATGAGGAAACTGCAACAAGGAACACTTTTCAGACTAAACCTCAATGGTTTCTGTCGCCTATCCGCGATACTGACCGGAAGTCCTACTCAGAAATCAGCTAGGAGATAGTTCACTGGATCACTGTTTGAAGATTTCTATTAAAGGAAATGTTAAAGGAAATTGGCATTAATCTCAATGCAAATGTTTTGAGCGTTATGCCATTAAAAAATAAAGGAGAGCACGCGTGCTTTAAATGAGGACCTAATCAAGGGAGATAAACTACAGGTAAGTGAGATATATTAAAACACTCAATTCTTCTACTTCTTGTTCCAACCCTTCCTTTCCACCCATACCTCCCAGATTAGAAACACCCGCCAATATTTTTTTTTTTTTAAAGAAACACTGACTTTCAACCTCACCATTCTTGTTGCTATTTTACTGATAAGATGTAATACTTTTAGCACTAACATTGTTCTTATCGGAGAAGAGATTAAAGAAAAGAAGAAACTGTTATACAATTGGACGGAGAATAAGAACCAAGGAAAAAATGATATATGTTGCCTTATTTCGGAAAAAAAAAGTTACAATTTTGATCAGAAAAGCTAAGCAAAACAAATGGACAGAATTCGGATAAAATATGATCAAGTACTTGAAGACAGCAACTTGATATTTCTACGATGCAGTAAAAGCTACAAGAACGAGAAAAGAAAACCGTGATCCTACTGAGCTCATAAATGGCAACGACGGACAGTCAATATCAAATAGCAAACATATGCAAAAGAGATGAAAATAATATTCTGAAGACCTATAAAACATGGCACAAACTACCAATGACACACAAAAAAACCATTGAAGAATGCACAAACACTGATCCCAACGTCATGAAAGATGAAATCGAAGAAGTAATCAAATATGCACCTAGAAATAAATCACAGGGAATAGATAAAATACCAGTAGAAGTATTAGCAGCAACAGTAGAAACAGAAGTTACATAGCAGCACAAAATATTCAATGCAGCGTATCACCAACAAAAAGTTCCAAGGGACTAGCAACAGGCAGTCATTGTACCAGTAAGAGGTATATCTCTTCTCAGCCATGTAGGAAAGTTATATGCCAACATTGTTAGAAAAAGACTAAGACCGATAATAGAACTACAGTTAAGCGATTCTCTCTGTCTCTCTCTCTTTCTCTCTACGATCAGCACTCAATCAGAGTAGGATTCCAGACTCTCACATGAAGTCAGCTGTCAGGTTAAGTGTGTTGATCGCCCCCACAGACAGAACATCACAATTAGAGTCTGCCAGATCCACTCTGATTGAACACCCGTTAAAACGTTGCACTGTGTTCTGTGCCAGTGGCCCAGTGCATCCGATTTCAGCCAGCATTTTATTCAGGTTTGCTTTCCTTAGCCTTTGATTGTCCCCAATCTTCCTGCAAGGCACCAGATTGTCTTTTCTGTAGAGGGATTCTGCCCTTAGATGGTCAGCTCTCCAGGTTTACGAGCACCATCTGCCCGAGTCACTAGAGGTGACTAACAAAGACATGCACACACAAAGATATGACAAGTGACTAACACAGACATGCACACAGCGATACGAGGCATGACTAACACTGACACACATCAAGATATGAAATATGACTAACACAGACATACACACAAAGATATGACACATGACTAACATAGACATGCACACAAAGATATGAGATATGACTAACATAGATATGCACACACAAAGATATGACACATGCCTAACATAGACATGCACACACAATGATATGAGATATGACAGACATAGATATGCACACACATAGATATGACACATGACTAACATAGACAAGCACACACAAAGTTATGAGATGTGACTAACATAGCCATGCACACACAAGGATATGAGATGTGACAAACACAGACATGCACACACAAAGATATGAGATATGACTAACATAAACATGCACGCAAAGATATGAGATATCACTAACCCAGACATGCACACATAAAGATATGACACATGACTAACATAGATACCCACTAAGATATGAGATATGACTAAATACAGACACACATAAAGATATGAGACATGATTAACACGGACACACCAAGATATGAGATATGACTAACATGACACACACCAAGATATGAGTCATGGCTAGCACACGCACACACACAAGCTAAGATATGAGCCACGGCTAGCACAGAAACACACTAAGATATGAGCCATGGCTAGCACAGAAATACATTAAGATATGAGCCATGGTTTCACGAAAACACACCAAGATATGAACCATGTCTAGCACAGAAACACATTAAGATATGAGCCATGGCTAGCACGGAAATACACTAAGATGTAAGACAAGGGTGCGTACTATCCCCCTACTGTTTATTACATATAAGGACTACATATGCAAGTTAGTCAGCCCATCAGAGGATATCAACGAGGTTCTATTTGCAGACGATCAGGCACTAATACATGAAACAATAGATTAATCACAAGTACACTTAAATAGATTGAACAGAACAGGCATAAAATAAAACATGAAAATCAACATCATCAAAACAGAGGTCATTCCTCTTCTCCTTTTCTCTTTCACCGATACCTAAAAGGTGTCGTGGTTTATATCATTTGTCGTTCTTGTGCTGCTCGAATTGTCTGAATTATTGATTTTAGCTTGAATTTCTTTTTCTACGGGCATTGAAATTCACTTATAACTTAAATTTGACTCCCATCGAAAATTGTGTCGTGTTGCCAACACAGTCACACACCGGAAGGTGTCATTAATATCGCAAAATAGAATCAGAACATCAACATAACTATAGACAACTAAAACAAACAGAGGAATATAAATATCTAGGAAGTCTAGTGACAAACGACAATTCAGAAACTAGAAATAGACTCAAGATGAAACAAAGCTTGTGGAATCATTGGACAGTTGTAGAGGCAGAACGAGCATTCTACAATAGAATCTTCATCCCAACCTTGTGCCGTCAATGCCAGTCCTGGGCTCCAGACACCAAGAACAATAAGTAAAATAACCTCTACTGAGATGAAATGTGTTAGACGAATGACAGGAGACAGAGAGGTAAGATTAGAAATGTGTTAGACGAATGACAGGAGACAGAGAGGTAAGATTAGAAATGTGTTAGACGAATGACAGGAGACAGAGAGGTAAGATTAGAAATGTGTTAGACGAATGACAGGAGACAGAGAGGTAAGATTAGAAATGTGTTAGACGAATGACAGGAGACAGAGAGGTAAGATTAGAAATGTGTTAGACGAATGACAGGAAACAGAGAGGTAAGATTAGAAATGTGTTGGACGAATGACAGGAGACAGAGAGGTAAGATTAGAAATGTGTTAGACGAATGACAGGAGACAGAGAGGTAAGATTAGAAATGTGTTAGACGAATGACAGGAAACAGAGAGGTAAGATTAGAAATGTGTTGGACGAATGACAGGAGACAGAGAGGTAAGATTAGAAATGTGTTAGACGAATGACAGGAGACAGAGAGGTAAGATTAGAAATGTGTTAGACGAATGACAGGAGACAGAGAGGTAAGATTAGAAATGTGTTAGACGAATGACAGGAGACAGAGAGGTAAGATTAGAAATGTGTTAGACGAATGACAGGAAACAGAGAGGTAAGATTAGAAATGTGTTGGACGAATGACAGGAGACAGAGAGGTAAGATTAGAAATGTGTTAGACGAATGACAGGAGACAGAGAGGTAAGATTAGAAATGTGTTAGACGAATGACAGGAAACAGAGAGGTAAGATTAGAAATGTGTTGGACGAATGACAGGAAACAGAGAGGTAAGATTAGAAATGTGTTAGACGAATGACAGGAAACAGAGAGGTAAGATTAGAAATGTGTTAGACGAATGACAGGAGACAGAGAGGTAAGATTAGAAATGTGTTAGACGAATGACAGGAGACAGAGAGGTAAGATTAGAAATGTGTTAGACGAATGACAGGAAACAGAGAGGTAAGATCAGAAATGTGTTAGACGAATGACAGGAGACAGAGAGGTAAGATTAGAAATGTGTTAGACGAATGACAGGAAACAGAGAGGTAAGATCAGAAATGTGTTGGACGAATGACAGGAGACAGAGAGGTAAGATTAGAAATGTGTTAGACGAATGACAGGAAACAGAGAGGTAAGATCAGAAATGTGTTAGACGAATGACAGGAAACAGAGAGGTAAGATCAGAAATGAAGAACTGAGAAAAAAGTGATCTAGTTCGGCAACGATCCTGATTGACGGCTTCCGGTTGACCCAGATTTAAATGGGTACCGCATATTTTCTGGGAAAGTAAAGCGGGCGTAATACCGACCACATTACCGCAAAACACGCGCCGAAGGTCTATAAAATGTATGGTCACTATATATAACAATATATTCCTTTTATGCCACTTGGCGTGACGGGGCTCTTTATTTTTTACTTATTTACACGGAGCCTGGAGTAAAGCTGCAGAAAAATTAAAATAAACACAAAATGGTATTAAGCATTTAAACTAATAAAGAGACGAGATCTATTAATGTTCTACTGTCAACACACTTCAAGATCTTTAATACTGAACTGAATGGACAATAACCGTCGTCATAAAACAGCAATGAACTTTATCCACATCTATCTGGGGCTCAACAATATTGACATGTATATAACACAATCTGGACCTCGTATCTCCACACATAAAAACAACAGTCTTCATCAAACAGCAATGATTTAATTCACTATCAAGCTGGAGCTGAATAACATCTGTATCTTCTAATTGACTTATGCCCTGTGTCTCCTCCACACATGAAAATGTATTCTTCTACTACTAGCTTTTACCAACGAGAGAGCGACGATCAAACTGGCGCTGATTAACTCTTTCCATACATTTCGCCGCACTGTGCGCCATATAGATTTCGACCACGTACGTTTCGCCGCATAGTGCGTCACTCCCAATTTGATTAGTGTGAACCATCATCAAACCATATTCTTTTTACATGTCTTGTATCATCTTGGTATTGGTGAAATCTAATTCCTTGTTTAATTATCTATAAAATCATATATAGTATTGTTTATGTTAATTAAATATACATATGTAGATTATTCTTAAAACAATGAACAATTTTATCTCTGAAATCTCTAGTGTGGCGTTGATAAAAAGCTTCCGAACGGAAAGAGTTAAGATCTGTAGATCTAAATGACTTCTGCATTGTGCCTCCACGCATGAAAGTAACAGTCTTCATCAATGCACGCATGAAAGTAACAGTCTTCATCAATCCACGCATGAAAGTAACAGTCTTCATCAATCCACGCATGGAAGTAACAGTCTTCATCAATCCACGCATGAAAATAACAGTCTTCATCAATCCACGCATGAAAGTAACAGTCTTCATCAATCCACGCATGAAAATAACAGTCTTCATCAATCCACGCATGAAAGTAACAGTCTTCATCAATCCACGCATGAAAGTAACAGTCTTCATCAAACAGCAATGATATTAACAAGAGAGAGAGAGAGAGAGAGAGAGAGAGAGAGTGATTTCCTTATCTCTTAGCTTTTTATACCTCCCCTAATTACACTCCCATGCTCTATCGCTGGTCCAGTCAGCTTCGCTCCCCCACATTCCTTTGTCTTCCATTTACCAAACAAACAAATATGTCACAACCTTTTTTCCCTGAGAACCTTCCAGACCGTCTACCTTGAACCTTGAACCTTCGACCTTGGACATATTCATGGACCTATTTCTAACATGATTTATTCTTTGATTCATGCTCTGCGCGCTTTCCTTGTTTCCCCTTTATTATAGACCCCCTGGCCGGTATACTATTACACTAAGACGTTTCTGTAAAAAACATCGTCATGTACAAAACAACCAATATAAAAAGATCAACAAATACAATTCTAAAATAAACAAAGAAATGTGAACACTAAGGCCAAATATTGATAATTTGTATTTCTAATACCATTTTAATTAGAGCAAGACAAATTAAATTGTTTGGTCATGTTAAAAGACACAACAGCCTACTAAAAGTAATCCTGGAGCTGAAAATACAAGGTAAAAGAGGCAGAGGCAGACCAAGACTAACATGGACGAGTAACATCAAAAGATGGACAAGTCAGCCTATGGCAATCTGCACCATCAAAGCAAGAGACAGAGCGAAATGGCGCTCCATGGTAGCCAACCTTCGATGCGGAGAGAGGGCACTCGATGATGAATATTATTCTTTTAGCATTATAAATTATACATGTATATAAGAAATTTTAAAAAAATTGTTTTAAAAAATTATAACTAATCAATCACTGCTGATTTCTTTCGTTATATATTAAATGTTATACCTGGCCCGTCAAGTCAGTGTTTTGTTTTCATTTTTTTGTTTATTTTAGAAAAGCATTTGTTGATCTTCGTATTTTTTTTTATGTACCTGATGAAGTGTTTTGCCGAAACGTCAAAGTTTGTCTTATCTCTCTATTAGTTTGATCTGTCTAATACTATTTTGTAGTTATTTTACATTCTTGTTTTTATACTAATTAATTATAATTCGTTTACATCAACATTTCTTTTATTATTTTGCAGATTTGGTGTATTTGTGTATGTCAAAACGGGACAAGGGGCAGACCAAGACAAGGTATTTTTAAGACGTCAAAGAGACTTTGATCATGACTACAAAAAAGTAGGAGATCTGGCTACAGACACATTTTTTCATATGGCCTGTTGTGGATGCAACGTTCTAAAAAGGACACGCGACCTGTTTATGGTTGTGGACCGACAAATTGTATTACTTTTAGATTAACATTGTTATTCTTGTAAAAAAAAAGTAAAGTACCCCCGTCACGCCAAGTGGCGTATAGGGAATATGGTGTTAGTGACCATAAATTTTACAGACCTTCGGCACACGATTTTTGGAGTAATGTGGTGGGTATTACGCCCGTGCCGCTTTACTTTCCCAGAAAAATAATCCGGTACCCATTTAAGGCTGAGTGAACCCGGAAGCCGTCGGTTGGGATCGAACCCTACCCCTTGTCCTTTGTAGTCCAGTTCACTAACCACTGAGCTATCGCGGCTCCCTGTTATTCTTGAACCAGCATTTTATTACTTTACGTTAACATTGTTGTTATTTTTTATTTTACGAACAACTTCTAATCCCTTTACGTTAACAAGTGGTTATTTCTGTATCGACAAGTTGTTACTGTTTTACCGTTATATTTCTGATAAGGTGTTGTGTTGTCTTCATTTGTTATTCTGTGTTGCACCGATTCTAATAAGGCATGCTATTATTTCTTCTATACCTTTAGAGAGTGAAATAGAATACATTACTTTCCATGTCAACAATAGACAAAAATTGAAACAAATCAAATGGTATGTTAAATCACTTTACTGCAGCTCCACATGTTTATGTATTTATAAATGCATTTCTTTGCCATGACGATACTTTCCATGTCAGTTGCTACTGTACTTTGATGTGAACTGAACTCGTTGTCTATGTGAATACCTTCAAGATGTTAAGTTAATCCTGGAATGAGTCCCAATACAATTTAACCAATTGCATTCAGTAAGATAGCTACAATTATGGGAAGAAAAGAAAAACATTCACGGTTATAGTTCTGACATATAGTTAATGACATGTTGATAGTAGATGGGTTGTGGTTAGTGTCCTCGTTTGATGAACTGTAGATTCGGGGTTCAAATTCCAGTAGAGGTTATTTTTCCCCTCGTGATCCACCGAGCCTCTGTAAATGTGTACCATGGAAATGTAAATGAAATGTCTTCATAAACACAGTAACCAAGGCACATGTCTGTGTGACTAGACATTACATCATCATCAAGTCACGTGTCTTTTGCAGAAGGTTGCTTTTTGCTGGAGCCCGTCTGAAGGAATCTCTAGCCAGATTTCTTACAGAACGTTTCATTTACCACAGCCCGTCTGAAGGAATCTCTAGCCAGATTTCTTACAGAACGTTGCATTTACCACAGCCCGTCTGAAGGAATCTCTAGCCAGATTTCCTACAGAACGTTGCATTTACCACAGCCCGTCTGAAGGAATCTCCAGCCAGATTTCTTACAGAACGTTTCATTTAACACAGCCCGTCTGAAGGAATCTCTAGCCAGATTTCTTACAGAACGTTTCATTTACCACAGCCCGTCTGAAGGAATCTCCAGCCAGATTTCTTACAGAACGTTTCATTTAACACAGCCCGTCTGAAGGAATCTCTAGCCAGATTTCTTACAGAACGTTGCATTTACCACAGCCCGTCTGAAGGAATCTCTAGCCAGATTTCTTACAGAACGTTTCATTTAACACAGCCCGTCTGAAGGAATCTCTAGCCAGATTTCTTACAGAACGTTTCATTTACCACAGCCCGTCTGAAGGAATCTCCAGCCAGATTTCTTACAGAACGTTGCATTTACCACAGCCCGTCTGAAGGAATCTCCAGCCAGATTTCTTACAGAACGTTTCATTTACCACAGCCCGTCTGATGGAATCTCTAGCCAGATTTCTTACAGAACGTTGCATTTACCACAGCCCGTCTGAAGGAATCTCTAGCCAGATTTCCTACAGAAGGTTGCATTTACCACAGCCCGTCTGAAGGAATCTCTAGCCAGATTTCGTACAGAAGGTTGCATTTACCACAGCCCGTCTGAAGGAATCTCTAGCCAGATTTCCTACAGAAGGTTGCATTTACCACAGCCCGTCTGAAGGAATCTCTAGCCAGATTTCCTACAGAACGTTTCATTTACCACAGCCCGTCTGTAAGAGTCCCTGTCTGAAGCCAGATCTCCCACTTCTTCTGTGGTCAGGTTCAATGTCTTTTTGATGTCTTGAAACCACCACCATTTACTTCGTCTTTCCCAAATGCGTCATCCTGGAACCATGCCTTTCATTATTGTTCTTTCCAAGTCGTTTTATATTTTGCGTGGCCTTTTCTTCAGTAGAATGGTGTTTATAAGTTATTTTTATTAATAGTTAAGATTTGTAATGTCTTCATCGTTTTTTTTTCATTATCCAGGGTATCTTAAGGATTTCTGTGAAACATTTTGTTTTGAATTAATCTATTTTCTTTCTTAATGTTTGCGAACATATGTATATATATATATATATATATATATATATATATATATATATATATATATATATATATACAGGTCTGCTTGTTGCTGACGATGCAGTCCTAGTCGCTCATAGTGAAGCCAGCCTATAATCACTGATCGACAACCTTGACAAAGCATGCTATTTTTGGTCAATGTCTATTAGTGTTCAGAAAACAGAACTTCTAAGTCATGGAGACATCAAGCCTATGTTAATAACAACCATGTCAATGCCCAGAAACCGAATGTTAGGATGACTGGGGCATGTCCAGCAAATGGAAGAAACACGCATTCCTAAGCAAATACAATATGGTGAACTAATACACGGAAAAAAAGGCAAATCGGCAGACGTAAACTACGATATAGAGACATCTGTAAATCAACTTTAAATGACTCTCCAGCTATGTTACTGACTGAGAACATCTGACAAGAGATTCCACATCATGGAGAGCCTGTACAAAAAAATGGCATAACATCATTTGTGGCTGTAATATGGTAAAACATGAAAGAGAAAAGACTCATGAAAAAAAGGTGGAAAACCCTATGTATCAGTGGGCCTGACTTGTTCTTTCTGTGGCCAGTGTGTTCGTCAAACATTTGTAGAATTAGCAACGAGAGAAGCTGTTCGACAAAAATAAAACCTAATAAAGAACAAAACAATAGCCACCACTAAACGAAAAGGGCCATATAAAGTAAAAAAAAGTAAAGAACCCCATCACGCCAAGTGACGTATAGGGAATATGGTGTTAATGACCATCGTTTTTACAGACCTTCGGTACATGATTTTTGGGGTAATGAGGTCGGTATTATGGCCTTGCCGCTTTACTTTGACTGAAGAAATCCAGTACCCATTTCAGGCTGTGTGAACCCGGAAGACGTCGATCAGGATCGAACCCGTACTCCCGTACTTTGTAGTCCGGTTTACTAACCACTGAGCTATCGCGGCTCACTAAAAGGGCCATATAGTCGTGCGTATTCCTCTTTATCAGACTGAACTAATGTGCAAACTAAGTTTATTGTTTTTTTATTTATTAAAATCTCTTAGAACTACCTATCAGCTTCTCTCATTCCAGTAAAATTAATTTTTATAGAATAGATCATGTGCTGATGGAAATAACTACTCTACGTATAATAGTTGAACAAAGTTTAGAACTTCACTCCCCACTTTATATTGGATTCATAAATTACGAAAAGGCAGTTGCTAGTTTAGACAGAGGAATGATATGGAAGTTGCTGAGTCATTACAGAATCCCGACAAAGTTTATTAACCTGATAAAAACAATGTATAAAGGAATGAAATGTAGTGTGGTGCATGAAGGACAACTTACAGAAGCATTTAAAATAAGAACATGAGTAAGGCAGGGATGCCTTCTGTCTCCATTTCTCTTTCTACTGGCCATAGATTGGATTATGAAAACAACTCAAAACAACATAAATGGAATCCAGTAATCACTGACCGGGAAACTTAATGATTTAGACTTTGCCAATGATATAGCTCTCCCTATTACATATCATCAACAGATGCAGGATAAAATAAGAATACTTGATGAGAGATCACAACAGATGCAACTGAAAATAAATAGAGATAAGACCAAAATTGTGAAAATTAATGCAGTTGGCAATAACCAAATAAAAATAGGAGAAATACCTCTACTAAACGTACAATTTTACATATATCTGGGCAGTAATATAGACAACGAGAGAGGAACAAAAGCAAAAGGAGCGTTTGTTGCACTGGGAAACATATGGAAGTCCAAAGAAATTAGATTAAATATTTAAAAAAAATTTCAACTCCAATGTTAAGTCAGTAATATTATATGGCTGTGAAACAGGGAGAACAACAAAAATGACATTCATGAAGATACAGGCTTTCATTAATGGATGTTTACGAAGAATAAAAGGATGGAAATGGCAGTACAAAATCACTAACATAGAATTATGCAAATGTACCAGTCAAATACCAGTGGATAAAGAGATACATCGAAGACGATAGCGCTGGATAGGACATACACTGCGGAAGCCAACTGAGAGTATTACACAACATGCCTTTTTTGGTATCCCCAAGGAAAAAGACAAAGAGGAAGACCAAGGAATTCTTGGAGAAGACAGATAGAAGCAGGGATGAGGATGATGGGGAAGACATGGAATTATCTTAAAAGAATGGCAAGAAACAGAACGACTTGGAAAGTGTTTGTTGAAGACCTATGCTCCACAGGGAGCTGAAAGGTAGAAGAAAAGAAAAAAAATGTATAGTTACCACATTAACAATCGCGTCTCTTTTTACAATTTTCTTCATGAAAAATACCTCAATGTTATTAGCGTTAAGTGTATGCTATCCATTGTTGACAGAGAACATTTGTATTTTCCGGAGTTATCTACCTTTCAGTGGGCTTTTGCATGTGCCTTTAAATTGTATTGTTTCCAGTTATTGTTATGCTTATTGTTCTACGATTATTGCATAGTACATCCAAACAATGTTAGCACTTAAATGAAATAAAAGCAACGATTTTATATCAACAAATGTCCAGATATGATCAGCTTCATCATCATGTGCCTTACCGGTTACGTTGGCGATCAGGTCTTTCCACAAATGTATGTTCTCAGTGCTTCGAATAAATTATGTTCTTGACTCTTTCGATCGAATTCTGTCATCAGTTGTAACCAAGTATTTCTACTTTCCTCTTCCCTTATGCCTGATAAAGGTCGATGTTTTTTTTCTTTCTGGTATTTTTTTATATACTCTCTTTTTGTATTGGCCTCTTTTGGTATTTTGAATTTTTTTTTTTTTGCTATCCAAGGAACTCTCAATATTCTTTTGAGAAATCTCATATCTGTGGCCTCTAATCGTCTGTTTGTCTACTGTCCATGTTTCACTTCATTTAGTCAGTATTGACTCTAAATAACTCTCTTTCTCATTTCCATTCAAACAGATTTACTGCAAAAAGTTTTTCATTTTTCTGAAAGGCTACATTTTACTGGGCTATATTTTTTTTTTTTTTTTTTTTTTTTTTTTTTTTTTAAATTTCAGTCGTGCCTCATGAGTATGATGTTATTCTTATTATTATTATTACTCCTTCGTTAGGGCGACTATTTTTTTCCCATTGTTTTTGGGTACATTTGTCATATTTTTACATTTCAGAGGATTTTTTTGCTTATTTCTGTATATATATATATATATATATATATATATATATATATATATATATATATATATATATGTGTGTGTGTTTTTGTGTGTGTTTGTGTGTGTGTGTGTGTGTTTGTGTCATCATCATCAAGTACCGGGCCTGCTGGCGTAGGTGATCATGTCTCTCTACAACTTTCGATCTCGGCAGCTATTTATCATTTCTGTTGTTGACATTCTGCCAAGCCATTCTCTTAAGCTGTCTGTTATTTTTTCTCTTTGCTTCCCTCTATCTCTTCGTCCCTCAATTATTTCAGTTGTTACAATATATTCCAGTTGTTCTCTTCTCATTACATGGCCAAAAAATGATGATTGTTTCTTCCTAATATTGGAAATTAGCTCTCTTTTTGCTTTGACATTTCTCAGAACATCTTCATTACTCTTCTTAGCTGTCCATGGCACTCTCGACATTCTTCTGTAAAACCACATTTCTACAGACTCCAGTGATTTCCTTGTCTGTTGTCCTATTGTCCATGATTTGCATCCATATGTTAAGACTGGCTCTACGTAACAATTAAGAACTCGTTTTCTTGTTTCTATTGTCAAAAATGGATTCCATAGTATCTTCCTTATTTTTTTTGAAAGCTGCTTTTGCTTGAGCCATTCTGCATCTCACCTCTTTAGTACATCATCCGTCTGAGGTTAACAAAGTTCCCAAATATTTAAATTAATTTACCTTTTTTTATGTCTTTTTCTTTGTTGTTACCATTACCTCTGTCTTTTTGCTTTTAAAGCTGAGTCCTTTATTTTTGCTTTCTTTCACTATAATGTCCAACATTTCTTGTAACTCATTTTCACTGTTAGCGATTAAGACAGTATCATCAGCATATCTTAGATTATTTATATTATGACCTCCAATTGTTATTCTAGGCATGCCTTTTATGGGTTTTAAAGTAATCAGACTATAAATATTAAATAAATCTGGTGACAGCACACAACCTTGTCTAACACACTGTTTTATTTTTTGAAACATTACCAATTGGTTTCCAGTTCTTATGGCCGCTGTTTGTTGCCAGTACATGTTCTTTATTATTCTTAGATATTTGCTGTCTACGTTTATGCTTTCTAAAATTTTGATTATTTCTTGGTGCTTTACTTTGTCAAATGCCTTGGTGTAATCTATGAAACATAGGTATAGATCTGTTTTCACCTCTTTGGCTTTTTCTGCTAAAGATCTTATGATATAAATGGCATTGCTTGTTCCTTTATCTCTAACAAAACCACACTGTTCATCACTAATTTCTGGACTGAATTTGTTTCGCACTCTTCTCATGATGATTCTTAGTAATATCTTAGTCACACGACTCATAAGGCTTATTGTGCGATGATCATCGTATTCAATCGCACCCGATTTCTTTGGTAGGGCTATGAATATTGATTTGAGCATGTCGTCTGGTACATATCCGCTGTTGTAGATATCATTCAATATTTTTGTAATTTTTTCTATTCCAAAATCACCCATGGCTTCAAATTCTTCTTTAGTTATATTATCTGGTCCTGGAGCTTTGCCTGCTTTCATATTGCACAAGGCATCTTCCACTTCTGAATATTTCTGGTCCTTCTCTATTATCCTTAATATTTACTTCCGTTCGTTCATCATTATAAAGATCCTTAATGTATTCTGTCCATCGTTCCCTTATGTTTTCTTGATCAATCAACAGTTCTCCTTCCTTTGATCTTAGACATCCAGTTATTAATTGCGACTTTCTTCCTGTTAATTCCTCACTTTGTTTGCATATAGATTTAGCATCTCCTTTTTGTTGCATTTCAATCTCTTTGCAACTCTCTTTTAGCCATGGTCCTTTTGCTTCATTGCATTTGTGTGTGTGTGTGTATACATATATATATATATACATATATATTTATATATATTTATATATATTTATATATATTTATAATATGTGTAATGAAGATGTTCTGAGAGAGGTCAAAGCAAACAGAGAGCTAATGTCAAATATTAGGAAGAAACAATCATCATTTTTTGGCCATGTAATGAGAAGAGAACAACTGGAATATATTGTAACAACTGGAAAAATTGAGGGACGAAGAGATAGAGGGAAGCAAAGAGAAAAAATAACAGACAGCTTAAGAGAATGGCTTGGCAGAAGGTCAACAACAGAAATGATAAATAGCTGCCGAGATCGAAAGTTGTGGAGAGACATGATCACCTACACCAGTAGGCCCGGTACGTGATGATGATGATAATATGTGTGGGTGGGTGTGTGACTGTGTGTGCGCAAGAAATTTTGTAGATGCAAAAAAAAAAGATAACTTTAAATTTCATAATAACTGTTTTTATTTGCTGTTTGATTTTATTTTTGTTAATATTCACGGTACTTATGCGATACACGCACTTAATGAAATTACAATAGCTCGTTTTTTTTTCTCAATAACAAAAGTTTAAAATGAAAAAAATTTAAACAACATATAGATATCAATTGCAATATTAAAGTAATGTTTACAGTACCTTATTTCTACTGAACAGGTTGTTGCCTCGGCGTGGTACTTGTTTTTTGAGTGTATCTTTCTCAAGATCTCATGATTTGAAGCAAGTTTTTCACTCAAGCTTGGTTCACACGATAAATTAATGTTAGTTTTTACTGTTAAAACGGCTTGCACCGTGCTCACATTAATCCGTAATTTATCTTCGGACCAGACGTAGTTCATTTTGTAGAAAATAGTCTTTCTACGGATGCATTGCTGCCAGGTAAGCACATAGAAAGTTCAAGAACTCTCTTCACATTATTTTCTTTCAAGTACCTGAGTACTTCATTCCATTTTCTACATGGGGGCTTGTTACTGAACCACTCACATTCTTTTTGCAACAGATGGCCTCGCAAATAAGTAAATTCATCAAAGAGCTCATCACGAATGACGTTTACAACTTCATGACACTTTGAAGATATCTGTTCTACTGCATTATCAAAATGTTTCCTTTCAGGCACATTATCCAAGAGAAGGCAGCTCAGTTGTGACAAGTCCTCATTGTGCTTGTCCTAAGACTGCAAGTAATGTACAGCAGTATTATAGAATTCTTTACTTATTTGGAAATACCTTTCCATTTGGATGCCACCACTTTCTACTAAATCAGTTAGCAAACTCTTTACCATGTGTGGGATGACATTTTCATCGCTCCGAGTTTCTAATTTTATAATGAGATTGTTCACAGCTAGAGCTGATTCTGTTGCACTCTTGTCGTCGCCTTCAATCGCCTTAATTGTTTCTTGGAAGAGTGATGCGTGAGAATGAGCAAAGCTGAGCCAAAGCTCTGATTCACTGTTTTCAAAGAATTGTTTCAATATTGTAGGACAGTGTGTTTCTGACAAGAAGAAAGATCTCAGTGATTGATACAGTTTCAATATTCTTTCCAAGGCTGGAAGTAATGACAACCACCTTATATTCGAAAAACCTAATAATTACTTAAACTCCTGTCCAGCAAATTCACAGAAGTCTTTTAGGTGTTCTACACGAACCGTGTAAATGTGAAAGTATCCAAATATTTTTGTTACAATCACTTCCATATCCATAGGCATGGAATCAGACGCTGTTTTTGCACAATTGTGAATTATGTATGCGTTACAACCAAGACCCATTATGTGTCTGTTTAACTTGGACTTTATTTTAGTTATGACATTATCTATCTCTTTCCTCAACAAGCCTCCAAAGTTTGTATTTGTATTGTCTGCTGAGAGCCCAACAATTTTTTGTTTAAGTCAAAATTATCAATTTCTTTCAACAATTGTTCAGATATTATGGTGGACATTTCTCCTGGGATATCTATGAAAGCAATCAGTTTGGTCTTTACTGGAGTTTCCAGCTCATAAGCCTGAAAATAACAAACTAAAATAGGAAGTAGCTTAACATGTTTATGATTAGATGTATCGCAAGACAATGTTACGAAGCTGACATATTTGAGGTCATTTTTTAGTTCATCAATAGCCCAAGGAGCACAAACATTGGTAATTATGGATTCACACTTTGTTCTCGCACAGGAAAATTGTTTCGTTGAAAATTTCTTTTGTAGAATTGTTGTACAATCCATACTGCGGAAACTATGATTATGAAGTACAGTATGATATGCGAAGGTTCATTCATGAACAGCTAGAGTGTATTCATCTTTTGAGAGTTCTGTTTTACCGAAATAATTTGTCATACACCCAGACTAAGACTTACAAAGCAGCGCATCCTTATGCTTTTTTCCTGTATTTGATCAGTTATTGATGTCTTTCCACCACTTGCTATAGAAAAATGTGAACTACATATATTACATTTCACTAGCGTTCCATCCTCTAAAATTGCTTTTATAATAAATGGAAATTCAGCTTTCAGCGAATCACTAAAATGACACTTACTTTTTTTGGAAAGCATTGTTTTTATGCAACAGACGTCCACTGATCACAAATAGAAAACACGACTGCACTGTATTGTCATTACACTCGAACTGATTTGAAAATTGGCCGGGAAAGATACTTAGGCGGGATATGTCCAGAAAGGCAGGAGTGGAGAGAGAGAGAGAGAGAGAGAGAGAGAGAGAGAGAGAGAGAGAGAGAGAGAGAGTATGCTTTTTTTATTTAATTAAACCCATCCCAATAGAAGTCAGTGAATGGAATAGAAGTGACGTAGCACCCGCTTCAAGAGTTCAAAGAGCTATCTCCGACACAACGCGTCCAAGTCTTCTCTTTTATCTTCCTGCTAATGCCGCTCAGTCTGGGATAAAGAAACACAACTCAGTAACGTCCTGAGTCCTAGTGATTATTTTAAAAAAGGGCCGATTTCGTGTATGAACATTTATTTATTCACTGAAATCGGGGACAAAATCGGGGACAAATTTCTTTCGTGGACAACTTCTACATTTCAGGGAATGTCTCCGAAAATCGGGGACGAATGGTCACCCTATCCTTCGTTCACCTTTCAGCGTCAATGGGAGACATAGTTTAGGTTGTGTTGCTCTTCTGTTGGCTTTTCCTGCTGTTATATTTCTAGTGTTTCTAATATTCAATCAATACATCTTTTTCATTGTCGTTTCTTGGGTCCTGTGTTCTCGCAACGCTTACTGTAGAAGAAGTAAAGGCATCAAGATGCACTAAGATGCGTAGAGATACGAAGCTGCTGTAAAGCTGATGATAATGGCAATTTTAACAAAAAGAAGAAGAAAAAGGTGGTATGGTGAAAGCTTTACTTGATAATGGACAAAACAACAGTCGACGTTTCGGCCAAGTAGGCCTTCTCCTGGAGCAACAAACAACACACAAAATACTGTAGAAGTCTTGTTGTGTTGTCTGTTGATCTTTTTTTTCTTATCACATGGCCAAACCATTTTGACTGTTGTTTCTTTATATATTCCACGACGAATGTTACATCTAGTTTTTTTTCTTCTCAGTTCTTCATTTCTGTTTTATCTCTCATGCTATTTCATATCATAAAAAAAGTAAATTGCAGCGTCACCCCAAGTGGCGTATAGGGAATATGGTGTTAGTGACCATAATCTTTACAGACCTTCAGCACATGATTTTTGGGGGTAATGTAGTCGGTATTACGCTTTTACTTCCCCAGAAAAAAAATCAGGTACCCGTTTAAGGCTGGTTGAACCCGGAAGCCGTCTGTTGGGATCGAACCCTACCTCTTGTCCTTTGTAGTCCAGTTCACTAACCACTGATCTATTGAGGCTCCCTTACTTCATATCATACATCTAACATATTTGATATTGGTAGAGTTCTTTTTTCGTTTCTTATTTCTTTTTTATTCTGGAGTCCAGGTCTGGGACTGGTAGAACACAGTTAGGATGAAGATTGTGTTTTAATATAGCCCGTTTGCTTCTAGTGTTATTTTCTTGTTGAACAGCTGAAATGGCTGTTGTTCGATGGTTTGACAAGCTTTGTTAGCATCTTAAATCTATTTCTATTGGTTGTGAACTATATCGCTTGCCACTAGAATTTCTAAGTATTTAAACTCCTCAACTTGTTTTAATTGTCTGCCGTCTGTCATGTTATTTTTGTATACAAGTATTTGATGCTGTATACTTGTTTCAGATGTGACCCGATTACTTTTATGCTTCATAACAGGGATGGCTGTTTCTTCGATATTTCCATCCCTTCTAACGTGCTATGATCAGCTTCTTCTTCCTTTCAGCTCCATGTGGAGCACAGGTCTTCAAGAAACATTTTTTCAAACCGTTCTGTTTCTTTCCATTCTTGAAGACCATTCCATGTCTTCCCCATTATCTTCATCTCTGATTCCATCTGTCTCTTCCATGAAACGGTTGATCCTCCTCTTTGTCTCTTTTCCTTGGGGATTCCGAAAAAAGGGGCATGTTGTATAATACTCACAGTTAGATTCCGCAGTGTGTGTACCCACAAGCCCCATCGTTTTCGCTGTATCTCTTTATCCACTGGTATTTGACTGGTACGTTTCCACAATTCTAAGTTAGCGATTGTATCTTGCCATTTCCATCCTTTTATTCTGCGCAAGTATCCACATGATCAGCTAACTATTTGTACATGATAAACTTGTCATAACAAACTGGAACATCGACTATCCAACAAGTTAAATTTGCCGAATCTGATGTATACAAATATGGGAATAAGTCGCACGACCGCTGAGCGTCAGTTACAATCTTGCAAAACGTACAGTAGTGAAAGAACTAACATTTTGAAGCTAGGGCATCCACACATCATGATTTCGACGGGCATGTCCTCCTGTTAACAAGTGCGTGTCGAGCATCCGACCTGGTATTACATTGTCATTTAAAAAAAAAATAATATTCAAAATAAGCATAATAGTGATGTCATATTTTTAGTTAAAACAAATGCATGTTTAAACAAATGCATGTTTGAACAAATGCATGTTTAAACAAATGCATGCACTACTTTTTAGAAATAAATGTCCAGCTCTTCTATTTTATTAGCTGATAGCCATAGGCAGCGCCCATTTACTTCACGCAGTTGATGTATGGAGATGGTGGTAGTCTTAGCTTAAACTGCTCTCTCTCTCTCTCTTTCTCTCTGTGTTTGTGTGTCTCTCTCTGTCTCTCACCTCTCAAGTGAAGTCTTTGAAATGTGATTCTATTGAAAGATGGGGAGAATTGGGTTGATGGAAAAGAGGACAAACAAGGAAGTTCTAAATCAGCTGAAAATGAAAAACAAAGAAATACTTAACACAGTTCAGAAAAGTAGGGTATTGTGCCTCTTTACATGTCCAAAAAAGTCATCTTGGAAGGAAAGGTACAAGGTAGATGAGGTAGAGGCAGACCAAGACTGATGTGGACTGATACCATCAAAAGTTGGACAGGTGTACCTGTAACAACCTGCACCATCAAGACAAGAGACAGAGTAAAATGGTGCTCTATGGTAGTCAAACCTTCAATGTGGAGACGGCGCATAATGATGATGAAAGTCTCAAATTTTTGTTTGAGGTTATCCCCGCAGGAAAAAGGATTGAATGAAAAAAAAAAGAAGCAGAAGATGGTAAACAAATTATTATTATAGTTTATGTTTATGCTGTTACTGTTATTCTATAAAGTATCAGTTACATTTGAGCAGGGAAAGATGAAGTAGTAAAAAGAAGAAGACTCAGTCATCAGTGGATTTGTGAAGGAAACATTTGTGAAGGAAAAATTTGTGAAGGAAAGAGCTCCGCCCTTGGAAGGATGCTGAAAATTGTTGCTGCCCTACTCGGCCTGTAGGCCACTGACAGCGTCGTGGGTATGTGGTCAAAGGAAAGAAGAAAGCGATGAACTATGTCACCGCCCTTTCACCGTAACACCCACACCATAACATAACTAACTAACGAACTAATTAGCTGACTAAACTAACTGTATTTCCATGCTGGCCACTGACAGCGTCGTGGGTATGTGGTCAAAGGAATGAAGAAAGCGATGAACTATGTCACCGCCCTTTCACCGTAACACCCACACCATAACATAACTAACTAACGAACTAATTAGCTGACTAAACTAACTGTATTTCCATGCTGACCACTGACAGCGTCGTAGGTATGTGGTCAAAGGAATGAAGAAAGCGATGAACTATGTCACCGCCCTTTCACCGTAACACCCACATCATAACATAACTAACTAACGAACTAATTAGCTGACTAAACTAACTGTATTTCCATGCTGGCCACTGACAGCGTCGTGGGTATGTGGTCAAAGGAATGAAGAAAGCGATGAACTATGTCACCGCCCTTTCACCGTAACACCCACACCATAACATAACTAACTAACGAACTAATTAGCTGACTAAACTAACTGTATTTCCATGCTAACCACTGACAGCGTCGTGGGTATGTGGTCAAAGGAATGAAGAAAGCGATGAACTATGTCACCGCCCTTTCACCGTAACACCCACATCATAACATAACTAACTAACGAACTAATTAGCTGACTAAACTAACTGTATTTCCATGCTGGCCACTGACAGCGTCGTGGGTATGTGGTCAAAGGAATGAAGAAAGCGATGAACTATGTCACCGCCCTTTCGTCGTAACACCCACACCATAACATAACTAACTAACGAACTAATTAGCTGACTAAACTAACTGTATTTCCATGCTAACCACTGACAGCGTCGTGGGTATGTGGTCAAGGAATGAAGAAAGCGATGAACTATGTCACCGCCCTTTCACCGTAACACCCACATCATAACATAACTAACTAACGAACTAATTAGCTGACTAAACTAACTGTATTTCCATGCTGGCCACTGACAGCGTCGTGGGTATGTGGTCAAAGGAATGAAGAAAGCGATGAACTATGTCACCGTCCTTTCGTCGTAACACCCACACCATAACATAACTAACGAACTAATTAGCTGACTAAACTAACCGTATTTCCATGCTGGTTAGTATCACTTGTTGACACTTATACTAGATTTCATTAGGAACAATATATTACATTAGTATTTGGTTTTCCTGTGTGTTACCGGGGCCTCAATATGAGGGAAGTAAAGAATAGTGACACTGTGACCTTCCAGGCATGTCGTAAGAGTCGACTAAGGAAGTTGATCGATGGCTTGACAAGCTGTCATTGTAAAAAGTATTGTTATGGAAACAACGCCATATATTTTAGAGCAGTGATCTCTGCAATATGTGCCACTTTGGCACGCAAGGTTTCTGTTTTTGAGATTGTGGTTCTGCCCTATGTGCCGTCTTCGGCTCGAAAGGACAATAGATAGATAGATTTGGTTAGAGAGGGTACTTTACAATCTGAAGTTAGATAACTATCTCCAAATAAGCCACACAACTGTGGCATTAAAGAGTGAATACACCCAGGAAAGGATGGTCTCGGAAAATGCAAAATAGAGGAATATTATTCTTGTTTTACAAGACAGTAGGAGAGGCCATAACAAGAGAAGACCACCTAGTCTTTTAAAACATTGGACTATATCGACAGTTGTTAACTGAGCAATGCGTTATATAACAGTGTTGGGCAATTTTGGAAAGATATACTCGTCAGCAAAAATTGCACGGTAAAGCAGTGTCAGATTTCTCACGTCTCTTTTGTTGTTCTTGTTTTTATGTTGTTTTTTTCTTTTAAAGTAAAGTTCCTCTACTCTTCACTTCATACTTTGCACTACTTATCGCGATCTAGTGCAACTATCTTCCATGACTCTACAACAACGTAACATTGTTTCGTGACGCATAAACATACATTTTTAAGCGAAGTACGAGCCGTCTCCTGGTTCTGAAGAATTGCAGGTCAAGAGGTATGTTTACAACACTCGGAAAAGAAAACACAAATAATCAACAACAGAAGAAATAAAACAAAGAACAATAAGTGGTCCAAAGCAGGAGTGATCCCAAACTACTCGGCTGTGCCATTGGTTGAAATGCCTGATCTTCACCAACCGTGATAGACAGACAATATTATTTGTATAAGAATCCTGGTGTTATTTGCAGTTTGTAATATAAAATTCATTATTAAAAAGTAGAAGAATGTCTGCTGTGATTACTTTGTAATTTCTTGTCCAACTCTGTCTTGTTCTCAAATATTTCCATCACTTTATATTGTAACTTCAACACCAAATTGATAATACAGCCCATTACTACTTATATTACTTTTTTATTTTTTTTAATTTTTTTTTACTGCTGTCGTCCCTCTCTGCTCCAACTTTTGATACGTATAATTATTGTTGGTGATTGCAAAACTTTACTAAATTTCAATAGTGGAACTCGTGAGAATACGTTTTATTTTTATTTTGAACTATTTTCATTTATAAAGTACAATACCTAACATCTTGTAAAAATTAACTAGTTTTCTAAGATTACCCTGAAGAATATGCCAGTACTACGATGTTCATGCACTGTGCTGAGATCTTCCTGTGTTTGGAAAATAGACGGGAATGCTAATTACATCGTGTAAAATGAATAGTGACAATGGTCCAAATAAAACAGCAAACACATTATTTATTTATTTACGAGAGGTCTAATTACGTAGCCGGCGTAACATCGAAAAGGAGTCTCTCCTTCCGGCAGACTCCAAGACATGTTTTAGAGATGACATTTTCATTAGACTCCTCTCTGGCTATCATACTAATCTAACTTGATGGTCCTAACATCATCACATGAACATTAATTGATTCATACAAAAAACGGCAGTATTCATGTAATATTTGATTTAATTATTATTTATTTTTAAGTTTTAATAAAGGATTTAATTTTAAATGGTGTTTACATTTATTTTGCAACAACAACAAAAAAAAAAAAAAACAACGTCTGACCCAATATATAAATGTATTATTGCTTTTCTGTTCCTACCTTTTTGTTACATCACACGCAATGACGTTCAAAAGAAAAGGCTAGAATCGACTGGATTGTCCGGACCAGTTTATTGCATTCTTCAGTGCGTCTGCACAGAAACAAATTAAGGAAGCAAAGCAGCCACATTTAAAGTATACACCAACAGTACAAACAACAATCCAGCGTTTATCTCCTTGACTATTATCAGTAAATTGAATAGACATTAACAAAATGTGACTATCATATGCACTAAATCATTATAGCAAGTTAGTCGACAGATCATCTTCGATTTAAATCGGTCATCCTCATAAGTGATCAGTCCCTCAATAGAGAGCGACTGGGAATCCGAGTTCTGTGTTTGTTTACTTGTCTTCTTTGGCTTCGCGCATAGCGCTTTTGACTGGCATCACACTTTTTAATTTGATGTTCCTGAGCTGCATTTGTGATTGTAGATTGACATTCACTGAGAGAGTTCGCAACGGCATGAGGAAACACTGGAAAATGAACACTGGATGAAATGACAAGGTTGAGAAGTTCTGGATAGAGAAAAGTCAAGAGAATGAATGTTGACGTAATGCCAAACAGAGCAAAAAAGTGTATCCTAGCTATGTCTTTTATTTAAAAACTAGTTGTTCAGGTTGAGGTTAAAACTACAAAGTTGATGCAGTGAGGTAGATGCACTGGTCACACAAAGGTAGTTCAAACATCAGTGACAAGACTTTATATAAGACTATATAAGATATAGAACCAATTCTGACCTATGGAAGCGAATCATGGACGATAGACAAACAAATGAAAAGACGGCCACAGAGATGGAATTTCTCAGAACAATGTTGAAAGTTCCCTGGACAGCTAAAAAGACCAATGAGGAAGTTCTCAAAGAGGCCAACACAAAAAGGGAGCTCTTAAAAAACATCAGAAAGAAGCAATCAACATTTTTCGGGCACATCATGAGAAGAGGAAAGTTGGAATACTTGGTTACAACTGGCAAAATAAAAGGAAAGAGAGATCGGGTACGACAAAGAGAGAAAATACTGGATAGCTTGGTTTCATGTCATGGAAAACAGTCAACAACAGAACTGATACGATGCACTGTAGATAGAAGATTGTGGAAGGACATGATCGCCTACGCCAACCGGTATGGCACGTGATGATGATATATTTATTTAGCTTCGAGTCTCTTGTTTACCTTTAGCATATTCACAGTAGAGGTCTTGTTTCATTTAATACGATTTAAACATACTATCTCAATCATTTTTAAGAACCTCTGTTGAAAATCTGTTGTTATTATTACTATTGCTATAAGTATATATATATATATATATATATATATATATATATATATATATATATACATATATATTTATTTTTACTCATGATTACTTCTTCAAGCCCCAATAGGAATGTCAGCATTTCACTTATAATTATTATTAACATCATCCGTACACCTGTTTTTGATTGTAAATATTATATTTACCACTGGTTATCTCTCTTGATCTTCAAGCCTCATAATTCTATTGACAATTCATTCATATTTTGAAATTGGATTGTGTTACCTTTCATTTCTACATATTTTTACAACATGAAACAAAATTCTTTATGCTTCCGACTTCCTAAAGAAAATAAACTAGTTTAAAATTACACCTAACATAAAGCAATGCATGGTAAACTCGTAAAATCACAGTTCATGCCAAACCAAATCACAATTCAGGTTTCTAAAAAACTCATTGTGTTGAACCAGTGTTCGATTTCTCAATTTCTTTTGATGCAGCTGCTTTTTGGTACAGTTTTATCTATGATACATCCGTACTTGAGGAAACTGGTAACCATCTCCAGACTGGTGTCTGGCATATCGTGCTGTGTCTGATGACCTGCTCCATGCACCACAACCCTACAGAAGTTGCCGGTCTGCGAGTAGAAGCCCTTTAATTTGTCACACGTGTTCCAGGTGATTCTGAATAGAGAAAGAGAGAGAGAGAGAAAGAGAGAACGATAGAGAGATCGAACATGAAGTTTAAGAGATTAAACGTGTCATTATCATCATCATCACCATCAAGTACCAATATGCCGGCGTAGGTGATCATGCCTCTCTAAAACTTTCGATCTCGACAGCTATCCTTTCTGTTAGTGACTTTCTGCCATGTAATTCCCTTAAACTCTCTGGTATCTCTTCTCTTTGCTTCCATCTATCTTCTCGTTCCTTAATTTTCCCAGTTGTTACAATATATCCCAGCTGTTCCTATCTCATAACATGGCCAAAAATGTTGATTATTTACCCTTAAACAACCTCACTGCCTTGTGGGTGAGACTTTTTAGTCAAAGACTAGCGGAGCCAACTGCAAATAAACCAATAGAAGGGAACAGAAAATCACCATCAAAATGCCATGTATAATCATGGATCGCCACAATTAAACGTAAACGCAAATGTTAATATGATATTGCCAATGCCTAGAATTGCGCCAGCTTTCTGATCAGAATGGTTTGTGTTCAATCCCAATTAGTGACGATTTTTTATCTTTTCAGTACCGACAACACACCGAGGTTCACTCATCCTTTAAAAATGGATGCTAGAGATTTTTTTTGGAGTAAAGACGGCCAGGCATGATGCCGACCACATCGTCCAAATTAACTCTTCCCATACGTTTCGACGCACTATTCACCATGCCGATTACGTTCATGTACGTTTAGCCGCACAGTGCGTCACTCTCAGTTTGATTAGTGTAAACTGTCATCAAACCATCTTCTTTTTTATAGGTCTTGTGTCATCTTGGTTTTGGTGAAATATAATTCCTTGTTTAATTATCTAAAAATTCATATATAATATTTTGAGTGTTAGCTAAATATAAACATGCAATATAATATTTAAAAACATGAACAATGATGTCTCTGAAACCTCTACGCTAAATTGATACAAACCTTCCGTACTGAAAGAGTTAATGTTTAACGTTCATAGAAAAATATGGTCTCTAACACCATATACCCCATAACCCCAGCAAGCAGCGGACGGTGCCCTTACTTGACCTTTAGTTGTGTAGAATGCAACAAAAGTTTGACGTTCTATCTCCAACGCAGTGGCATGACGTGGGTTGTTATTGTCAGGGACAAATCAACTTATGTGGGTTGTTATTGTCAGGGACAAAGCAACTTATGTGGGTTGTTATTGTCAGGGACAAAGCAACTTATGTGGGTTGTTATGGTCAGAGGCACAACAAGTTATGTGGGTTGTTATGATTCAGAAACATGACAAGCTATGTGGGTTGTCAGAGCCAAAAACATGACAAGCTATGTGGGTTGTCAGAGTCAGAAACATGACAAGCTATGTGGGTTGTCAGAGCCAGAAACATGGCAAGCTATGTGGGTTGTCAGAGTCAGAAACATGGCAAGCTATGTGGGTTGTCAGAGTCAGAAACATGGCAAGCTATGTGGGTTGTCAGAGTCAGAAACATAGCAAGCTATGTGGGTTGTCAGAGCCAGAAACATGGAAAGCTATGTGGGTTGTCAGAGTCAGAAACATAGCAAGCTATGTGGGTTGTCAGAGCCAGAAACATGGAAAGCTATGTGGGTTGTCAGAGTCAGAAACATAGCAAGCTATGTGGGTTGTCAGAGCCAGAAACATGGAAAGCTATGTGGGTTGTCAGAGTCAGAAACATAGCAAGCTATGTGGGTTGTCAGAGTCAGAAACATGGCAAGCTATGTGGGTTGTCAGAGTCAGAAATATAGCAAGCTATGTGGGTTGTCAGAGTCAGAAATATAGCAAGCTATGTGGGTTGTCAGAGTCAGAAACATGGAAAGCTATGTGGGTTGTCAGAGTCAGAAATATGGCAAGCTATGTGGGTTGTCAGAGTCAGAAATATAGCAAGCTATGTGGATTGTCAGCGTTAAGGGCAAGGCAACTTATGTGGATTGTTAGGGGTAAGACAAATTATGTGTGTTCTTAGCGTCAGGAGAAAGACATAGTATGTGTGTTCTTAGCGTCAGGAGAAAGACAAATTATATGTGTTCTTAGCGTCAGGAGAAAGACATATTATGTGTGTTCTTAGCGTCAGGAGAAAGACATATTATGTGTGTTCTTAGCGTCAGGAGAAAGACAAATTATGTGTGTTCTTAGCGTCAGGAGAAAGACATATTATGTGTGTTTTTAGCGTCAGGAGAAAGACAAATTATGTGTGTTCTTAGCGTCAGGAGAAAGACATATTATGTGTGTTCTTAGCGTCAGGAGAAAGACAAATTATGTGTGTTCTTAGCGTCAGGAGAAAGACATATTATGTGTGTTCTTAGCGTCAGGAGAAAGACAAATTATGTGTGTTCTTAGCGTCAGTAGCCAGGGTAGTCCTGTGTGTTGTTAGCGTCAGGAAAAATAAATTATGTGGGTTGTAAGCGTCAAGAGTAAGATAAATTATGTCAGTTGTCAGCGTCAGAGTCAAGGATAGTTATGTGGGTTTCAGCGTCAGAGGCAAGGATAGTTATGCAGGTTGTCAGCGTCAGGGTCAAGGATTGTTATGTGGGTTGTCAGCGTGAGGAGCAAATCTTTTTATGTGGGTTGGTAGAATCAGGAGCAAAGCTACTAATGCAGGTTCTCACCATCAGGAGCAAGGTTGTATATGTGGGTTGGTAACGTCAGGAACAAGGTTGTATATGTAGGTTGGTAACGTCAGGAACAAGGTTGTATATGTGGGTTGGTAACGTCAAGAGCAAGGTTGTTTATGAGGGTTGGTAACGTCAGGAACAATGTTGTATATGTGGGTTGGTAACGTCAAGAGCAAGGTTGTATATGTGGGTTGGTAACGTCTGGAGCAAAGTTGTTTATGTGGATTGGTAACGTCAGGAACAAGGTTGTTTATGTGAGTTGGTAACGTCAGGAGCAAGGTTATTTATGTGGGTTGGGAACGTGAGGATCAAATTTGTTTATGTGGGTTGGGAACGTGAGGAGCAAAGCTAGTTATGCGATTTGGTAATGTCAGGAGCAAGTTGTTTATGTGGGTTGGTAACGTCAGGTAAAAAGGTTGTTAATGTGGGTTGGTAACGTCAGGAGAAAAGTTATTTACGTGGGTTGGTAACGTCAGGAGAAAGGTTGTTTATGTGGGTTGGTAACGTCAGGAGCAAGGTTGTTTATGTGGGTTGGTAACGTCAGGAGAAAAATTATTTATGTGGGTTGGTAACGTCAGGAGAAAGGTTGTTTATGTGGGTTGGTAACGTCAGGAGCAAGGTTGGTTCTGTGGGTTGGTAACGTCAGGAGCAAGGTTGTTTATGAGGGTTGGTAACGTCAGGAGCTAGGTTGTTCCCGTGGGTTGGTAACGTCAGGAGCAAGGTTGTTTATGTGGGTTGGTAACGCCAGGAGCAAGGTTGTTTATGTGGGCTGGTAACGTCAGTAGCAATGTTGTTTATGTGGGTTAGTAACGTCAGGAGAAAGGTTGTTTATGTGGGTTGGTAACGTCTGGAGCAAAGTTGTTTATGTGGGTTGGGAACGTGAGGAGCAAAGCTGGTAAGGGTTGGTAATGTCAGGAGCAAGTTGTTCACGTGGGTTGGTAACGTCAGGAGAAAGGTTATTTATGCGGTTTGGTAACGTCAGGAGAAAGGTTATTTATGCGGGTTGGTAACGTCAGGAGAAATGTTATTTATGCGGGTTGGTAACGTCAGGAGCAAGGTTGTTCATGTGGTTTGGTAACGTCAAGAGAAAGGTTATTTATGCGGGTTGGTAACGTCAGGAGAAATGTTATTTATGCGGGTTGGTAACGTCAGGAGCAAGTTGTTCACGTGGGTTGGTAACGTCAGGAGAAAGGTTATTTATGCGGGTTGGTAACGTCAGGAGAAATGTTATTTATGCGGGTTGGTAACGTCAGGAGCAAGGTTGTTCCTGTGGGTTGGTAACGTCAGGAGCAAGGTTGCTTATGTGGGTTGGTAACGCCAGGAGCAAGGTTGTTTATGTGGGCTGGTAACGTCAGTAGCAATGTTGTTTATGTGGGTTAGTAACGTCAGGAGAAAGGTTGTTTATGTGGGTTGGTAACGTCTGGAGCAAAGTTGTTTATGTGGGTTGGGAACGTGAGGAGCAAAGCTGGTAAGGGTTGGTAATGTCAGGAGCAAGTTGTTCACGTGGGTTGGTAACGTCAGGAGAAAGGTTATTTATGCGGGTTGGTAACGTCAGGAGAAAGGTTATTTATGCAGGTTGGTAACGTCAGGAGAAATGTTATTTATGCGGGTTGGTAACGTCAGGAGAAATGTTATTTATGCGGGTTGGTAACGTCAGGAGAAAGACATATTATGTGTGTTCTTAGCGTCAGGAGAAAGACAAATTATGTGTGTTCTTAGCGTCAGGAGAAAGACAAATTATGTGTGTTCTTAGCGTCAGGAGAAAGACATATTATGTGTGTTCTTAGCGTCAGGAGCCAGGATAGTCCTGTGTGTTGTTAGTGTCAGGAGGAAAATAAATTATGTGGGTTGTAAGCGTCAAGAGTAAGATAAATTATGTCAGTTGTCAGCGTCAGAGTCAAGGATAGTTATGTGGGTTTCAGCGTCAGAGGCAAGGATAGTTATGCAGGTTCTCACCGTCAGGAGCAAGGTTGTTTATGTGGGTTGGTAACGTCAGGAACAAGGTTGTATATGTAGGTTGGTAACGTCAGGAACAAGGTTGTATATGTGGGTTGGTAACGTCAAGAGCAAGGTTGTATATGTGGGTTGGTAACGTCAGGAACAAGGTTGTATATGTAGGTTGGTAACGTCAGGAACAAGGTTGTATATGTAGGTTGGTAACGTCAGGAACAAGGTTGTATATGTAGGTTGGTAACGTCAGGAACAAGGTTGTATATGTGGGTTGGTAACGTCAAGAGCAAGGTTGTTTATGAGGGTTGGTAACGTCAAGAGGAATGTTGTTTATGTGGGTTGGTAACGTCAAGAGCAAGGTTGTTTATGAGGGTTGGTAACGTCAGGAACAAGGTTGTATATGTGGGTTAATAACGTCAAAAGCAAGGTTGTATACGTGGGTTGGTAACGTCAGGAGCAATATTGTTTATGTGGGTTGGTAACGTCAGGAGCAAGGTTATTTATGTGGGTTGGTAACGTCTGGAGCAAGGTTATTTATGTGGGTTGGTAACGTCAGGAGCAATGTTATTTATGTGGGTTGGTAACGTCTGGAGCAAAGTTGTTTATGTGGGTTGGGAACGTGAGGAGCAAATCTAGTTATGCGGGTTGGTAATGTCAGGAGCAAGGTGTTCATGTGGGTTGGTAACGTCAGGAGAAAGGTTATTTATGCGGGTTGGTAACGTCAGGAGAAAGGTTATTTATGCGGGTTGGTAACGTCAGGTGCAAGGTTGTTCATGTGGGTTGGTAACGTCAAGAGAAAGGTTATTTATGCTGGTTGGTAACGTAAGGAGCAAGGCTATTTATGTGGGTTATTAGCGTCAGAAGCAAGACTAGTTATGTGGGTTGGTAACGTCAATGGCATGGCTAGGTACATTGGTTGGTAGCTAAGGGACATGGTACGTTGGTTGTCAGCGTCAGAGCAAAGCTATTTATGCGAGTTGGTATTATTAGGGGCAATGTTAGCTATGTTGGTTGTTAGCATAAAATGAAGCCTAGTTATTTATGCTGGTAGCATTAGGAGCAAGGTTAGTTATGAGGGTTGTCAGCGTCACGGGCAATGCTGTATATGTTGGGTCGTCGGGGCCAAGTCTAATTACATAGTTTGTCAGCGTCACGGGCAAGGCTTGTTATGTGTGTCAGCGTCGTGGCAAGTCTAGCTGTATGGGTTAGTAGCATTAGGCGTAAGACTAGTTATATCGGTTAGTAGCATTAGGGGCAAGGCTAGTTGTATGGGTTAGTAGCATTAGGGGCAAGGCTAGTTGTATTGGTTAGTAGCATTACGGGCAAGGCTAGCTATATGGGTTAGTAGCATTAGGGGCAAGGCTAGTTATATGGGTTAGTAGCATTAGGGGCAAGGCTAGTTGTATGGGTTAGTTGCATTAGGGGCACGGCTAGTTATATGGGTTAGTAGCATTAGGCGCAAGGCTAGTTATATGGGTTAGTAACATTAGGGGCAAGGCTAGTTATATGGGTTAGTAGCATTAGAGGCAAGGCTAGTTATATGGGTTAGAAGCATTAGGGACAAGGCTAGTTATATGGGTTAGTAGCATTAGGGGCAAGGCTAGTTATATGGGTTAGTAGCATTAGGGGCAAGGCTAGTTATACGGGTTTGTAGCATTAGGGGCAAGGCTAGTTATATGGGTTAGTAGCATTAGGGGCAAGGCTAGTTATATGGGTTAGTAGCATTAGGGGCAAGGATAGTTATATGGGTTAGTAGCATTAGGGGTAAGGCTAGTGGTATGGGTTAGTAGCATTAGGGGCAAGGATAGTTTTATGGGTTAGTAGCATTAGGGGCAAGGCTAGTTATGTGTGTCAGCGTCGTGGCAAGTCTAGTTATAAGGGTTAGCAGCATTAGGGGCAAGGCTAGTTATATTTGCTTCAGTAGCATTAAGGGCAAGGCTAGTTATGTGGATTATTAGCATTATGGGCAAGGCTAGTTATGTGTGTCGGCGTCGTGGCAAGTCTAGTTATATGGGTTAGCAAGAGGCATCGTGGGGTATCGGAATCAGCGGTTATTCGTGACGTCATGGATGACGTAACTAGGGTTGTTTTTTCCTTCATGAAATTTTTCAAAAATATAAAACATGCTGAGTTGTATGTGATTGATGAGGAAAGGATAAATAAATAACAAATACGATGCTTAGTTTAATTGAGAGTACTTGTATTCTGTTTTTGATTATCTTTACCCGCATCTCCGCCCAACTGCCTTTTCCCTTTGATCCGAGAACCTTTTAGAGCCTAAACGTTGACCTATTTCTCTCGTGTGCTATTCTGGTAAGTTTCCAAATCCAAGTTATCGTTAATCTATTGAAGCTTACACCAGCGCTGCCTAAGCTCATTTCATAAGGCCCGTGGACTGAACAGAATAACCAAGAGCCGTAGACATTATCATCGTGAGAAAAGTATATCCTGTCCTGATTAGGGTTGCCAGATTTTTTTTTTTTAAAAAGGAGTACTTTTACGCTGAAATTTTTTTTTTCTTCAATTTTAATTACATATTTACGAACAAATGATTTTGTATATTGTTACCGGTAGTGACAATGAATTCGCCTTTATATTCAAACAAATTTATGAAAAAATTATATACAGAAACTAGAAATAAAACAATGCTCATATTCTGCAAAGACAATTTTCTTATTTAAATTTAAAAAAAACTCTCACCTAGTGTTTCTAGAGGCATTTTAATTGTATTTGCTTGAGGATTTGCCAGCTTTCAATAATCTTGCATCAGTTTTGACAAATTTAAAAAAATCAGCACATGAATTGTCAAAATTAACCATGCCTCTGAGCTCTGCTTCAATCAGTTCTTGGCTACACCTTTTTCTTGTGTCATTCCATTTGTTTTTCATTAAGGAGAATATCCTCTCAACAAAGGCATTTGATCCTGGTATGCTAAATAAAAATCCAACAATCTTTGAAATGTTTAGCACTTTATGTTCTGGCACAACAGAAAAAAAATGTAACCAGTTTGTGATATTACTGTTATCTTTATTAATACTTTCACATAGAACACTCTGAAAGTCACAGAACTCTTCATACATGGCATCAACACATATGTGATCTTTCAATTTCAGAATACACACTGCAGTTTCCAAATCTTCAAAATGAATTTCTTTATCCAAAGCAAAAGCTGCCAATGATGAATATGGATTATTGGCAGTCACATCAAACCTTTTGTCAAGATACTGAAGCATATCATTGTAAAATTTGTTAAAATCACTTGACATTTTTTTTTTTGGCAGTGTTACAGACAAATCATTAATAAGTTCATTTGCATTGCTGCCATAAAAACTGTCTTTTATTCTCTGTTTAAGCTTTTCGTTCAAAATGTACATTTGTTTGAATGTCCCCAAGACACTCAATTCACAACTTTCTAGTGTTTTGTTAACAGCATCCAACAAGTTTCCAACATTGTTTACAATTGAAAATAAATCTCTGGCAAAATGGCTTGCTCAGGGTCATCAATAAGAAAAACAGATTTCAATAATTTTGGGCAGTCATCAATACTCTGGAAGTAACTTTTGATTGCACCCCAATTTAGGAGAAGCCTATTTACAGCTGGAGTCAATGACAGCCACCTCGTTGGAACTTGTCTCAATATTTCAGACCATTCTAATTCCACAAAATTAAAAAATGATTTCAGTTCCTCTTTTCTTTTTGCTGAAACTGAGAAATGATTGTAAATTTTGAGGACTATGTTCTCTACATCAATATCCAATTTGTCTGTAGCATACTTGATTGCATTATGAAGTATGTGATTTGTACAATTGGCCTTCAATATATTTTCATTCTTTTTCAAAAGTAATTGAAATACAGAATGTCTAATTCCAAAATTGACACTTGCATTGTCTGCACTATGTGATGAAATGTGATTTATATCAAGATTATGTCTTTCTAAACTCTGCAGCACTAGCTCACTAACTCCACAAGCAGTTTCATCAGCATTATCAATAAAATCCAGAAGTTTATTCTGCACTCCTTTCACTGAGTCAAAGTAGCGAAGGCAAACTGAAAACATCTTCCTGTTTCCCTTATTCGAGGCATCTGTTGCCAATGAAAAAAATCTCACACCTTGTTCCGAACACTTTAAAATATCTAAAAAATCATTGACACTTCTGGGTGCTAAAACATTCTTGACAAGCATTTCAGCTTTAGTGCGCCCACATGATACTTTTGAAGCAGTCACAGAATCTTTAAAAATGTGTGTCACAAGCTTATTTCCACAGTCCAAGCTAGAATAACTTTGATTATGTTTGACTGCATGATAAACCAAAGCCAGTTCACTCGCGACAACATTATCGTGTTCTGATGTATTGTTTACATTTACAAAATAATGTGAAAGTTTGTTTACACTAACATCATCAAATTTTTCTTTTAGTTTATGCGTTTTAGATTCTGAATGTTGTTTTAAGTCACTTTGTCCACCATGAGAAATACTAAAATCTTTTCTGCATAACACACAGAAAGCTCGATGTTCGTTAGGTCCTGGTTTAACCCATGAAAACGATTCTTCCCACACTTTACGATAACTTTGATTGTGTTGTAGTTGTAATTTTAATTTCTTCTTTGGAGGAGACTTCTTTAAATCCATATCACTCATTATAAAATAATGTTAACAAACTTTAAAATAAACTTACTAATAATATGTAGATGCGAGGATTGAATTGGATGGAGCGGTGAAACTGTGTTCACACATCGACGATCGGAAATAAATTGATTCTTGTCGTGGGCTAGGACGGAAATTAAATCGCTTCAATATTTTAGCGCGGAACTACAATTTGCGCACTTAAAAGTATGATCCAGAAACAATTATACAAAACAAACCGCCGAATGGTTTAATTAATATTATTTACTACGAATTTATATATTATTTAATCGATATTTAAAAAAATACTTACGTGAGCGTTAAAATACGGTGTTTTAGCGACTCCGGGCAAAGATAAAACGGAGTCATCGAATTACGTGAAAAAAAACGGAGAAATCCGTAAAAAACGGTGTATCTGGCAACCCTATTCCTGATACACAGCAGAGTGTATGGATAATTAAGCAAGATGATCGGTAAAGGCATACAAATATAAATATGCCGCGAAAAATGTTGAGAATAACAAGGGCATTTTTTTTTTTCGTCATCTTTTACCTCTGACGAAGTTCCTAGAAACTTTGAACTGAATTTTGCGTGTTATTCCGTTTTTCCCTGGCAGCCGTGTGCACATAGGTCCCTCGCCCAGCAAGCAGATAACTCCATCTTCGGAGACACTCATATTTTTCCCGTCGATGAGTAATTGACGTTTCAAGCCGGGCCTCGCTGCTGAGACCAGGGGTAGTTGCCGCAGAGAAAAATCATAAATAAAAATCCTAACTGGTGCAGCCTAGATTTGAACCCACAACCTCTCTGTCTCGAGGCCGGAGTTTTGCCTCCAGACCAACCAGTCTACCGCAAGGGCATTTAAAAAGGCACAATGGCAAAGTCGTTAATGACGTTCGTGCACAAAGAAACCTGTTGAAGTACATTAGGAAAACTTCAATAAACTAGTGTTAGTCATAGATGTCATGACAGCACTGTCAACAACATGCTATAAGAAAAGGACAACTAATACGGAACACTGATAACAGGAATATTTTAACAGACATGATAACCTGTGAGCACGGCGTCCATTGATGAGCAGCATAATAATGTGTTGATTATAACATGACCTTACCACTTCGTAGAAACAAAAAAGACAACAAGAAGCTGTAAACAAGAACAATTAATATAAAGGGCTCAACTATGGGCGAGACCTACAAAAACCTAGCAGTGAAGCGTCAGACAGGTTTGATTTCTGCCCCATGTGCGGTCCTCGATTGAGATATGAACTCACTTACCTTTTCGTGCTATTATACTGCTTCTATTCACTTACCTTTTCGTGCTGTTATGTTGCTCCTACTCACTTACCTTTTCGTGCTGTTATGTTGCTCCTACTCACTTACCTTTTCGTGCTGTTATACTGCTTCTACTCACTTACCTTTTCGTGCTGTTATACTGCTTCTACTCACTTACCTTTTCGTGCTGTTATACTGCTCCTACTCACTTACCTTTTCGTGCTGTTATACTGCTCCTACTCACTTACCTTTTCGTGCTGTTATACTGCTTCTACTCACTTACCTTTTCGTGCTATTATACTGCTCCTACTCACTTACATTTTCGTGCTGGTATTCTGCTCCTACTCCCTTACATTTCGTGCTGTTATACTGCTCCTACTCACTTACCTTTTCGTGCTATTATACTGCTCCTACTCACTTACCTTTCCGTGCTGTTATACTGCTCCTACTCACTTACCTTTTCGTGCTATTATACTGCTTCTACTCACTTACCTTTTCGTGCTGTTATACTGCTTCTACTCACTTACCTTTTCGTGCTATTATACTGCTCCTACTCAGTTACCTTTTCGTGCTATTATACTGCTCCTACTCACTTACCTTTTCGTGCTGTTAAACTGCTCCTACTCACTTACCTTTTCGTGCTGTTAAACTGCTCCTACTCACTTACCTTTTCGTCCTGTTATACTGCTCCTACTCACTTACCTTTTCGTGCTGTTATACTGCTCCTACTCACTTACCTTTTCGTGCTGTTATACTGCTACTACTCACTTACCTTTTCGTGCTGTTATACTGCTCCTACTCACTTACCTTTTCGTGCTGTTATACTGCTCCTACTCACTTACCTTTTCGTGCTGTTATACTGCTTCTACTCACTTACCTTTTCGTGCTGTTATACTGCTTCTACTCACTTACCTTGTCGTGCTGTTATACTGCTTCTACTCACTTACCTTTTCGTGCTGTTATACTGCTCCTACTCACTTACCTTTTCGTGCTGTTATACTGCTTCTACTCACTTACCTTTTCGTGCTGTTATACTGCTCCTACTCACTTACCTTGTCGTGCTGTTATACTGCTCCTACTCACTTACCTTTTCGTGCTGTTATACTGCTACTACTCACTTACCTTTTCGTGCTGTTATACTGCTCCTACTCACTTACCTTTTCGTGCTGTTATACTGCTTCTACTCACTTACCTTGTCGTGCTGTTATACTGCTCCTACTCACTTACCTTTTCGTGCTGTTATACTGCTTCTACTCACTTACCTTTTCGTGCTGTTATACTGCTCCTACTCACTTACCTTTTCGTGCTGTCATACTGCTCCTACTCACTTACCTTTTCGTGCTGTTATACTGCTACTACTCACTTACCTTTTCGTGCTATTATACTGCTCCTGAAGTGACCATTTTGTGGACAAAAGAGCAGCTTCTATCATGACAGAGTTGACTATTGCATCGTAGTCTCCGTTGTAGACCAAGACTTTGTAGTTGTCCATTATAACTGTCATCTGAGGCTTGGTGCTGACAAAGAGATCGGGGCCGAAACGTCTATAAATGTCATCAGTTGCTGCGTGGAATGGCTGGCTACGTGCCACGTGAACTGCTTTACGAATTTCGTCAGAGGTCATAATGATCTCCATAAGCTTGTAGTCTGCTGGTTTCTCTGTGACGTAGTTGTCCAAAGATGCGAAGGGCAGCTCCTCCCGGGCAAGAAGATCTTGAAAAATTTTCTGAAAGGAAACATCGGAGTATTCTCCTTGAAGAAATTTCTGGTACATATTTTTTACCCTGGCCTTGTGTCTTTCCATGTCGGCGTAACTGATTGCTCCTAACGCGTAGAGGTAGTCAAAGAAAGCCACACTCTCCGTTGGCGGGTCGAAGTAAGGACCACCCAGAATGATGCCAGCGAGTGGAATATGTGCGGTCTCGTTAGGTCTTTGAGTGTGGATTTTGTGAGCCAGAGCGGGAACGTACTTTCCAGCATAAGACTGGCCTGAGATGTAAAACTGTCTGTTCTTGTACTCAGGGAACATCTTGAAGAACTGCAGGACAAAGTTGTACAGGTCATGTGTGTACCCTGCCTGTGTCAGTTTGTAACCCTTTTCCCCCATTTCTGAGAAACTGTAGCCGGTTCCAACTGGATTGTCAACGTACACAACAGAGAAAAGCCCCACCCATGTATGGTTGCGGAGGTTATAAGATTCCCCATGCTTATCGCGGTTGGCCTCTAAGGGTCCGTGTTTCCAGAACAGTCCAAGCATGGAGGAAACACCCGGACCACCATTGAGCCACAACAGCAACGGTGCTTCTTTGTTTTGTTGCGATGGAAAATGCCAAAAGAACAAGTGGTTTCTTAGATGTCTGTCAACAGTGATATAACCAGCATGACTTTTGAACTCAGATGTAAATTTATATAACTTGACCTCGCTTAGAGCTCGTGCAGCTGTTACATCACCTTTATCCAAATATGGTGTCAGAAACAACGAGTCGTCTTCGCCAATGGCAATGCATGATGGGACAGCCATAGTTACAAACATAAGAACCTGAGTTAACGTGATAGCCATGGGTAAGTCTGTAAAGATAATATGAGAAGAGTATTAAAATGTTTGTTTCTCAAACACCACACAAGTAACAAACACTATTAAATAACTTAACAATATAATGATAAAAGAAGGTGATAATGGGATAGGAAAATAAAAACAAAGTACGTGGTAAGAAAGAGAGCAAGCAAGAATGAAGGTTCAGTAAAAAAAAAAAAAACGTCAGCTTTGATATCGCACTAACCGTGTTCTATATAACGGCGCGACTGCTTTTGGGTTTTGTACTTGGTATATTGTTATTGTTCTGGAAGGCCCCGGGTTCACTCCAAACGAATTAAAATCCATAATTTCTCAACAACCCGTGCCAGTGGAATCATCCGAATTACTAACTCATCTCCCAAACGAAGAAAAGCAGCTACAGTCCTCATCATAGCAGCTACAGCACAAGCCAAAAGACATAATGCCAAGCGGCACCGAATTGAGCGCAGCTGAACTGTCCTTCGTCATACGATATCTTCATTCATCGTAAACAACCGGGATATCGAAACACAATCCGGATGAAAAACACAGCTCACAGTGTGAATAGAGCACTAAACTCAGTAGCTTCGGCAGCAAGTCAGACTTGATTGTTCCCTAAATATGGTTCAGGTTTGTTTATCTCCCAACAGGTTAAATTTTGTTTTAATTAATTTTATATCGGGAGTAAACTAATCACTACAATTTGTTTAATGCGTGGCAACTGACTTGCAGTATTTATTATCTTAATAAAGGCTGCAGACGCAGGTAATGAGATAATGCCAAAACATTTATATATTGATAATGTAAGCTTTCTTAATCTGGCAAACCATTATCAATTTATTATAAACTGAACTGCTCTACAAAAAGTTTGCTTTATCTATTTCGTGATTGCAGCGAAGATTTATTATATTATTATTATTATTGGAAGATGGGTGGTATAGTGCAGTGATTTCAAATAATCTTTTTTTGCCTACAGTCCCCCTATGTTAGAAAAACAATTATCAAGTCTTCCTCAATCCCCTGTGAATTCCCAGAAATCTACCTCCTTTAATCAAACAAACAGAACAATGTATTGATACATGTGTGATTCTATGGTGTATATTTATTTTTACCTTCGATTTGCAAAATAGTAAAGATATAATGATAATACAACAAAACACATAAAAGCTTGAAATTGTGGAGTTATTTATTATAATCAACCATAGTTGATACATGATATCAATGCTAACATTTCCAATCACATTTGACATATTGCTAGGTTTTGTAGTTTTATCAATTTCACATTACATACATCAAATTAAGATAACGAAGGATATTATTTATTTCTTTATAAATACGAATAATAAACAAAATAATTACTGTGTCGTTATTTAAATATTGTTTCGTATTTATACGCCTTATTTACCAATAAACACAGAAGACTATATAGACAAAATAGAAGTGAATAGTTAACAATTTGTTACTATTTCTTTCTCTAATTGTCATTCATATTTAATAGACAATATAAAAATGTATGTCAGTACACATTTTTAATTCAGCCCTAGTAAGACCAATAAGTCCCGCTTCATATTTGGTTCATTGTCTCAATTAACAAACGTTGTTTCTTGCAGGACTTGTGTGGCCAGCAGACTATATCACCGGGAATCACAAAATGGTAGCTGCAATAGCCTGACCTCCCCGAAATGGTCATTTACCTTCTTTTCACATTGTGACGGTCGTTGTAGGTCCGTTTAGATGTATAGGTCAAAAAATTCTTGCTGGATTCTGAGTCCTATCATCATCATCAAATACCGGGCCTGCTGGCGTAGGTGATCATGTCTCTCCACAACTTTCAATCTCCACAGTTATTTATCATTTCTGTTGTTGACCTTCTGCCAAGCCATACTCTTAAGCTGTCTGTTATTTTTTCTCTTGGCTCCCCTCTATCTCTTTGTCTCTCAATTTTCCCAGATGTTACAATATATTCAAATTGTTCTCTTCTCATTACACGGAAAAAACATGATGATTGTTTCTTCCTAATATTCGAAATTAGCTCCCTTTTTGCTTTGGCCTCTTTCAGGACGCTTTCATTACTCTTCTTAGCTGTCCATGATATTCTCAACATTCTTCTGTAAAACCACATTTCTACAGACTCCAGGGGTTTCCTTGTCTATTGTCCTATTGTCCATGATTCACATCCATATGTTAAGACTGGCTCTACATAACATCTGAGTCCCAGTATATATTTACAAAATGGTTTAGAATTGTTTACCAGAGAATGCATTTTGTATTGGTGTAAAGGTCACTATTGTGATTGAATCACATACATTATTGATAAAATCGCAATAACAAACAAGGTAATGACTGAATGTTTTATATCCACACAATCCTTCTACAATTTTAGTTTAGTGAACACGAGAATTATTAAAACAGGAAAATGAATTTATAATATTTGGGATCTTTGTTAACCTCAGACAGAAGATGCACAAGAGGTGAGATGCAGAATGGCTCAGGCAAAAGCAGCTTTCCAAAAAATGGGGAAGATACTATACAATCCATTTTTGACAATAAAAACAAGAAAAAGAGTTCTTAAATGTTATGTAGAGCCTGTCTTAACATATGGATGTGAATCATGGGCAACAGGACAACAGACAAGAAAATCACTGGAGTCTGTAGAAATGTGGTTTTACAGATGAATGTTGAGAATACCATGGACAGCTAAGAAGAGTAATCAAACTGTTCTGAAAGAGGCCAAAGCAAAAAGAGAGCTAATTTCCAATAATAGGAAGAAACAATCATCATTTTTTAGCCATGTAATGAGAAGAGAACAACTGGAATATATTGTAACAACTGGACAAATTGAGGGACGAAGAGATGGAGGGAAGCAAAGAGAAAAAATACCAGACAATTTAAGAGAATGGCTTGGCAGAAGGTCAACAACAGAAATGATAAATAACTGTCGAGATCGAAAGTTGTGGAGAGACATGATACCTAGGCCAGCAGGCCCATTACTTGATTATGATGACGAAACACGAGAATACGTAGAAACGTAGGGTAGATATGGAAACAAAATGTATTTAAAAACTCACATGAAAATTGTTGTTTTATTGAAAGAAGGTTGATACTGATTACTTTGTATGTGATCCGTAAATTGTAAAGTTTCAGCTTTGAATTTAAGTGTTTAAATGTGTTCGGCGCTTGCTCTACTTAATTGCTTGCTTGAATTGCTTAATGTAAAATAGATTTCACATATGGTGTCTGTTTATAGCATCATGTTGTAAACATGTCCTTACATTCACAATAATTACTTGTTAATCCCAGAAGGCGTCTAGCTGGCTGGTGATATTTCGCAAACGCGTAAATCAACAATACCAGAAACAATATTACGCAATGGGGAGTCGACAGCGGCCTTCAGATATTCTGAAAGATATAAATAAAATACAAGTTAAATGTTAACAGTTTATCACTATTATTTCTTCTAATTTTCGTTCATATTGAAAAGAAAATATGAAAAATGTGTGACAGTGCACATGTTTAATTCAGTGCTGACAGGACCAATAAGTCTCGCCTTATAGTTGCTTCATTATCTTACAAAACAAGAGTTGTTTCCTGGCAGGATTTATAGGATCATGCAGATATTAAAACCGTTACTGCAGTAATTGACCTGGAGAATGCATTTTAAAAAGTAAAGAGTCCCGTCATGTGGCGCTTTGAGAATAACGTGTTAGTGATCATATTTTTACAGACCTTCGGCACATGATTTTTGGGGTAATGTGTTTGGTATTACAGCCGTGCCGCTTTACATTTCCAGAATAAAATCCGGCACCAATTTAAGGTTGGGTGAACTTGGAAGCCGTCGATCACGATCGACTGTTGTCCTTTGTAGTCCAGTTCACTAAACACTGAGGAGAATGCATACAACAGAGTATCTCTGAATGTCCTGATGTCTCAGCTTCTTGAACTCAAGATCAGTCAATTCTTCCTTAATTGAATTTATGTGGCCCTTTTCCAGCGAAAGGTGGTATTTAAATGTGGTGCAGAGACCTCCGAACCAACGACAATTCGTCCCAGTCTTCCATACAGTTCATCATTATCTACAGTGTTATTCAACGCCAACACAATAAGGGTGACAAGTGAGTAAATCTTAGAACGAGGCAGAACATTATCTTACGCTGAGGATGTTTTGGCATATCGCCAGGACAGAGACAGAGTTGTTGCAGGTTGAGTTGAGTTGACGTAATGCCACGAGTTGATGCGGGCAGAGCTTCATTTATCTCTTGATGTGACGGATCGTAATGGCTTTCTTGACATTCCGAGCTATTACATGAGGATTTGTTGTTCGTCTATCCCAGGCTATGCTGGGAAATTACTAGTCCAGCCCAGAGAGTACTGCAATACTGTGTCTTTTATATCAGTAACAGCCACCACTACAGGGAACACGACGATATGAGTAGCTTTTGTTAGCCAGCCTGTTTAGACGCAGACTGTTACAAGGGAAGAAGACCACGAGGGGATAAACTGCTAGGTCTTGGTTAGTTGGTAGTGCACCGACTCTGCTATTGCGACCGCAGGTATTCCAGTTGTTCTCCCAAAGAGGGTTGCAGGAGGTCTTTAGACAGAGGGTGATCTCCTAAGTGTGTGGTGTGGGAAGGCAAGAGCACACGTCAATCCGACGGAGGCAATGGTGGCATGGTTTACTCCACGCCAAATATGAATCTATTTTCCAGGCTGTAAAGAGAACTACTGTGATGAGATATCTGGTAGTGTGGTTTGAACGGAGCCTTGTTTTTAGCAAGCAAATTGAGTGTAGTGGTATTGAAAGCCAGAAGGGGTCTACTTGCAATCAGGGTATTGGCATCAGCTCATGTTGAGCACCGTCATCATGTTCTCATATACCAGGTTCTGGCACTGTCTGTGACTGAGTATACACTGACGATTCTGACCCTCAGCAGCACGCAAATTGAACGACTAGTAAGGATACTAAATGAGGCAATGCATATCCGTGTGTGGACAAAAAATACTGAGTGTGTGAAATCTGTGACCTCCTCGATTTCCCCACCATGGCGGACAGAATAGGACTTTGCCTAGCGCGTGCCTACCTTCTAACCAGTACAGACCCACATCATCCGATATACTGTCAATTTATGAGTACAAAAGGCAGCGTGTTAGAAAGAAGAAGTCATGGATGGAACATGCTGTGGATATCGTTCAGCAGATGCGTTCAAATGAGGATATAGAACCCGTGGAAAAATGGGTTTGAGTGACGCCAGAGCTCAGTACGTCTTTTTTTTCATCGTCATCATACTAGCCAGAGAATGCAGACAACAAAATCCACTGGTAGTTGAAGCAGAAGTGCAGGCCTTGATTTTCAACAACTCTTCTAAGAGGAATTCAGTATTTTTCATAGATTGGTCTGTTATTCGACACTTACGGAGCTTGTGAGCTTTCATATCTCATCTTGTTGGAAGTACTGTCCAGGATGACAATGGTGCTTAAGCATTGACAACAAGTAATTTGACCATAGAAATGTCTGTGATTATAAAAGCATTAGTATCGCTGAAACATAGCCTTATGCACAAGTGTGGTTCTCAGTGACTCAAAGAGCATGCTCAGAAACATCGCAACTGTTTGTGCTCGACAGCTGTGGTTAGAGTTTCTGGAGATCTGTTCTTAAACGTGTCTGCTTCGTGTCAGGTTACGCAAGTGTAGAAGACAAAGAACGCACTGACAAATTTGCGGTTTGGCTGATGGGCAGTGCGAAAGGGCAATGGGCAGTTTTGACATTCTGAATGCCTCAGGTTCGCTGACCAGAAAAATGACTAAACAAAAAATGCCTTGAAACCGCAGCCATGAACAAACTTCACGAATATCGTGTCAATGTTGGAGTTGCTAGACGATGTCGCTAGACTTTGGTAGATATGCTTCGAATGAGATCTGAACATTTATTGACTTGCTCGATGTGCAATGGGGATGACCTGTTGACTAAACTAAACTAAACTAAACTAAACTAAACTAAACTAAACTAAACTAAACTAAACTAAACTAAACTAAACTAAACTAAACTAAACTAAACTAAACTAAAACTAAAACTAAAACTAAACTAAACTAAGCTAAACTAAACTAAACTAAACTAAAACAAAACTAAAACTAAAGTAAACTAAACTAAATTAGTTAGTCTGATAGACCAAGCAATAATCTTAAGATTATATAAGTTTTTGCCGACAAATTCAAACGAAATAAACATTATCCTAGCTTAAGTTTAGAAATATAACAGACAGGCGGGAGAAACTCCATATCAGCAGATATCAAAATCCACACGTTTCTACAGACCTTAACGAAATGGGCAGGTCTGGCAAAGGATATCTGATCAATGTTATTTTGAATATTCGATTATTGTAGAACACTTGTAAACAATACAACATGAAGATCAACATAAACAAAACCAAAGTAATGGCAATAGCGAGAAAGAAAGAAAAGCTAAACATCATAATAGATAATGCAACTTTGAAGCAAGTGGACAATTTTAAATATCTGGGTAGCACGTTAACACAAAAACAATAACCAAGAGACAGAGATAGATATAAGATGTAACAAAGCATGCCAAGTTATAGGCCAAGTATCAACGATATTGAAAACAAAGCAATAACTACGGAAGCAAAAAGGGCAATATACAAATCAATTTTCCTACCAACTCTGTGTTATCAGAGCCAGAATTGGACGCTGGACTCTAGAACAATAAGAAAGATAACGACCACCGAAATGAAATGTGTCAGAAGAATGGCAGGAAACAGCTTAAGGGACAGAGTAAGAAACACCGACCTGAGGAAGAAACTCGAAATTGAACCAGCCATCGAGTACATAAAGAGACAACAGATAAATTGGTTCGGCCACATAACAAGACAAAAAGAACTAATAATGGCTCAAAGAGCCATAAACAAACGCTACGAAAATGCCAGATTAAGAGGAAGACCGAGAAAGAGATAGATAAAGGGAATACTAGAGTCACTAGGAGGGATAACACCAGAAGAGGCCAACAGAAGAGCAAAGAATCGCAGATTGTATCTCCCCTCGACGCCAACGGCAATGGAGGAAGGATAGAAGAGGAAGAAGATTATTGTATGCTCACAATTTTTTTTAACCGAATATTACCGAAAATCCAATGCTCTGATTTCATTAGTTTATCTAAAAAGAACTAATCTCGGCTTATCATTCTAACAACACGCGTTTAAAAAAAAAATGGTTTCCCTTCTCTTCATTCTTTATGCTTCCTCCGCCCCATTATATTTATTCACCGCCCCCAATCGTGCTGAAGTGGGATGTGTTAGGCCGAAAGGCGCATATATCACAGTTATACTGCAAACCACAACACAACGCAGACACACCCACTTAACGTCCTTTTAAGGGCGGATGACGAAGAGGAATTCTATAGTCTACGAATACTCTAGAATACTTTAGTCATCGAGCGAACACAAGCAAGCTGCGCCCCCGATAGCAACTGATGCTAATACCGCCCCTAAATTGTTACAGCATCCCCTGGAGCCATAGCACCAACGTTGAAACAAGCTAGCCTAGAGGTAAGACTCGGTGTCTGGGCAAGGTCCTAGATTCGAATTTCTCTCTTTGAATCCCTAGTTTTGTCGACACCTCATCCAGACTCTGTGTAATTAGATCCGATGTCTAGCCCTCGAGTATAACGCCAAAAAAATCAGACCCGGCGTACACACTGCACACGTTAAAGAACCCTTGGTAGTTAAAAGTCGAAACGGGTAGGCGAAACAGTCGCCGCCAGTGCAAAATTATTAGAAATAACATCCTAATCGTCAAACTCAAAGCATGTAAAAATATAAGAGCATCTCTGATGTCGGACTATGTCTGTACGCAGAGCGAGAGACGCCAGCTCACACGGGGGTGGACTTCCTCAAATGATTGCTGGGGTATGTGCTAAAAACAAATTTCAGTCCCTGAAAAAGCCTACATAATAATAGGAGGACTGGTTGGTCTCGAGGCAAGACGCCGGCCTCGAGACAGAGAGGTTGTGGGTTCAAAACCAGGTTGGTTGGGATTTGTATTTATGATTTCTCTCTGCGGCGACCACCCTGGTCTCAGCAGCGAGGCCCGGGTTGAAACGTCAATTACTCATCGACGGAAACAAAAATATGAGTACCTCCGAAGTCGGAATTATCTGCCTGTGCGGCGAGGGACCCATGTGCACACGGCTGCCAGGGAAAAATGGATTAACACGCAAAATTCGGTTCCTAGTCTCTAGGGACTTCGTCAGAGGTAAAAGCTGGCGAACGCAAATAATAATAATAATGAATGGTAATAATACACGGTTAATAACTGTGAACGCAAACAAGTAAACATTAAAAGCAAACAAATAGTATTATTATTTTTATTAGGAGTGCTAAATTAGTTACTCCCACGATTGTAATGTGAACTATAATCATTATCTTGGTTTATTACTTGTAAATTGCACCATAACCTTTTAATATATGTATTTTACATTTATAATTCATTTACAGAAATATTTACTACAGTTCTGATAATGCCAAGCGTATTCTTATCAAGTGAGAACTGTGTGATGCCTACTTGTAGTAAACTTTAAGGACTTATCATTAACTTTACCTAGCAGTGCCAGTGTTAGTAATGCCTCATATCGTTGTGTGCATGTCAGTGTTAGTCACATCTCATATCTTTGTGTGTGCATGTCAGTGTTAGTCACATCTCATATCTTTGTGTGTGCATGTCAGTGTTAGTCACATCTCATATCTTTGTGTGCGCATGTCAGTGTTAGTCACATCTCATATCCATGTGTGTGCATGTCTATGTTAGTCAACTCTAGTGACTCGGGCAGATGGTGCTCGTAAACCTGGGAGGGCTGTCCATCTAAGGGCAGAATCCCCCTACAGAAAAGACAATCTGCTGCCTTGCAGTAAAATTGGGGACAATCAAAGGCTAAGGAAAGCAAACCTGAATAAAATGCTGGCTGAAATCGAATGCACTGGCGCAGAACACAGTGCAACGTTTTAACAGGTACTCAATCAGAATGGATCTAACAGACTCTAATTGTGATGTTCTGTCTGTGGGGTCGATCAATTCACTTAAACAGTCAGCTGTCTTCATGTGAGAGTCTGGAATCCTATTCTGATTGAGTCTTGATCGCAGAGAGAGAGAGAGAGAGAGAGAGAGAGAGAGAGAGAGACCAAGCAGTGCATGATAAGAATAAGGAATACAACCTCTATGTTATATATATAAGTTTAGCTAAAGACAAAATACATCCTTCTGAAACACAATATTTTTTTTGTGATTTTATTTTTCGGTGATAAGATTTCTTACACACTTATTTTTCAAGAACGCTGCTGTATAATCTATTTTAGACTTCCCTGCAACGCTGGTAACCGTGTCTGTGCACATTCTCGAGAGCAATCGATAACCTGATTGCAACAAGGCAGATATAAGGCTCTAACTGCCGACAAGGGACATAACTGTCTCTGGAGATGCATGTGCAAGATGAAAGGCGGGGAAATACACACATGCACGTTACATACAACACACTTATACTATCAGAGTAGCACGTACAATTTAACACTTGTACTTAGAAAGAATAATTCAACACTTGTACAGACAGGCATGATTACAACGTTACTATACAAATCGTTATCAAGCAACGTGTCTGCTGGAGTAGGTGATCATGTTTCTCCACATCTTCTACCTCTACAACTGTTCACTTCTTTTCTTTCTTTCCATCGCTACTTATATCCCTTCGGGTGTCGAGGGAGATACAAAACTTTTGTCTTAACCATTCTGGCAGCCTCAGTCATTGCCAACTGATATTGTAGACAGTAGTCTACAAGTCCTTGAGTGTTGACAGTACATCTTACTTGAGTGTTGACAGTACATCTTACTTGAGTGTTGCCAGTACATCTTACTCTGGGTCTACGACAGACTTTTCTTCCATCTCCTCTTATATCATGTTTTTTTTTTTTTTTAATTGTAATTTGGCATTTTTTCCATATTGGCAAATCAATGTATTTGTTTTTTCTGCTTGTATTTTAGAATTGATTGAATGCCCAATATCTCTCTCTCTCTCTCTCTCTCTCTCTCTCTCTCTCTCTCTCTCTTACGACATCAGTTCACTAATTCTTTTGTAGAATTCCAACAAAGTCACTATCCTAACTGTCTGGTAAATGTAAAGGTAAAGTACGAGACTTTAATCGGCATATTGGCACGCGAGTTTTTCCCCATATGTGCTCGCCCGCCTAACCAAAAGTGTTCGGAGACTTCTGGACAGCGTCGCTTCAACCATCGAAACTCACGATGCGAGGCGGCATTCCTCACCTTCCCAAAGTACTACCCTGGTATCATTTCTGCCAGCGGCTGGGTCGACCGCGGGGGTATTTTTATTTCCAACCACGAACGAGTACAATTCACACCTCTCCCAGCGGGAATCGTACACCAATTGTCCGAACGTTGCTAGCCCAGTCGGGTTGTTTTACCCAACTAGGCTACCGAGGCCCCCCAACTGTTTGGTACCAATTCTTTTATTTCCCTTTATCTCTTGTTTTTTTCGATTGGCTCTGTTGTCACAAAAATAGCGAACCTATTTAATTTGCATTTACATTGATCATTAAATCATGTTCGTTTCATTTCGAAATCATGATCGTTTCATAATGATGTTGCAGTCACCTTGTCTTCTTTCAAATCCTTTCTTCAGTTCTTGTATCTGTCAATGGTATTCTCGACATTCTTCTGTAAAACGTGGATTTCGCTTATATTTTTGTATATTCTCCCATCGTCTACGACTGAGCTCCATAGGTCAGGAATGATTCTCCAAAACATTTCTTTTTCTTTCTTTCTTTCATTTCCAAAGAAAGTAAGTAAAAAAAGTAAAGAGCCCCCGTCACGCCAAGTGTCGTAAAGGGAAATATAGTGTTAGTGACCATAAATTTTACAGACCTTCAACACTTGATTTTTGGGGTAATGTGGTCGGTATTACGTCCGTGCCGCTTTACTTTCCCAGAAAAAAATCCGGTATCCATTTAAGGGTGGATTTCCAAGAAGGTTATTACATATATATATGTAAACGATATGGTAAAAGCTTTAATAAGTGGACGATTATTTACCATTACTAACCATACAGTTTTAAAAAATATTTTTACTGTAAATTTGTTTCATTTCTCCTTACAATTAGCTTCACTGCAGCTTCGCATTTTTATATGCATGTCTTTGCCTTGACCCTGTTCATGTTTGAACCCTGTCTAACACTTTAGCTTTATTTTTACGCGTCCGATTCTGCTATGTCCCAGAGAGACACTGAGAAGAACATTGATGAGAGAGGCAAGAGCAGCAGGATTCGGCTCCCTCAATGAGATAGAGCTGCTTGCACAGAATAGAGACAAATGGCGAGATTTGATAAAATATCTTTAAAAGAATTGAAAACTGCTAGAACAAAAATTCAGATAAAAGGAGTATCTTGGTCTACGCCCTATGGGCCGGCTACGGCTCGAAAGGTCAATAGATAGATAGATTCTGCTATAGTTTGGAAGGTTTTTTTGTTCCATGATCACGTTAACTAGAAATGTGTAAGTAAGAATGTGAACACAAGCACCGTAGTGACCACACGCATCAAAGTGTAAAGATTGCTCCTTTAATTCATTATGTGTGTATGGACATTTGCTCATATCTTCACATCATTCTCTATCACTAAAGAATGCAGCTTTAATACTACACTGTACTGCACCACACTAGACTGCACAACACTGAAACATACTATCGCTACTACCAAACAGTACTACAATACACTTGACTACACTCTAAAACTATACTACATTGCGACATAATATCGATACTAACAAACAGTGCTGTACCAAACTACACTATATAACACTACACTACGCTAAACTATACTACACAACACTAAGCTACACTACACTACGCTAAACTATACTACACAACACTAAGATACACTACACTAAACTAAACCATGTCATGCCATGTCATTCCATACTATACCATAATATACCATACTTTGCCATATTATACCATACTATGCTGTAATGTACTGTACTGTCCTGTGCTGTGCTGTGCTCTACTATACTGTACTTTACTGTACTGTACTGTCCTGTGCTGTGCTGTGCTGTGCTATACTATAGTATACTATACTATACTATACTATGCTATGCTATACTATACTATACTGTACTGTACTATACTATACTATACTATACTATACTATACTATACTATACTATACTATACTATACTATACTATACTATACTATACTATACTATACTATACTATACTATACTATACTATACTATACTATACTATACTATACTATACTATACTATACTATACTATACTATACTATACTATACTATACTATACTATACTATACACACACAAACATACACACAGACATATATTCTTCATATGTTTAATAGTGTATTGTGATTTTCTATAGAAGAGCTGAGTTAGAAACTTTGACCCGAACACCAATTTCTTAATTGTGATTTAGAAAGGGTCCATGTTTGACTTTCATAGCACAAAGTTGGTATGAAAATACTATTTATCATTTGTTGTTTAGCTGGCATAGAAATGTTTGGATGTCTTAGCAATGGTGAAAGCTGGTATGTGACAGCATTTGCTTTTTGTATTCTCGTGTCAATTTATCTGTCTAGTTTTCCATCTTCTGTGAACATTGTGCCCAAATACTTGAATTCCTCTACTTGTTTTATTTCTTTATCTTTGATGTTAATGTTAAATGGGTGTTTTAATTTGCTTATTCTCATAGCCCCAGTTTTTGCTGTGTTAATGTTCATACTGTAGTTTGAAAGCATTTGTTGTTCGAGGACAAAATACATCCTTCAGAAACACATCAATCACCGCCAAGGACGTTCTTCTCGAGAATACGTGGAAAAAGACCAAGAGGAAGACCAGAAAAAGATGGATAGATGCAGTAACAGAGACATGTAACAACAAAGGAAAATCACTAATTCAGACAGTTCGAGCAGCTCAAGAACAACAAATGATATAAACTACGACACCTTTTAGGTATCAGTGAAAATAGAAAAGAAAATTGAAGAAGACCCGAACACCTCATGGCGCCTCCACTGAATGCGCTTTTTATTTTCCAGCATCCGGCACGCCCATGAAATGAGATAATAGATTCTAAAAGTAGTTTTTATTATTATTATTTCTAGTTTAGTTGCACTGTATTTTGCACTTTACAGCTTGGCGAATCAACGCGTCTTTGTTTCGGACATCGTCATTAGCCTTTACAATTTATATAATTTCACTTTTTTAAAATGTATGTACTTGAAATATAAACAATTAATTGTCAGTTTTGAAATTAGCAGTATAGTAGAAAGAGACTAACATTAATTGACATATATGAGTGGATAATAATAAAGGATGAAGAAGCAGCAAATGTTGCATAAATCTGTGATTGGATAATAATCAGCATTTAGTGCCGTCTCCGCATCGAAGGTTGCCTACCATGGATCGGGTACGTGGCAGTGTACCAAGCGTTCGGCTTCTCGTGGCAAGGCGCGGTGCCACTGAGTACGGGTTCGATCCCACTTCGGACCATATATTGTTCTTCGTTTTTTTCTATTGTTGTTTGTCTGTCAATTTTTCCGAGTGCTAACACATACTTCTTTGTTCTATTATTCCCTACCATGGATCGCCATTCCACTCAAATGTAACATTTTGCTATTCTAAGTTTTAGCCCTGGTGTTATTTGTTTTGATGTTAGTATATTTTTCATAACATTAAAATAACTTTTTGCCGTACCTATTCTTTTGTTTATTTCAGTTCTACATTTTCCATCACTGGTAGCTGGTCCCAGGTAGCTGTAGCTCTGAACTGTCTCCAGATGTATTCCTTCAACTTTAATATTTATTTGAAGGTCTACCTTCTCTTCTGCTTCTCTTGAATTGAGCCATGGCTCAATTCTCAGTGTATATCCGTGCTAGTAGTAGCTCATATCTTAGTGGGTGTCTGCGATAACCATGGCTCATATCTTCGTGTGTGTCTCTGCTGACCAGGGCTCATATCTTAGTGTGTGTCTGTGCTGGCCATGGTTCATGTCTTAGTGTATTTCCGTGCTAGCCATGGCTCATATCTTAATATGTTTCTGTGCTAGACATGGTTCATATATCTTGGTGTGTTTCCGTGAAGCCATGGCTCATATCTTAATGTGTTTCTGTGCTAGCCATGGCTCATATCTTAGTGTGTTTCTGTGCTAGCCATGGCTCATATATTAGCTTGTGTGTGTGTGTGTGTGTGCTAGCCATGGCTCAATTCTTGGTGTGTGTCATGTTAGGTATCCCACATCTTAGTGTGTATCTGTGTTAGTCATGTGTCATATCTTTGTGTGTGCATGTCTGGGTTAGTGATATCTCATATCTTTGCGTGCATGTGTATGTTAGTCATATCTCATATCTTTGTGTGTGCATGTCTGTGTTTGTCACATCTCATACACGTATGTGTGCATGGCTATGTTCTCATATATTTGTGTGTGCATATCAATGTTAGGCATGTGTCATATCTTTGTGTGTGCATGTCTATGTCAGTCATATCTCATATCTCTGTGTGCATGTCTATGTTAGTCATGTGTCATATCTTTGTGTATGTATATATATGTCAGTCATATCTCATATCTTTGTGTGCATGTCTATGTTAGGCATGTGTCATATCCTTGTGTGTGCATATCTATGTTAGTCATATCTCATATCTTTGCGTGCATGTCTATGTTAGTCATGTGTCATATCTTTGCGTCTTTGTCTGTGTTAGTCATATCTCATATCTTGATGTGTGTCAGTGTTAATCAAGCCTCGAATCGCTGTGTGCATGTCTGCGTTAGTCACATCTCATATCTTTGTGTGTGCATGTCTATGTTAGTCACCTCTAGTGACTCGGGCAAATGGTGCTCTTAAACCTGGGAGGGCCGACCATCTAAGGGCAGAATCCCCCAACAGAAAAGACAATCTGCTGCCTTGCTGGAAGATTGGGGACAATCAAAAGCTAAGGAAAGCAAACCTAAATAAAATGCTGTATGAAATCGGATGCACTGGGCCACTGGCGCAGAACACACTTCAACATTTTAACGGGTGTTCAATCAGAGTGGATCTGACAGACTCTAATTGTGATGTTCTGTCTGTGGGGGCGATCAACACACTTAGCCTGACAGCTGACTTCATGTGAGAGTCTGGAATCCTACTCTGATTGAGTCCTGATCGCAGAGAGAGAGAGAGAGAGAGAGAGAGAGAGAGAGAGAAGGTCTTGAAAATTTTCTTTTTTTATGATCATAGTTTTAGTCTTTTTGATAATCATATCTATTCCATATTTTTTGCTTGCCATGTTTATTTCATTAAGTAATTGTTGTAGATCTTTAGGATTTTCTGCTAGTTGTACAGTATCATCAGCATATCTTAGGTTATTGATTATCTTTCTATTAATGTTTAAGCCTGGCATCTCTATGATGTTTTTAAAGATTTGCTCAGTGTATAGATTGAACAAGCTTGGTGATAGGATGCATCCCTGTCTTACTCCTCTTTATAAATCAATGGGTGTTGAGGTCTCTTTGTTATATTTTATTATTGATGTTTGCTCCCAGTACAAATTTCATATTAGTCGTATGTTTGTATTGTCCAGATTTATATCTTTTAGCAGCAAATGTTGCATATATATTTGATTGGATAAATAACGACGAAGACCTGGCAATGTATCTCATCTCCAGACCAGTCATCAGGGATTCAAATTCCAATGGTGGGCAATTGTTTCTGGGTTTTGTTTTTATCCTGAATTTGAGGACTGAAGTGTCAAATGAAAATGCAGGGCTGCCTGGACGTGATGCTAATCATAAATGAGTCGACGATCATGAAAACATGATATATAAACATGAATTAATTCTCTATACTAGATATGCTATGTCGAGTTCCCTATATTTAATTTTTCAACATTTTAATTGACGTAATGTAAATTTGTTTGTCACTAATTTTTGCTCCAAAAGAACATTCTAATATTGTTATATAAACGAAGCATATAACTGAATAAGTTCATCAATGATAGTTATAATAAAAGAAGAGTACTGATATTGTAATATTAATCAAAAATATAAATGTATCAAATGGGTAGTTTTGTCATGATACTCACATCTGTAGAGATGTACTAACATTTTAAAAACTATAAATGGATGTTTGTTTATCGAACGAAATTTCCCTGTAGTACACTACTAATCATGTAGTCATACAATTAAATCTCTATTTGTAAAATCTATCACGAATATTCACATTAATGGAACAGCAATGGGATTGTAATAACAATCAAATCTATAAATAGATAAGATCATCACAAAAACGTCATGTCAATAAAACAATACAAAGAATGCAATATAAGCAGCATCTAAACATGTATAAATTGGACTTAATTGTATGAACACTATTTGAAACGGTTCTAAGACAATTTACTGTAATATATGAATCAGATCGTCTGATAACCATTATTGCTTACCGGTACGTCTCAATATTGAGTGTCCCAGTATTGGCTCAGACACGACTTGTCTATTAGCTTGTCCCTTGACAGTTGTTACAGTACACCTTGTCTTGAAATCTCTCCGTTGTTAAACATTTCCGGACCAGAATATCTCTAAAATAAATATCTATAAATATATTAAATACTTCGAACAATGAACGACCAATTCAAATCAACTGTCCGTACCAGAAATGAAACCGTGCGTATGAGAAGCAATAGACCGATGTGTTCTATTTTTAGACACTGATAGGAGTTATCTTCTCTATGACTCACAATCTGTGAGCGCATGCTGGACGTTACGTGTCCCAGACTCACAGCCTGGATTATGTAGTTGCATTACACAGATTAAAATTGAAGACTGGCTGCGATTCCAGGCCTGCAGGTAATTAAAATAGCATTAAGAGATCAGGACAACCAGGGATGATTATAAAGCCAAGTGCTCGTTTTATGGAATAGTGAAACTTTAGCTGGTGTGAATTTTGAAAACGAAAACTACAAGATTGCAGACAATAAATATAATTGCATAAACACTCGATAGTTCCTCAATAAAAATGTGGGACACCCCGCTTCAACTAATTATTTAAATAATCGATATTATAATCTAATATTAATGTAAACAATCATTCAGTCTTTTCCAATCACTTATTAATGGAGATGCGTTCTGTCCACCCACTGCATCTGCCTTTACAAGCGATCGTACTATCGCATCTCTCTGTGTGTTCTGTCTTTCTAATCAGGTCCACTCGTTTGTATTCATTACGTCACTGATTAGCCTATCAATTAGCCTATCTTTGGATCGTTATTTGTTTCCCCATTCTACAACAGGATAGAAGTTAATATTGTTGGGGAATATTAGAAACGATTGTGACGTCGGTGCAAACAATTAAACAAAATAACATTTGGCATAGAACCGATGTTGGGAAAAAAAATAATGGACACAAAATTTATATAGGAAACAAGAAAAACAAAAAAAAAAAACCATGAATGATAAAGGCTTGATACTAGGAACGATAAAAGAAAATAATTTATTAATATTCAAATTATAATTGCATTTAACCAAGAACAAAAATTGATTGATATATATTTGAAAATAGCAAACAAACAAGAATAACAATTGAGTGATGCCTGATCGATATCTTCTTCTACCTTTTTAGCTCCCAGTGGAGCATAGGTCTTCAACAAACACTTTCCAATGCGTTCTGTTTTTTGCCATTCTTTTAAGATCATTCCATGTCTTCCCCATCATCTTCGTCTCTGCTTCTATCTGTCTTCTCCAAGAACTCCTTGGTCTTCCTCTTTGTCTTTTCCCCTGGGGATTCCAAAAAAAAAAAAACCTGTTGTGTAATACTCTCAGTTGGCTTCCGTAGTGTGTGTCCTATCCAGCGCCATCGTCTTCGCTGTATCTCTTTATTTCCCTGTTCCCTGTCAGACGATATCATCATTCATCGTAAACAATCGGAATATTGAAACACGATTAAAATGGATGAAACGCACAGCTCACGGTGCGCACAGATCACTTAACTCATTAGCTCCTGCAACAATCTGGACTTGGAATATGAGGAAACTGCAACTAGGAACACTTTTCAGACAAAGCCTTTAATGGTTCCTGTCACCTATCCACCATATTGACTGAAATTTCACGTCCCCCTGAAAATGAAGTACTTGATGATGACATTATTTGTATAGGGTTGATGTTAGCAGATATTGGATTGATTCTACGAAACAAAAACAAAGTTTTATTGGCGTTAGATTCATACTAACAGAAAAATAAGACAAAGATTGACTGATTAATATATGGTTTTCTAGACACATAATTATGTATGACGACGCGAAAGTGAATGTTAAGAACTCATTAGCATGTTAACACAACCTGCATTTCTCTAGAATGTCAACATAACGTCCGCTTGGTAATCATGTGTTAGTAGGTCCCAATTATCTAGCATTCAGATATGCTACCTTTAGTTAATATGACAACGTTTTTGGTATATAGATGTATTAATGTGGTTGCTTTCTTGGAATTTATCTGTATTAATGTGATTGCTTTCTTGGAATTTATCTGTATTAATGTGATTGCTTTCTCGGAATTTATCTGTAATAATGTGATTACTTTCTTGGAATGTATCTGTATTAATGTGATTGCTTTCTTGGGATTTATTTTTATTAATGTGATTACTTTCTTGGGATTTATCTTTATTAATGTGACTACTTTCTTGGAATTTTCATATTTTAGTGTTATTACTTTCTTGATATTTTCTGTATTGACGTGATCACCTTCTTGTCCTGTAATCGTTTTAATTTGATTAAAATTTAGCACTTTCCTTCATTAATGCTATTGCATTTTTTAAAAAATTAATGCATTCGCTTTATGGATATTTTAACTGCATTAAGAAGATAATTAAATTCCTAGTTTTTTAGGTGTCAGGTATTTTACTTGCTGCTTGGAGTGAACAGTATTATTTATTGTTGACCTGCTTCCTTGCACTATATACTTGATAAGATCATTAGTAGAAAGAACCACAGAATTAACAAAGCAGATTGTGTTACTTATGTTTTATAGACTACACTAAAACATTTGTCAAAGCAATGCATCAACAAGGAACAGAACATTTTAGAGAGTACAAATATTGACAGAAAATATCAACGAATAATAAAAAAAATGTAATGACACACAACTCAGCAGTAAAAACTGAATACCGATTGGGAGTATTTCAACATATAAATAAGGATATTAGAAAAGGGCGTACCATAACTAAATGTATTTAGTAAGCACATTGCGATTATACTTAAGAACTAGATTCAAGAAAAATAAGAAATATAGTCACTACCAAAATTAAACGTGTTAGACAATTGACAGGAAAAAGCCTGAGTGATACGATTAGAAATGAAGAAATTAGAAAAAAAAAATCTAGGAATAATTCCCTCCATTGAATACTAGAAAGAAACAAATAAAATGGTTTGTGCATGTGATAGGTCAGAAAGATCAAAACACAACACAACGAGCCTTTAATCAACTTGAGAACATCAGACCCAGGTGGGCTGGGTTAATATATTTCGAAATCGTTATTATATATCTTGTTTAATATATTTATAACCCTTTATTACATGTCTGCGTTCTAATTCGTTTTTATACTCTGGGTTAATTTACTTCTAATTTGTTATTATATATAGGGGTTAATATACTTCAAATCCATTATTATATGTCTTGATTAACACACTTCTAATCCGTCCTTTCGTCTAATCACATCTTACTCGTTTTTGTTTTAATTTCATTAATTCTATTGTCTCATATCTGCATAATTATCAATCATAAATCACTCTCCAAAAACTTTCACTGAAAACCTCCAATTAATCTCGATATGTCCCTCATATCCAACTTCGTCACATTTTCCTGATTTGCTCTGTTACTCCTATTCTGACAATGCTCAATGCCCGTTTTGCAGCGTCATAAAGTAAAACCAATTAAATAGGGTCTTGGTCAGCTCTAATTTACTGACTATTATGCCATAGTCAGCTATATTTTAAAACGAGAAAAGTTTTGTTTCAAATTTTCTTTTTTATAGTTAGAGGAATATTTAGGACACGAAAGACGAATATGACTGACCACAGTGGCAGAGATTTGAGAATCATCATGTAATATTCCAAAGATAGCCAGGGAGAGAAATTCTAACTTATGTCAGAAGAAAGATCGATTGCTATGTACATGGAATGTTAAGACACTTTATCAAGAAGGTAAATTTGAAAATTTTTTTCAGGAGAACGATTAAAAATATATAATTTTGACATATCAGAGACAAGATGGAAAGAATGTCGGTACATGCAGGACGAAAAATATATACACCAGGCAACACAAAAGTATATATATATAACAATATAGATTCGGGAGCACTATGAGGAGATCGGGTGTAGACTAGTGAACCAGTTTATCGTTTCACATTGCGGGTCTTGGTGGGTGGGGAAATCTGATCGTCTGTTCTTCGATGTGGATAATTCCACGTCTAACTAATTGACAATCACAATAATAACAATATTAATAATAATAATATTAATATGTTCATAATTATAGAATAGAAACCACCTTACTATTTCATAAAGAATGTAACATGACTAATTTCGTTATATGTGATTCTATTAATGATAGCTCCTGAGAAAGCTCCGAGATCGAGTTCCTAACCTTATCGGATGCGGACAACTAAACGTAGATCGCGTGTTCGGAAAGAAGAAAAAAGGATAATTAGTGGTTGGAAACATTAAAGAAAATGGGGAACATTTTGTATTTCCTGTAAGAGCAACAACAACAACAACGAAGTCCCAAATACAAATAAAGCGACTTCCTAACTTGCCAGAAAAAAGTATCTGAATATAAATGTCATTGCAGGGTGAGTATCAAAACAATCTTTGATTGACCTGCAAATACTAACCAGCAGGTTGATTGAAGAACTAACTTTTGATGGTGGTGACTGACTTTTTCTGCAAGATGGGGCACTGCCGCACTGGCATCTCGCTGTCCGCAAATTTCTCAACGAACACCTGTCAAATAAATGGATTGACCGCGCTGGACAAAATGACCAGGTGTTCTGCAAGTACCTACCCCTCCTCCCACCCTCTAGATCAACGGACCTACTTGTTTACGATTGTTTCCCTTCATCATCATCATCATCATCATCACTGAGAGCCGTCTCCTCATTGAAGGTTGGCTACCATGGAGCGCCATTCCTCCTTGTCTCTTGCTTTGATGGTGCAGATTGTCATAGGTTGACTTGTCCATCTTTTGATGTTACTCATCCATGTTAGTCTTGGTTTGCCTCTACCTCTTTTACCTTGTATTTTTTCATCCAATATTACTTTTATTAGGCTGTTGTGTCTTTTAACATGCCCAAAAAATGTCATTTGTCTTGTTCTAATTGTGTTTAGTAGTTCTCTTTTCATATTTAGTTGTTTTAAAACTTCATCGTTTGTTTTCTTTTCTTTCCATCCAATTCTACCTATTCTATAAATCCACATTTCAAAGGCTTCAATTTTCTGTTCTGTTTTCTTGTCTAATGTCAATGTTTCTGCACCATACAGGAATATTGAGAAGATGTAACATTTTACTATTCTTAGTTTTAGCCCTGGTGTTATTTGTTTTGATGTTAGTATATTTTCATGACATAAAAAATAATTTTTGCCATACCTATTCTTTTGTTTATTTCAGTTGTACATTTCCCACCACTGGTTATAGTGTGTCTCATGTAGTTCTAGCGCTGAACTGTCTCCAGATGTATTCCTTCAACTTTGATATTTTATTGTAGGTCTTGATAATTTCTTTGTTTACGATTATAGTTTTAGTCTTTTTGATATTCATATCTAATCCATATTTTTTGCTTGTTATGTTTATTTCATTAAGTAATTGTTGTAGATCTTTAGGATTTTCTGCTAGTAGTACAGTATTATCAGTATATCTTAGGTTATTTATTATCTTTCCATTAATGTTTACGTCTGGTCTCTCTGTGATGTTTTTAAAGATTTGCTCAGTGTATAGATTGAACAAGCTTGGTGATAAGATACATCCTTGTCTTACTCCTCTTTTTTATCAATGGGTGTAGAGTTCTCTTTGTTATATTTTATTATTGCTGTTTGCTCCCAGTAAGGTTACATATTAGTCGTATGTCCATGTCATCTAGATGTATCTCTTTTAGGCATTCTATAAGTTGTTTGTGGTGTACTCTATCAAAAGTTTTAGTGTAGTCTATAAAGCAGGCATATATAGGATTGTTTCCTTTTGTGTACTTTTCGATTAATGTTCTCATGCAGAATATGGCTTCTTTTGCCCGCTATTTTTCCTAAATCCAAATTGCTGCTCATCTAATTCAGTATTGATTTTATTCTGAATCCTTCATTGCATAACTTTTATTAAAATTGTTGTTACCTGGCTCATTAGGCTTATTGTTCTAAACACTGCATTGAACTGCGCCATTCTTTTTTAGGCAATGCAATGAAAGTTGATGTTTTTAGTTCATTTGGTATGTTATTCTGTATGGTGCATGTCATTGCATATGTCTGTGATCACTTCAATGTCAAAAGCTTTTAGTGCCTGTATCTGTATATTGTCAGGTCCTGCTGCATTTCCCTTTTTCATTGTTTTTATAGCTTTTACTACTTCAGATTTCAGGATTTTATAACTGAATGTACATTTTATGAATGGCTTTTTGTCCCTTTCGTCATGAAATAATTATGTTATAAATTTCTGCCATCCACCAACTATATCTTTGTTGTTTGTTAGCATTTTTCCCTCTTCTTTCCCGGTTTCATGATTGTTTCCCTTGGTGGTATGTAAAGCATAGAGTGCACTGAACTCATCACTCAACCTGTAAACACGATCACTCCGATAAGCTGCAGAGTGTGTGATCCGAACTCGATTACCATCGGATCGATGTTTTGCCGACAACGGGCGAGGCCCACATCATGCGTGCGTGATACATCAAACACAGCATTATGAGTTGATGTAAATGTACCCACTAACGTGTAAGAATATTCCAATAAAGTTACACTCTATATCTTGGAAATCAAAGAAGATTTTGGGCTCACCGCGTGCTATGAATTATATTTCAGATTTACACTCTTTGTATCAGGGAAAATGTCTGATAACCTAGAAATCTACAAACTTCCAAACACGATAACGTCTTAGATCTTTTTTTTTAAATTGTTCAGACTATCACAAAGATTTATAGGGAAAATAAAAATAGTAACGAACATAACATAACCCTGGGACGCTAGTTGCTGTTGAAATAAGTAGTAATGGTCCATAGCGTATATAATGTCCTAACTCATTTCGTACGGAAATATTTAACCCTTGAAACTGAAGAGATTTCAGAGACAATATTTTGTTTAGTTTTAAAAATCACTCTTCTTATCTATATTTATCTAACATATAACATATTATATGAAGTTTTAAATAATTGAACAAGGTATTAGATTTCACCAATATTATGATGATGCAATACATGTACCAAAAAAAAATAGTTTGATGACGGTTCACACTAAACAAATTGAAAGTGACGCACAGTGCGTCGAAACGTACGATAAGAGTTAAGGTAAAGGTAAGGTAAAGGTAAAGTACGAGACTTGAACCGGCGTCTTAGCACGCGAGTATATACCCATATGTGCTCGGCCGCCTATCCAGAAATGTTCGGATATTTCTGTATAGTGTAGCCTCAAGCATCGAAACTCAGATGCGAAGCGACATTCCTCACCTTCCCAGGATAATATACCCTGGTACCCATTTCTGCCAACGGCTGGGTCGACCGTGGGGTATTTTTTTTTATTCCAACCACGAGTACAATTCACACTGCTCCCAGCGGGAATTGAACACGGGTTGTCCGAACGTCGGTAGTCTAGTCAGGTGGTTTTCCCAACTAGGCTACCGAGGCCCCCTAGAGTTAAGGTATGAACTTTAACATGTCAACGTACCACGTAATAGCGTTTAAAGATGGTGGGAGACGGTAGCCACTCCTCGGTGTCATTACCTTCCACAACTCAGTGAGCCAGGTATCCATTCATTTTTTAAGTTGTGTCGCCAGGAGAACGTTAAGTTGCGACCTAACCAGTGTTCTTCCTCCACTTCTATCCTTTCTCCATTGACGTTGGCGTCGAGGGGAGATACAATCTGCGATTCTTTGCTCTTCTGTTGGCCTTCTCTGGTGTTATCCCTCCTAGTGACTCTAGTATCCCCTTTATCCATCTCTTTCTTGGTTTTCCTCTTAATCTGGCGTTTTCGTAGCGTTTTTTATGGCTCTTTGAGTCACTGTTAGTTCTTTTTATCTTGTTATGTGGCGGACCAATTTATCTGTTGTTTATATATTTGATGGCTGGTTCAATTTCGAGTTTCTTCCTCAGGTCAGTGTTTCTTACTCTGTCCCATAAGCTGTTTCCTGTCATTCTTCTGGTACACTGCATTTCGGTGGTCGTTATCTTTCTTATTGTTCTAGAATCCAGCGTCCAATTCTGGCACTGACAGCACAGAGTTGGTAGAAAAAATTGATTTGTAGATTGCCCTTTTTGCTTCCGTAGTTATTGCTTTGTTTTTTCAATAGAACCAGCGTTTACAGCATTAAAACAGTGTATTTTAATAACACTGCAGGCGCTCTTCAACTGTGGAAACTGTAGAAGTATTAACATTACAAGAAAAACAACTAAAATAAAATCTAACATAATATATAGCTTTAACATGTATTCATACTTTGGCAAAGTGTTTTGGCACTTAACAAGCGAGTTTATAAAGTGTCAGCATGTTATATTGCCAGGAAGAAAAAAAAACTTCAGGAAAAGTAAACTCGTAAAAAAAAATTGAAAACTAAACTAATTATGGTGAGTAATCGCTCACATAATATAGTCCGAATACTAAAGAGTAAAGCCAGTGCCCAGATGTATTTAGCACATGCAGAAATCAGCATCGATTCCCAGTTGCTTCTCTTATAAATCTATATAGTAATTTGATCATGTTTAACTTGTCAGCTCGTGAAATATTTATAAGAAAACAAAGATTGCCTTCGTGCATTAAGAACATGTAAACAATGAAGAGGAGATTACAATTTTTTTTAAAGTAAATCTTAACATCGATTAATTCTTTCAGAGAATAAGGATAGCAATCAACAACATGGATAGAAAATAAGTCTGCAATTAAATGGTTGATGTTCTTTGCACTAATTGGTCTGTGTTGTACAATTATAAATCAAAATAAGGCTGAGAAAACATACATCGTTGTTTACTCTATAATAAATCTGTAATGAGAGTGTAGTTGAGTGCAAGTTATATTCCTCAATTTTATTCACAACGAGCTCAACACATACTCGAGCTGTAATAATAGTACCCATTCATTTTATGCGATGATAATGACAGAGTCAGACTGTTAAACCAAATCTATTTACATTATTCCTGAGTGACGGTGATTAGTCCATGTTGGATGGAGAGGGTCGCAAGCAGTTCATTCGGGCATTTATTGGTGGCGTTATGTAGATACTGTCAAGTAGCTTGCCAGAAGAGTAGACGTTTCTGCCACCATTAACTTATTTTGATGATTAGTGAGGTTGGGTGGAGTGGGGTGGGCTTTGAGTGGGAAAAACTCTAATCTCTCTCTCTCTCTCTCTCTCTCTCTCTCTCTCTCTCTCTGCGATCAGGACTCAATCAGAGTAGGATTCCAGACTCTCACATGAAGTCAGCTGTCAGGTTAAGTGTGTTGATCGCCCCCACAGACTGAACATCACAATTAGAGTCTGCCAGATCCACTCTGACCGAACACCCGTTAATACGTTGCACTGTGTTCTGCGCCAGTGGCCCAGTGCATCCGATTTCAGCCAGCATTTTATTCAAGTTTGCTTTCCCTAGCCTTTGATTGTCCCCAATCTTCCTGCAAGTAATCTATATAAGGTTGAACTATATAGTTCTGTTTGTAAAACCTGTTTGAATAGTTTTACCTGTTAAGATTTTATGTCAAATTGACATCAATATTTGTAATCTTTAATAAATCTAATTTGTTACCTCCAGCAGTAAGGTAATCGCATATCCACGTTTGTTAACCTGCTTTTGAAATACTGTAATTACTCTCTTTGAAAAGTCATTGTATATTCCTTAACTTTATTTAAAGTTCATTGGAAATCGCTTTAAAATACAGATATTTTATAGTTTTTCATTGTAATCCTGATCTCCTTTCCTGCGTTTTTGTAACCTGATGAATCTTTCTTACAGGTGACAATATGTTAGCCTACCCCTCAAAGATAATAAAATGTAACAACACATGTCCCAACCCTGTAGAAACTGAAGGAGCGTCAATCAAGAAAGTTGATCACTTTACGTATTTTGATTTCGTTATCGACATAGGAAGAGGAGCAATGAGAGACAGCAAGGGAAGATATATAGCAATGACAGCGTTCATACAAAATACTAAATTATGGGCAGCATACAATGTAGAAACAAACACATAGGTAAGACTATTTAATACAAATGCAAAATCATTTCTTTTATATGGCTCAGAGACATGGGTGTTAAATAATACAAGTAAAATTTTAAAAAAGTAAGTAGCATATCCTTTACGGTATGTTGCTATCAGTACCGTATACTGGTTTTAGGGTCTGGGCCACCGCTGACATATTAAATAAAAACATACATTGTATTCAGTAGGCTAACATAAAGTAATATTTTCTAATGACATCACTACATTTTAAATTACTTATTTATGTTAATTATATCCGTCTTGTTTGGGACGAAAATGTCTTGATGACTTTGTTATTGAAAGTGCTGTTGGGTTGGTTTTTAAGTTTCTGGGGGAATGATTTCTCAATGGACATTAATTCCAAACCAGATAAGCGCTCTTGTGTCTGAGTTGAGCGACAATAAGATATATATAAGAAGTGTAGCAGTGATTACAGAGTGGAAGTCACTTTCACTTTGTGACGATTCTGATTGGCTAGAGCTAGAAATAACCCATGAAACCGCATTAGTGTAGAGGTACCTTTGCCGTTTTATTTTTACGGGAATTTTGAATGTCAAAGTCGTTAATACAAGGTTCATATAGAGGAAAAATGTACCGCTGACCAACAGAGGTTTCAATATAGTTTCGGTTTCATTCACAAACGTTATAGTGGCCTGAGGGAAACCTTTCTTTAATAAATGCAAATCAAAGCAAATAAATCTTATTGGCCTACGAAATGTGTAATAGAATATTCGAAAATGTGTAATATAATTATTTTTAAACAATATAATAAATTATCATTTCCTTTTGTATTTTGTTAATATGTTCAGACTACCGGCGGTAGCTGCGGTATCATAGAGAATACTCCACAGGTTGCTATTATCCAGGCATTTTTTGGCTGTGCAATTGTCTAGGCGATAGTATCGATGGTGATGATGATGATGATGATGATATAAAGTGACTGCCTGCTTGTGTTAAATTCAATAAGAAACCTGAAGATTCCCATCAGCTCCTGGGCTAAAAGCGGTCAACGAATCACAACTGACTGAAGTGTTAGAATCGCCGAACAACAGTACTGATCAAGACCCTACTCCACCTCCCAGTGTAAGCTAATAACCAGTTTGACTAAGTTAGTACATAATAAAGAGAGGTAAAGGTACCAAGAAGCACAGAAATGCGGAGATGTTGTAAAGCTGATGGTAAGAGTGCAAATTTAAAAAAAAAAGAAAAAGTGGCATGGTAACAGTTTTACGTAGGTGAGAAACAAAACAAAAGTAGAACAACGTTTCATTTTTTTTTTAGAACCCTTCCCTTTTACTGTGTTTACACCTGTGTCCGCCGGCTTTATTAATTACAGTCCACTCGGCCCCGGGCCAAGTTCCGTACCACAGGTAAGTGACTTATTTTACTATATTTGAGAGTCTAGCTTATTATCGCCATGTAGTTAGATTTATGTGTATATTATTATATATTTTTGTGTTGTTGTTTATTGTTCCAGCTGAAGGCCTACTTAGCCGAAACGTCGTTCTACTTCTGTTTTGTTTCTCACATAGATAAAACTGTGATCATAACACTCTTTCTTTTTTTTTTTCTAATTGGCATACGTATTGAAGAGGAAAGACAACCAGCTGTTTAAAAATATGAAAGGGTTTTCTTTTGTGTGCTTCGTGGAAATATATATACTGATTTATGCTTGTGCGCATGCATTGTTATATACACATGTTTTTTTTTTTTTAACACATCGGTTCGGGGTGCGCACACAGAGTTAGATTTGCATAGTTTATACATATCCTGTACCCACCTCCCCATATTTTTAGAACCCTTCCGTTCCGTCTTCTTGCCGGACTGCCTGTTCATTGAGATATAAAGTTGGTCATCCCGCCTTCTCATTCAGTAGCTGACCACGCTCTGGAACAGAGGGAAGTGACCCTTTTTTTATTTCATTTCTTGAGTATCTAGCATATTATCGCCATGTAGTTAGATTTATTTACATATCGTTATATTGTATATATATTTTGTGTTGTTATTTGTTGTTCCAGCTGAAGGCCTACTTGACCGAAGCGTCGACTTTTGTTTTGTCCATTACCACGTAAAGCTGTCACCATACCACTTTTTTCTTCTTTTTTTTTAGAATTGCTATTATCATCAGCTTTACAGCAGCTTCGTATCTCTACGCAACTTGGTGCGTCTAGATGCCTTTACTGCTTGTTAAAAAATATACCAAAGGCGGATGTATCGAGTTGAAAGGCGCAAATAAACGACTTGCTGTTAGCTGACGGCTTCACGCATACACCCACATGAACGAACGTTCATTTAAGTGAGGAGGGTGAAGAGAACTAGTCGTCTGATGAACTGTGAAGAAGAAGCAAAGGAAACACTGAAAGATGAATAAGAGAAAAGGAGGAGTAAGAATAAGGAGAATAAAAAGAGAAGCCGATGTGAAAGAAGAATAAGAGGTGAATAATAATAATAATAAGAAGAAGAATAAGAAACGGAGGACGAGAAAAAAGAGGAGGAGGGAGAAGAAGAGGGGGATGAGGAAGAAGAGTCAAAAAGAAAGAAGAAGAAAAGGAGGAGGGTGAATAATAATAAGAAGTGGAGGAGGAGGAAGAAAAATAAAAAATAAGAGGAGGTGGGAGTAAAATAAGAAGAGGAGGAAGAAGTGGAAGAAAAAGAGAAAGAAGAAAGAGAGGCAGAAGAAGCGGAAGAATGTGGAAGAATAGAAATAGGAGGAAGAAGAAAAATAGGCAGCCTGACATGGACATTAAATGCATGCAATTGGAGATGTTTTGAAATTAACTTGTCACGATTATGAAGTAACGATTGACAAAGCGTGTAAGAGACAAATTTAGCAGGCGACACATTGAGAATATCGGATTTACAATCTTAGCCTTCAAATTAAAGTTACCAGGCATCTTTAAAGTAAGTCGTAGTAATCTGAAAGATATTGATTTTCTCACATTATCAGCCACAACTCTTGTTTTGTTTAAATTGCAACAAAATCAACTTCAGCCAATTAAACTCGAGATTTATTTTTCTTCTTCTCCCTTTCATTGCCTGTGGTGCATAGGTCTTCAACAAACACTTTTCAAACCCTTCTGTTTCTTGCCATGTTTTTAAGATCATTCCATGTTTTCCCCATCATCTTCATCTCTGCTTCCATCCGTCTTCTCCAAGAATATTTTGGTCTTCCTCTTTGTCTTTTTTCCTTGAGATTCCAAAAAAGATCCTGTTGTGCAATACTCTCAGTTGGCTTCCACAGTGTGTGTCCTATCCAGCGCCATCGTCTTCGCTGTATCTCTTTATCCACTGTTATTTGACTGGTATATCTCCATAATTCTATGTTAGTGACTTTGCCCTGCCATTTCCATACCTTTATTCTGCGTAAACATCCGTTAATGAAGGTATGTATAAGATTTATTGATAATTATAATTTTGAACGAAAGTAGACATTATATTTTATGTGTAAATAATATATGCTCTAGAGTTACGTAAATTTAAAGATAGCTCTATAGCATGCTATGGTGCAACAGTGTGAGCTTGGGATGCATAATAAGCGCTAGGACGGGTAGACAGAAACCAAAAGACAGCATGTATAGTAATACAGCTTATGAAAGAAAAGATGAATGGCTCAAAGAAGGATAATATGATCTGGCAAGAATGGGAAAAAAAGTTAACGGTATTGAATGTCAAGTCTTATTTCTTCCTCACATTGTTCATATTTGGATCTATGTAGAGGGCGGGGATGGTGATAGAAGGATTGGAGAAAATTCTTCTGGGCCCATTTAGAACAGTTGGTCTATGGTTATGGTTTAGTCGAAGGCACCGGTATCACTGCAAACGAATTAAAATGCATAATTGCTCAACTGCCTGTGCCAGTAGAAAGAAAGGCAGCTACAGTCATCATCATAGGAGCTATAGTACACGCCAAAAACATAACGACAAACGGCATCGAAAGTGAACGCAGCTGAACTGTACTTCGTCACACGATATCATCATTCATCGTAAACAATCGGAATATCGAAACACATTCTGGATGAAAAACACAGCTCACGGTGTGCACAGAGCATTAAAATCACTAGCTCCTGCAGCAAGCCAGACTTGGAATATGAGAAAACTGCAACAAGGAACACTATACAGACGGTTCCTGCCGCCTATCCGCCATATTATCCGGAAGTCTTAGTTTCAAGGCATTTGATATTCAAGACATTTGACCTATCTATCTCCAGTATATGTCTCTTCCACCAACATACACAATTCCACCTGAATCAACCGCCTCCAATAACACCCATCCCATCCACCTTTGTTCGACTGCAGTCCAGGTTTTTGTTTGGCCAGGTTTTGAGAATTTTTCCCCGAACATTTTCTGCGTCTCCCCCATCTCTCGCGCTGTGGGTATCCGCAGTTCCTACATGTTTGGCATTTGCTTTACACTGGACTCCAAGCGTTGTTTATATGATCTGTTCTAGCCCTACCTATCAGTTTTAATAATGGCTGGCTCTTTGCTTGGTCTTATCATGTTATTTCAACATTTGATTGTGGCTCAAGTTACAAACAAAAAGTATATCACTGTGACTGGTGTAAGGGTACTCAAAGGATCGACACTTTCACTTCTGCCTTTCGTGTAACTTGTTTAATCCATTCAGCATACTGTATCTGAGCAGTCTATATTTCTTAAATCGATGGTGGGATGGGTCAAATATGCACTTTTAGATTCCAGTCTACCAGATCTGAAAACAACGACATCCCCCAGGCTTGTCCAATCATTCAGTCCATTATCCTTACACTAGTTCTGTAACTTGGCGGTCATTAGAGCTCTCTTAACTACCTTTTCTTATTGCCTTTCACAATTCATGGCAGAGTGCTGCTTTCTAATATATGGTTACGGGGCCTTGATAGCGTACTTGGAAAAACCACCCGACTTGGATATGGGCGTTCGGACAACCCGTGTTCAATTCCCGCTGGCAGCGGTATAAGTTGTACTCGTGGTTGGAAAACAAAATACCCCCGCGGTCGACCCAGCTGCTGACAGAAATGGGTACCAGGGTAGTACTTTGGAAGGTGAGGAATGCCGCCTCGCATCGTGAGTTTCGATGCTTGAAGCGACACTACCCAGAAGTCTCCAACATTTCTGGATAGGCGGCGAGCACATATGGGTGGAAACTCGCGTGCTAAGACGCCGATTGGAGGCGAAGGCGCGCCTCCCAGCACCAGAGCTGTGAAGAGGAATATTCTAGTCTACCAGGATACTCTAGAATACTTTAGTCATCGGGCGAACGCAACCAACCAAACAACCAACCAGCCAGCCAGCCAGCCAGCCAGCCAGCCAACCAACCAACCAAACCAACCAACCAGCCAGCCAACCAACCAACAAACAACCAACAACCAACCAACCAACTAACCAACCAACAACAACAACAACCAACCAACCAACCAACAACAACCAACCAACAACAACAACCAACCAACCAACCAACCAACAACAACAACAACCAACCAACCAACCAACCAACCAACCAACAACCAACCAACCAACCAACAACCAGCCAACCAACCAACCAACCAACCACCACCAGCCAGCCAGCCAACCAACCAACCAACCAACCAGACGCCAATTCAAGTCTCGTACTTTACCTTTACATTTAAACAATGAGAAATAATCGTGTTCATTATCTGCTGTTTTCATTCCGAACAAATTATTACAGTGACGAATATTTGTATAACACTCGAAGAAATACACAAACAACAACAACAGGAAGCAAAGAGAACAATAAAGGTTCATTGTTCTTCCCGGCATTGTTATTATTATTATTATTATTATTATTATTATTATTATTATTCACTTATCTCAATGTAACTGTTCTTCCATTTTATAAAAAAAAATCATTCTGTCATTTCTAATTCATTGTTCTTCCCTCAATTCCTTTAACAACTCCGGTATGCCTCTTCATCTGAATCAGTATTCTAATTTTAAATTCGCTATTTTTTTCTTTACCGCTCCACATTATAAAAAAAAATACATCTTCTAACGTAACTTATTTACTTTGGGAAGACAAAACGGGACCGATAGATAACCGTTTTCGAGTAACGGTGTTGCCGGTAGAAGCTTTTGTTATCGCTGGGCTGGACATCGCTAGCAGTTCAAAAATAAAGACGTGGACACTTGACCTAACTAAATCTTTAGGGTCACCTATAAGTCACGACATACAGGTTCCCTTACCAAACAGCATCACCCCATTTCAGGTCAACTGCTTGATAACATTAATCCTCTCAATGCTGTGCTGAGAAAGAAAACGAAACTTGGACATGTCGACCTTGTCCTTCGCAGCGTCAAAGGATAAAAGGTGAAAGGTTAGCTTCTATTTTATCGTAAACAAAACCGTTTACCTGCAGTTTGTCGTGTCGCGACACTGCCGTGGTTTCTCTGTCAATCATGGAACACAACATCTGTTTTTTTTGCTATTACTCTTTTATAATTAATTGACAACATACCACAGACTGCACTTATTTGTAAGTAACAATAGCATGTTTGATTGTTGTTGATAGAATATGGGTGGGAGAAATGTAAATATTATAGTATATACAGTACTTATTATACAGTAATTATTTGTTTTATTAAAGTTTGAGGTTTTCTAGTACTGGTGACATGCGTGTTGCTACCGTGGTGGCCTTATGACGTCTTGTTTCTATTTCTAAAAAGAGGTCTTGATAAACTCCTAGTTTAAGCAGACTGTTTCTGTTCAGAATAGTAACGTCCCTTGAGTAAAACTGCACTCTATTCGATGGTTCTCTAATGTGTCATTAGAAGACCCCTATTTTGATCGAAAAGAGAAACGACTCGAAGATCAAGTCATATATTTTATACACATCTTATTCACAGTCGTGGTGTTCATTTGCAGATTTTTCACTTGACCCAAACCCCACAAGGGAGCAGAAAATTGTCCTCTCCACTCGGGTGAACTTACAGATCATTTTTAGTCTTCGTAGAACTGCTGTAGTTTTGCTGCGATGTCAACTAAGGGGATATTAATGTTTCGCTGATATAATTAATGTGTTTAATTAAATATTTAATTTTAAAAATTTAAGTAAATATAAGAAAAATGGTAGGAACTAAACCCTGCCAAGAATATATAGAACAAAAGCAACTTAAATGGTTTGGCCACCTGGTCAGAATGAATCCTCACCAATCACCATCAAGGGCGTTCTTCTCGAGAATGCATGGGAAAAGACCAAGAGGAAGACCCAGAAGAAGATGGATAGATGCAGTGACAGAGACATGTAACAACAAAGGAAAATCACTAATTCAGACAGTTCGAGCAGCTCAAGAACGACAAATGATATAAACCACGACACCTTTTAGGTATCAGTGAAAGAGAAAAGAAGAAGAAGAAGTAAATATTTCCCAAATGCTTGAAAGTAAAATACACCCGTCACGCCAAGTGGCGTATAGGGAATATGATGTTAGTGACCATACATTTTACATACCTTCGGCACATGTTTTTTGGGGTAATGCGGTCGGTATCACGCCCGTGCCGATTTACTTTCCGAGAAATAAATCCGGTACCCGTTAAAGGCTGGGTAAACCGGAAACCGTCGGTTGGAATCGAACCCTAACTCTTGTCCTTTGTAGTCCAGTTCACTAACCACTGAGTTATTGCGGCTCCCAAATGCATGAATCGTTGAACATATTTAATTGAGTTTGAAGCATTTACTTTGTTTCATTACTTTTCCCACTTCTTTAATTTGGATGTAAGAGTGTTTTGGTCAATGCCCGTGATTCGTCTTGTTTTGTGCTTGGCTCTTGTCGTAATGTAGCGACGTTTCATTATTCTATAACTTCTAAATCTTGCATGTCCCCCCTTTTCATGCTGATATTAATGCTATCAAAGAGATCTTGTCTGAACGTGAATCTTGTCTGAACGTGAATCTTGTCTGAACGTGAATCTTGTCTGAACGTGATAGTGTTACATATAGAAGCCATTCCATATTCCAATTGTTTACGATGAATGATGATATCGTATGACAAGGAAAAGTTGGCTGTGTTCACTTTCTGTGCGATTTCGCCTTACGTCTTTGGGGCGTGTGCTGAGACTGCTATGATGGAGACTACAGCTACCTTTATTTGTTTGGGAGATGAGGTAGTAATTAGGATGATTCCACTGGCACGGGCGGTTGAGCAATTATGGATTTTAATTCATTTGCAGTGATACCAGGGCTTTCTATAATCAAATAACCAAAGCCATTTGATTTGTTGCTTCTTAAAGTAGCATAGTATTAGACAGCGTAACCTTACTCTATTTTCTTATATCATCACTCAGTATTAAATAAAAATACCATCATTCAAGATTGTATGTAAAGTAGAGCCTCGTACTATGAATAAACTTAGTCTCTAATGTTCGAATTTTAAATTCAAGAGAAATTTGACCCCGAGTTCGAGCGATGCTTCTATGTTCGAATTGCATATACGCAGTGAAAAAAATGCCACTTGTAAATGCATTAAATTATTATGTTGAGCACGCAAGATATCTCTTGTCTAACCCCCGTGTGCTTTCAGTGATTTTTTCACTTTATTTTTTGTGTATTTTGTTATATTATATATTTTCATTGCATTAATAACATTTACGTATTATATTTGTTGTTCTCATTATCAATTTACTATTCAGGGCATATAATTTTGTTACAATGAAAGTATGTGTAGTATTTGTTAAGTTTATATGAATGTTGTTTAAAAGGTCTGGGAACGAATTAATTCACTTTCCACTATATCTAATAAAAACAATTGATCCGGACTTCGAACAACTCAAAAGATCGAACGGCTTCCTGAAGCGAATTAAATTCCAAGTACGAAACACCATTTAGTATTCATGTCACGTTCAGTAATCTCCAAAGTACCTCTATCTCGTGCTTACTTCCAACCACCCACTCCCCCTTTTAACAGAGATAACGTATACACCCGCCGGGGCATGCTACAGAAATGAAGTCCAAAGTTTCGTTACATTTGCTTTTATATCTCTCGTATTCATAGGTAAAGGTAAAGTACAAGACTTGAACCGGCGTCTTAGCACGCGAGTTTCCACCCATATGTGCTCGGCCCCCATCCAGAAATGTTCAGAGATTTCTGGATAGTGTCGCTTCGAAACTCACGATGAGAAGCGACATTCCTTACCTTCCCAGGGTAATACCCTGGTACCCATTTCTGCCAACGGCTAGGTTGACCGTGGGGATATTTTTTTTTTCCAACCACGAGTACAACTCACACTGCTTCCAGTGGGAATCGAACACGGGTTGTCCGAACGTCGTTAGTCCAGTCGGGTGGTTTTCCCAAATAGGCTACCGAGGCCCCCATTATTCATTCGGCGCTTATATAGCTACTTAGTAGTTTGGCCACTTGACACTGATTAAAAGGGTTCGGGTCTTCTTCTCCTTGGTCATGGGAAGAAAAGGGCACTAACATGCATTCGTATACAATGGACACTTACACATATTCTATATACACCTCTGGCTGTGAAGCATTCACTTTCACTTTTTATATTTTTATTTCTTAGTTGAGTTCTTATTCCTTAGATTAGTGCCATTGATTTGACTTTTTTTATTTATTTACTATTGTCATTGACCAATGAGGAAATTCTCAGAGAGGCCAACACAAAAAGGGAACTCCTAAAAAAACATCAGAAAGAAACAATCAACATTTTTTGGGCACACCATAAGAAGTGGAAAGTTGCACTTGGTTACAACTGGCAAAATGAAAGGAAAGATAGATCGCGGACGACGGAGAGAGAAAATACTGGATAGCTTGGTGTCATGGCATGGAAAACAGTCAACAACAGAACTGATAAGGTGCACTGTAGATAGAAGATTGTGGAAGGACATGATCATCTACTCCAACCGGTATAGCACATGATGATGATGATGATTGCCATTACGCTACTGGGACATATTGAAGGATAAATTATGAGATGAGGGGAAATATAGTTGTGCATACATCGTGCATGTAACGAATGGAATAACAAAAAAACAGAACATGCAATCCTTTGATTGGCGTCAAGCCCACTTGGATATCATTACGCTTCTACTACAGCGAATTCGTGAGGCTTCAAGGTTAAAGCTAAAGCCAATACATTAATTAACAGATATCATTATAGAGAAGTATATCTTCTTATAGTGAAGGAAAGCAAAAATAAAGGACTCAGTATTAATAATGAAATGATAGAAGTAATGGTAGCTATAAAGAAAAGAAATCACCGCAATGCACAAAAAGACAAGTGGAACAATATTAAAACAGTTACATGAATTTCTCTCTCTCACTCTCTCTCTCTCTCTCTCTCTCTCTGCGAACAAGTCTCAATCAGAGTAGGATTCAAGACTCTCTCATGAAGTCAGCTGTCTGTTTAAGCGAATTGATTGCCCCATATAAGTTTATCTTCCAGGGAGGTGGGCGTGGACCACATTGCTCTTCTCAGGTCTGTGTACTGGGGGCAATCCTGCAGAACATGATTTGTAGTCATATTGTCCAGTGTACAGTGGCATAGGCTGGTTGTACCTATTTTGAATTTGGTGAACAGGTGATGTCTCATTCTATTGTGGCCAGTGCGTATGCGAAGTATGATGACTTGATCCCTCCTTGATAGTTGGTGGTATCCGTCACTCTCGTTATGCTTTGGGTGTTCTCGTTTCCATTTTTCATGGAACTGACCTTTGAGGATGGATTTGGCTTCATCATAACTGAGTGGATGGTTCTCTTGTGGTAATCTCCCTCCCTCTTTAGCTAATTTGTCTGCGCGTTCGCTCCCGTGTATATTACAGTGTGATAGTATCCACTGAATGGCTACTCTCTGGAAGTTATTGCATAGTTGGTCCAGGGTTGTTCTCAAGTCATCTAGTTCATTATTCTTGGGGCTTTTTAGAGCTGGTAGTACTGACAGTGCATCAGTCAGAATCACCGATTTATTGTGCATGTTATTTTTGTGTTGAGTAGCTAGTGTTGCAGCATCTCTGATGGCCTCAGTTTCTGCTTTAAAGTTGTTTGATAATTTTCCAGTAGCTATTGACTTGGTGATCTCGTACTGGTTATTCAGCGTCAAGAACACACCACCCCCTCCATTTCTGGTGGCATTTATAGCAGAGCCATTCGTGTATATGTGGGACCAAGAGTCATGTGGGTAGATATCGTGTTTATGTTTTTCTGCTACGTGTTTTCTTTCTGTGTCTGATTGGGTGCCTTTTTTCATGATTCCTGTTATATTTTCCTTAAGTTCTGGTATTTTATGTTTTCCATGAGGAGACATGCGAAGAGACATGCGAAGAAACACTGGGGAAAAGAGAACGCCAGAATAAGGCATGGATGACAGCAGAGACCCTGGATAAAATTAAAGAAAGAAAGAACAAGAAAGCAGACATAAATAAAAGCAAAACAAGAAGTAATAAAGCCAAGACACAGGAAGCTTACACAGAGGTGAACAAAGAAGTGAGAAGATGCATTAAAAGGGATAAGAGGAAATATATAGATGAATTAGCTAAAGAGGCAGAAGAAGCAGCAAATAAAGGGAATATGAAAGAACTGTACAACAGCACAAAGAAATTAGGTGGAAAATACAAACAGATCAACGCCTTTATCAAAGATAAGAAAGGAAATCTGCTTAGTAATATAAAGGAACAAATGGAGAGATGGAAGGAGCACTTTGAAGAACTTTTGAACAGACCTGGCTCAAATAATCCTCCAGATATACTACCAGCAGAAGAAGAATTACACGTTAACTGCGGAAAACCAAGCAAAGAAGAAATAATGAAAGCCATCAAACTGTTAAAAGATGGTAAAGCCACAGGACCAGATGAAATTCCTTCGGAAGCCATCAAAGCAGATATTATCATCTCTACCAAGATGTTACATAATCTATTGGATAAAATTTGGGAGAGGGAAGAAATACCTAAAGACTGGAGAGAAGGTTATATGATCAAACTACCAAAGAAAGGAAGTTTACAGGAGTGCACAAATTATAGGGGAATTATGCTACTATCAGTGCCAGGAAAAATATTAGGCAGAATCATTCTGGAGAGACTAAAAGAGGCTATAGAGAAACACTTGAGAGATGAACAAGCAGGTTTTAGGAAGAACAGATCATGTGCTGATCAAATAACTACTCTACGTATAATAGTTGAACAAAGTTTAGAACTAAAATCCCCACTTTATATTGGATTCATAGATTACGAAAAGGCATTTGATAGTTTAGACAGAAGAATGCTTTGGAAGTTGCTGAGTCATTATGGAATCCCCATAAAGTTTATTAACCTGATAAAAACAATGTATGAAGGAACAAAATGTAGTGTGGTGCATGAAGGACAGCTTACAGAAGCATTTGAAATAAGAACAGGAGTAAGGCAAGGATGCCTTCTGTCTCCATTTCTCTTTCTACTGGCCATAGATTGGATTATGAAAATAACTCAAAACAACAGAAATGGGATCCAGTGGTCACTGACCAAACAACTTGATGATTTAGACTTTGCTGATGACATAGCTCTCCTATCACACAGCCACCAACAGATGCAAGATAAAATGAGTATATTAGATGAGAGATCACAACAGCTAGGACTAAAGATTAATAGAGATAAGACCAACATTATGAGAATTAATGCAGTTGGCAATAACCAAATAAAACTAGGAGAAATACCTCTACTAGACGTACAATCTTATATATATCTGGGCAGTAATATAGATAAAGAGGGAGGAACAGAAAACGATACCAAAATAAGGATATCAAAAGCAAGAGGAGCTTTCATTGCACTGGGAAACATATGGAAATCCAAAGAAATTAGGCTAAATACAAAAATACAAATTTTCAACTCCAATGTTAAGTCGGTTCTATTATATGGCTGTGAAACATGGAGAATAACAAAATTGACAATCACGAAGGTACAGACTTTCATTAATGGATGCTTGCGCAGAATAAAGGGATGGAAATGGCAGGACAAAGTCACAAACGTGGAATTATGGAAATGTACCGGTCAAATACCAGTGGATAAAGAAATACAGCGAAGACGATGGCGATGGATAGGACACACACTACGGAAACCAACTGAGAGTATTACACAACAGGCCCTTTTTTGGAATCCCCAGGGGAAAAGACAAAGAGGAAGACCAAGGAATTCTTGGAGAAGACAGATTGAAGCAGAGATGAAGATGATGGGGAAGACATGGAATGATCTTAAAAGAATTGCAAAAAACAGAACGACTTGGAAAGTGTTTGTTGAAGACCTATGCTCCACTGGGAGCTAAAAGGTAGAAGAAGAAGAATACATTAATTAACAGATATCATTATAGAGAAGTATATCTTCTTATAGTGAAGGAAAGCAAAAATAAAGGACTCAGTATTAATAATGAAATGATAGAAGTAATGGTAGCTATAAAGAAAAGAAATCACCGCAATGCACAAAAAGACAAGTGGAACAATATTAAAACAGTTACATGAATTTCTCTCTCTCACTCTCTCTCTCTCTCTCTCTCTCTCTCTCTGCGAACAAGTCTCAATCAGAGTAGGATTCAAGACTCTCTCATGAAGTCAGCTGTCTGTTTAAGCGAATTGATTGCCCCATATAAGTTTATCTTCCAGGGAGGTGGGCGTGGACCACATTGCTCTTCTCAGGTCTGTGTACTGGGGGCAATCCTGCAGAACATGATTTGTAGTCATATTGTCCAGTGTACAGTGGCATAGGCTGGTTGTGCCTATTTTGAATTTGGTGAACAGGTGATGTCTCATTCTATTGTGGCCAGTGCGTATGCGAAGTATGATGACTTGATCCCTCCTTGATAGTTGGTGGTATACGTCACTCTCGTTATGCTTTGGGTGTTCTCGTTTCCATTTTTCATGGAACTGACCTTTGAGGATGGATTTGGCTTCATCATAACTGAGTGGATGGTTCTCTTGTGGTAATCTCCCTCCCTCTTTAGCTAATTTGTCTGCGCGTTCGCTCCCGTGTATATTACAGTGTGATAGTATCCACTGAATGGCTACTCTCTGGAAGTTATTGCATAGTTGGTCCAGGGTTGTTCTCAAGTCATCTAGTTCATTATTCTTGGGGCTTTTTAGAGCTGGTAGTACTGACAGTGCATCAGTCAGAATCACCGATTTATTGTGCATGTTATTTTTGTGTTGAGTAGCTAGTGTTGCAGCATCTCTGATGGCCTCAGTTTCTGCTTTAAAGTTGTTTGATAATTTTCCAGTAGCTATTGACTTGGTGATCTCGTACTGGTTATTCAGCGTCAAGAACACACCACCCCCTCCATTTCTGGTGGCATTTATAGCAGAGCCATTCGTGTATATGTGGGACCAAGAGTCATGTGGGTAGATATCGTGTTTATGTTTTTCTGCTACGTGTTTTCTTTCTGTGTCTGATTGGGTGCCTTTTTTCATGATTCCTGTTATATTTTCCTTAAGTTCTGGTATTTTATGTTTTCCATGAGGAGACATATCAAATGGGCCCAATGGTTTCGTTATTGTTTGGGAAAGTACTGGGTCTCCAGTAGTTAGTTCATTGGCAATTGCAGCGAAGTTGCTTCTCTTTAGTCGTACAATTCCGGAACCAGTTATTCTTTGGTGCATAGGGTGGCTAAGGAGCCTTCTATATTTCTCAGCTTGTTGCAATACTTTAGTGACCCGTCTGTCATCTAAGGGTTGTAAATCTGTTACTGTTTCTAGAGTCTTGTTCGTGCAGATTTCATAGCACCAGTGATGATACGGGCAGCTTGGTTCTGTGTTCTGTTAATTTGCTAAGGTGTGATTTGGAAGCCATAGCCCAAGCTGTGACTCCATACTCTAGAACTGGTCTGACTCTTCCTACGTATAGTCTTTTCAAAATATTGCTGTCTGCCCCCTAGTCCGTTCCTGCCAATTTCTTCATAATATTTGTTTGTTTTCTGGATTTTTTCCTTGCTCTGTCTTTCTGATTTTTCCAAGTCATTCTGCGACTCATGGTGACGCCAAGATATGTTGGGTTTTGGTCAATAGGGAGTGTATGGTCTCTTATCTTCAAGTTTGCAGAGAGTGTGTTTCTTGATAAGCTGAAAATTGTATATGTAGTTTTTTTTTTTCATTGATTGGTAAGAACCAGGTGTTCGTCCATTTTTCAAGTTCACCTAGGGCATCTTGCATCCTGGGTCCAGCCACCGACATACTTTCCTCGCGAGCCCATAACGCCAGATCATCTGCGTATATTGCTGAGTGTATTCTGGGTGAAATGTCCATTACGATGTCATTAATGAAAATTAAAAAGAGTGTTGGGGACAAGACTCCGCCTTGTGGGACACCTTGTTCGATAGAGACCTTCTTACTTAGTTGACCTTGAACTTGTACTCTGGCCGTTCTATCCTGAAGGTATTGAGAGACTCAATTGAATAAACGACCCTGGATACCAAGTCTAAAAAGCTTGTTCTTTAAACCCTCTCGCCAAACCCTATCAAAAGCCTTCTCCATGTCGACCCACACTGCCAGTGTGTGTTTCTTTTCTTGTAGAGCATCCTCTATTTCCTGTGCAATGTAGGTGACCAGGTCTTCAGTTGATCTGTGCTGACGGAAGCCACTTTGTTGTGGTACGATTTGTTGTTTTGTCTCCAAATGCCACATAAGTCTTCTGTTAACCAGCCTTTCCATGAGTTTACTCAGGCAGCTCAGTAGGCTAATTGGTCTATAGCTACTGGTGTCCAGTGGTTCTTTTCCACACTTGAGGATGGGCACCATAATAGCTTCTTTCCAGATTGCCAGCACATGACCTCTCTTCCAGCTAGCATTTATTATCCTTAGATGCTGGCTCTTGGCTTTCTGTCCCAGATTTAGGAGCATTTCGTTAAGATTCCATCTTTACATGTGTTTTGCATCTTGGTTTTCCCGTCTTGCAGTTTTCTGTTTGTCTATTGGAATACTTATTCTACTAATGTTTTTGTAAGTCTCTATCAGTAGAGCATTACTGCCCTTTTGCACATGTGGATGTTCTGATTGTGTGCTAATGATATTGGAGGTCGGCAGTTGTTTTCGTCGCTCAAAGCTTTCGCACGTTTCCATAAATTATGACAATTTTTGTCTAGATTAAGGCTCTCCCTTTTGTCTATCCAGCTCTGTCTTGTTGATATATTGACCTCACGTCTGTATTTGGCCGAGGCTGCTATGTAGGCAATGTTGCTCTCTGTGCTGTGTGATGTTTCAGCTAGTTCTCTGGCAGAGTCCAGTTCCTCTTCTAGTCTTTGTATTTCCTTGAGTTACATGAATTTAAATATCTAGGAACATGGTAACCTTAGATGGTAGATGTACAACCGAGGTGAGATACAGAATGGCTCAGGCAAAAGCAGCTTTCCCAAAAAATGAGGAAGATACTGTGCAATCCATTTTTGACAATAGAAACAAGAAAAAGAGTTCTTAAATGTTATGTGGAGCCAGTCTTAATATATGGATGTGAATCATAGACAATAGGACAACATACAAGAAAATAACTAGAGGCTCTAGAAATGTGGTTTTACAGAAGGATGTTGAGAATACAACGGACAGCTAAGAAAAGTAATGAAAACGTTCGGAACGAAGCTAAGGCAAAAAGAGAGCTAATTTCCAAAATTAGGAAGAAACAATCATCATTTTGTGACCATGTAATGCGAAGGGAACAGCTGGAATATATTGTGATAACTGGGAAAATTGAGGGACGAAAAGATAGAGGGAATCAAAGAGAAAAGATACCAGACAGCTTAAGAGAATGACGTGGCTGAAGGTCAGCAACAGAAATGATTAATAACTGTCCAGACCGAAAGTTGTACAGAAACATGATCACCTTTTCCAGCAGGCATGGTACTTGATGATGATGATGATTATAGAGAAGATGTCATGGAGCAACAACAGAAGTGCGACAGACTTGGCATAGGATGACATCAGTGACTCTTCACGATGCCTTACTGCACGTGTGGAGTGGTAATTAAGTAGATTTGCCATTCTATCTATCTTTAGCACTTGATCATCGCTCGTTTAGTTACATAAAGTGCACAATTTTCCACCAAACCTATTAAGGTATTGCCAATTTTTCTTTCATTTTTGTCTTGAGATGTCTCTGGTTGTAGCTTTTTTAACGTGGCTGTGGTATTTTAATTGCCTATGTGAGATGTCGTTTATAAGGAAGTTCATTCCACTCTTTAAGTATTTTTTTTTTAGTATTTCTTCATTGCTCTTGTTTTCATTATTCAAGGTAACTTCAGAATTTTTCTGTAGCGTTTTGTTTGGAAGGAATCGATTTTCTTCTTTGATTTTTTTGCGGGATTGTCCATGATTCGGAACTATATGTTACTATCAGGGAGATAAATGCGCTCAATCTTCTTTTTCTTCTTCTTTCCTTCCTCATTTGCCTTTCAGCGTCGAGGGGAGATATAATTTGCAGTCTTTTGCTATTTTGTTCGCCTCTGCTGCTGTTATGTTTCCTAGTACTTCTAATATTCCATCGATCCATCTTTTTCATGGTCGACACTTGGGTTTGGTATTCCCACAACGTTTATTGAAGGCTCGTTGTGTTGTGTTTTGATCTTTTTGCCTTGTCACGTGGCCAAACCATTTTATCTGTTTGCTTTTTTTAAATATATTCTATGGCTGGAGCTATTCCTAGCTTTTTTCTCTGTTCTTCATTTCTGATCTTATCTCTCAGACTGTTCCCTGTCATTCGTCTGACACATTTCATCATACCCTCAGTGATTTTAATGTTACTAGTAAAAAAAAAGTAAAGTACCCCCGTCACGCCAAGTGGCGTATAGGGAAATATGGTGTTAGTGACCCTATATTTTACAGACCTTCAGCACATGATTTTTGGGGTAATGGGGTCGGTATTACGCCCGTGCTGCTTTACTTTCTCAGAAAAAAATCCGGTACCCATTTAAGGCTGGGTGAACCTGGAAGCCGTCGGTTGGGATCGAACCCTACCCCTTGTCCTTTGTAGTCCAGTTCACTAACCACTGAGCTATCGCGGCTCTCAGATTTTAATGTTACTGCCTTGCTGATATTGTGCCACATATTCGTCATAACATTGAATGTTTGTCTTTGTTATTTGCGGTCTTCCTTGGATCTCTTTCTCTGGTAGTCTCCATTGTTTGTTACTACAGATACAAGATATTCATAGTTTGCTACAATTTCAAGTTCTTCACTGTTGATGATGAACTTGGGTTAGCTTTTTGCTTTCTCAATGGACATGCTCTTGGTTTTCTGTAAATTTAGAAAGACTTGTTTGTTGTTGCTTTTCGCCGTGTTTTTAACACACTCAATTATCTCTTTTTAATACTTTTGTGCTATTTGAGAACAAAATAATAGCAATGGCACAGTGCATTTTGTAATAACATGATAGGCATACTCACAACAATGAAAATAACACTGCAATTGGAGCTGTGAAATATATAGTGTATGGTGCAGAAATATGGACGCTCAAGAAGAAAACAGAAGTAAATCGAAGCGCTTGAAATGTGGATTTAAAGAAAAAGTGAAAGAATTAGGTGGACAAAGAAGAAAACAAATAATGAGGTTTTGGACCAGGTGAAAGAAGAAATATATATTTAAAACAATTCAAACAACACGACATTTGTCAAATGACACATAGAGATACATAAAGAGACACATTAAGAGACACATAAAAAGACACACAAAGAGACACATAAACCTACTGAAAGTCATCTTGAATGGGACAAGTGCAAGGTGAACGAAGTGGACAAAGACTAAAGTAGACAAGAAAAATATGACGATCATCATTTTCAGAGGGATGTGAACTTCCGGTCAATATGGTGGATAGGCGGCAGGAACCATTAAAGGCTATGTATGAAAAGTGTTCCTTGTTGCAGTTTCCTCATATTCCAAGTCCGGCCTGTTGCAGGAGCTACTGATTTAGGTGCTCTGTACACACCGTGAGCTGTGCGTTTCATCGGTTTTGATCGTGTTTCGATATTCCGATTGTTTACGATGAATGATGATATCGTATGATGGAGAACAGAGGGCTTTGTTCACTTTCTGTGCGGTTTCGCCTTATGTCTTTTGGCGTGTGCTGAGACTGCTATGATGGGGACTACAGCTACCTTTCTTTGTTTGTAAACAAAAAGTAAAGTACCCCCGTTACGCCAAGTGGCGTATAGGGAATATGGTGTTAGTGACCATAAATTTTACAGACTTTCGGCATATGATTTTTGGAGTAATGTAGTCGGTATTACGCCCGTGCCGCTTTACTTTCCCACAAAAAAATCCGGTACCCATTAAAGGTTGGGTGAACCTGGAAACCGTCGGTTGGGATCGAACCCTACCTCTTGTCCTTTGTAGTCCAGTTCACTAACCACTGAGCTATCGCGTCTCCCTTTCTTTGTTTGGGAGATTAGTAATTCGGATTATTCCACTGGCACAGGTGGTTGAGCAATTATGGATTTTAATTCGTTTGCAGTGATCACCGGGGCTTTCCATAACTATAACCATAAAGTAGATAGACAACATCGAGAGATGGAGAATAAAAGACAGTGTGCATCATCAAGTAAAGAAACAAAGTGAAATAACGCTCCATGAAATAGCGCTCCGTCGATGCGGAGACGCCACATCTAATATAATGATAATTCTAAGAATTTTCTCTCAAGTAAATTCTGTGAAATAATAACAATCCTAGCCTTTCTTCTCACGCTGTTCTCCAACACTCCATCCACACAATAGAAACACGAAAAGTACACGTCACTCACATGTCATTCGAATTTTTCTCTTTTTATTTTCTTTGGTTCTGAGTAACCCTCCTGATGTTGTTTTGATTAGGAAAGGCTTTTTGAATTTATTTATATTTTTCTTGAAATTATGACTGGCATCTCTACTTAGTATAACAGTCCACCCACATAAGTAAAAAAAAAATATTCGTTGATAAGTACTCCTGGATTCATATTTTAGCTGATGTTGGGTTTCTTTTTATAGAGTGCAATTAATTCCATATTTTCTTATTTAAACTTAATAAATCTTGTTCATTGTACTTCTGCAATATGTCTGCTTTCTCATGGATCTGTTCGCAGAAACTGGCAATAAATTCAAAATCGTCCAGTTATTTCAGTCTTGAAAATAGTGTCTTTCTCTAAAAATAATGTTGCCATACGTCTTCATTTTCCCAGACGTGTTCTCAATTTCAAGAATTAAATTACCATCCGGGAGCTATTTTCAAAATCAACGCGAATATCCGGAGATTGGAGCTGTTGACTTTTAAGATTTTCTCTTGTATCAAAATAAATGAAGCTTGAAAACTTCTCAAAGACAGAAATTAAATTATCCACAATATGAGTAAAGAATAAGGAATCAACATTAGGGGTTGATGAAATCGATATTGGCGGTTGATGAAATTGACATGGGGGGGTTGATGAAATCGACATTAGGAGTTGATGGAATTGACATTGGGGGTTAATGAAATCGACATTGAGGGTTCATGAAATCGACATTGGGGGTTGATGAAATCGACATTGCGGGTTGATGACATTGGTATAGGGGTTGATGAAATCAACATTAGGGGTTGATGAAAAGTGGCATTGCGGGTTGATATAATTGACATTGGGGGGTTGATGAAATCAACATTTGGGGTTGATGGAATTGACATTGGGGGTTAATGAAATCGACATTGAGGGCTCATGAAATCGACATTGGGGGTTGATGAAATCAATATTAGGGGTTGATGTGAATCGGCATTGGGGGTTGATAAAATCGACATTGGGGGTTGATAAAATCGACATTGAGGATTGATAGCAGCAAGTTTTTCAACCAATTCTGCCATAAATTTAAAAACATTTCAAGCTACATTTAAGAATGAAATAAAGCCAGAGTATTCCAGTCAAATAGAGAACGACCGCTAGGTGACGTCCTTATATACTCTTCTGTTGTTGCTCCAATGACAATTGTTTAAAATTAGGCACATATAACTTAATCCGCTTCTTATAAACCAAGGTATTATTTTACGTACACAATCAATCTGTTCTATAAAACCAACACAGGGTTTGGAATATTTAAGACTTTAGTGGCTTCTGTCTGTGGCTTTATGTTTCACAGGAATAATATTTTGATCCTCCTTACTTACCGATAACGGTATTGAGACAAAAAAGATTGTTTACACTCACAGTAACAGGTAATATGAGCCTGAGTCATTTGTGTTGTAGGAAAATAAGGATATGTTATTTGTGTGGCAGGAAATGAAGTTAATAGAGTTGTGGAATGGATACGAATTGCGTTTGCTAAAATTGAATTTGTATTTATTTTCGTGATTGGCTATTTTCACAGCTGGCTGAAATTGATAATGTTACATCATACACAAAGTATATGCGGTTTAATGGAAACATGCGGCGTAACGGGGCTCTTTACTTTTTACTTAATGGAAACATACAGTATATGAACAAACTTGTGTCTGTTTATGTTGGAGAGCGGGTAAATGGAATAGGATTTTACCGGTACTTTACACTCCCCTTCTTAATTTTTTTCTCTCAAAATTTACTGACGTCATAAGCACTGACGTTAAAGAGGTTCCCAAGTTAATTTTTTAGATAAAATATTATTATTGAGGATGTGTGGTTTGCTTTAGAAATAGTCTTTCTATGTAATGTCATAATTCCGTGTCGGTGTTGCGTGTTTTATTTTAATCCCCTGGCACTTTGTTTCTTCATTCTGCTTGTCATGTAGGGGAGGCATACAATGCAACAGACTTATACTTTACAGCTAGGTCTTTCTTAATCGTTTCTGGAAAGGAAAGTAACATTGCTGTGCATCAATCACATGCTGTGTATCATCATCATCAAGTACCGGGCCTAGTGGCGTAGGTGATCATGTCTCTCCACAACTTTCGATCTCGGCAGCTATTTATCATTTCTGTTGTTGACCTTCTGCCAAGCCATTCTCTTAAGCTGACTGTTATTTTTTCTCTTTGCTTCCCTCTATCTCTTCGTCCCTCAATTTTTCCAGTTGTTACAATATATTCAAGTTGTTCTCTTCTCATTACATGGCCAAAAAATGATGATTGTCTCTTCCTAACATTGGAAATTAGCTCTCTTTTTACTTTGACCTCTCTCAGAACCTCTTCATTACTCTTCTTAGCTGTCCATGGTATTCTCAACATTCTTCTGTAAAACCACATTTCTACAGACTCCAGTGATTTTCTTGTCTGTTGTCATATTGTCCATGACTCGCATCCATATGCTAAGACTGGCTCTACATAACATTTAAGAACTCTTTTTTCTTGTTTCTATTGTCAAAAATGGATTGCATAGTATTTTCCTCATTTTTTAGAAAGCTGCTTTTGCCTGAGCCATTCTGCATCTCACCTCTTTTGTACATCTTCCGTCAGAGGTTAACACAGTTCCCAAATATTACAATCCATTAACCTGTTTTAATATTGTTCCACTTGTCTTTATTTTGCACTGAGGTGATGTCTTTTATGCTGTGTATGGGTCAGGTTATATTTGACAAAAATTACAGTTTATGATTGGGGGCTGGGTGGTCTGGAGGTAAGATGTCGATCACCAGGCAAGAAGGTCCTGTGTTCGCTTCTCATCGTGGGCGGTGGACATTTAAAAAAAAAATTTAACCCCGGATTCTTCGCGGCTTTAACCTCCGCTGGTCCGCTCAGGGATCATATGTGTAGCTTTCTCTGGGTAGTAAGATCATATGTGTAGCTTTCTCTGGGTAGTAAGATCATATGTGTAGCTTTCTCTGGGTAGTAAGATCATATGTGTAGCTTTCTCTGGGTAGTAAGATCATATGTGTAGCTTTCTCTGGGTAGTAAGATCATATGTGTTGCTTTCTCTGGGTAGTAAGATCATATGTGTAGCTTTCTCTGGGTAGTAAGATCATATGTGTAGCTCTCTCTAGGTAGTAAGATTATATGTGTAATCCTTTCTGGGTAGTAAGATCATATGTGTAGCCTTTACTGGGTTGTAAGATTATATGTGTAGCCTTTACTGGGTAGTAAGATTATATGTGTAGCTTTTACTGGGTAATAAGAATATATGTGTAGTGCTTTCTGGGTAGTAAGATCGTATTGTAGCCCTCTCTGGGTAGTAAGATCATATGTGTAGCCCTCTCTGGGTAGTAAGATCATATGTGTAACCCTCTCTGGGTAGTAAGATCATATGTGTAACCCTCTCTGGGTAGTAAGATCATATGTGTAACCCTCTCTGGGTAGTAAGATCATATGTGTAACCCTCTCTGGGTAGTAAGATCATATGTGTAGCCCTCTCTGGGTAGTAAGATCATATGTGTAGCCCTCTCTGGGTAGTAAGATCATATGTGTAACCCTCTCCAATAACTGCGAGAAACAGAACTTCATGTGTCCATGCTGCGAACGTTAAAGAACCATTAGCAATTAAAAGTGGGAAAGAGGGAGAACAAGCAAATAATTGCAGTGCCTCAGTAAAGCTGGTCGCCAGAAGTCAGTAATGGGGTGTAACGTACACTCCTACAAGGTATATTGGCAGCCTTACAAAAAAGGAAGAAAACATCGGAAATAGTATGCCATAATGCCTGAATGGAGGGTTTCCAAGCCGTGCATCGGTGTTCGTGTACGTTAGTCATGACTGTCTCAGTATTTCAAGGAGAAGATGGGCTCATCTATAGACGTGTCCTGAGTACGACCACGATGGTTCTAATATAATGTAACATATGATTTACGCTAACAGGTTTGTTCCAGCATTAACATCACAAAGACATTATCAAATATGCAAATTATTAGTTATTTCATGAATACTGCGTCAACCAATCAAAATAATCTCCTACGAACAAGGCACTTAGAGTAGGTAAACTTGATACAACAAGGGAAGGAAGTACACGCTAGTTTGGTGAAATATTTTTCTTATGAGAGACAACTCTGGCTACAAGTAACTGCTGTTTTACAAGAAGATCAGCGTAAACTAAAGATTAAAAAACGCAGTTCGATCAAAAACGTGATGAAGACTGATTAACTGGATAGCAATTTGCTGAAGACTGATTAACTGGATAACAATTTGCTGATGACTGATTAACTGGATAGCAATTTGCTGAAGACTGATTAACTGGATAGCAATTTGCTGAAGACAGATTAACTGGATAGCAATTTGCTGAAGACTGATTAACTGGGTAACAATTTGATGAAGACTGATTAGCTGGACAGCAATTTGCTGAAGACTGATTATCTAGACATCAATTTGCACAGAACAGTGTTATAGCATTCGCTAAGTGAAGTAAGAAAAAGAAGCAGTAAAAGAAATAGTACAGTACGAATTTAATAATTAATGGTAACAACCTCTCTATTTATTTATCATGTTTGTTGTTCATTTTCCCCGTGACGACTAAAGCCACTCTCTTATCTTTTGGACCATCAGAGCTTCACATTACCTTTTCTCTCACAGCCACTTCATCAGTTAACTTTAGATCATTCCCCTCTGTTTATATTTGCTGATTCTCACCTCAATCATTTTATCACTTTAAATATTTTACAATTAGATAGAAAGAAAAGAAAATAAATGATGAAGTTTTAAAACAACTAAAAATTAAAAGATAACTACTAAATACAATTAGAACAAGACAAATTAAATCTTTGGGGCATATTAAAAGACAGAAAAGACTAATAAAAGTAATATTGGAAGGGAAAGTACAAGGTAAAAGAGGCCAAGGCAGACCAAAACTAACATGGACGAGTAACATCAAAAGATGGACAAGTCAACATATGACAATCTACACCATCAAAGCAAGAGACAACGTGGGATGGCGCTCCGTGGTAGCCAACCTTCGATGCGGAGACGGCACTCAATGATGAAGATGAAATATTTTAAGCGGGATACTTCATAAACACATTTAAATGGATGTTGCTAGTTCTCTTTTGGTTTTAGTTATAGATTGGAAAAAGGGGAGATCTAGTCCCTGATACTATCCTCCCCTCCCACTCCTCCACAACAAAAGTGCTCAACACATGATAGTGATATTGGCAAGATCTGATCGTAAACTTCACATTGCTCAACACATGATAGGGATATTGGCAAGATCTGATCGTAAACTTCACATTGCTCAACACATGATAGTGATATTGGCAAGATCTGATCGTAAACTTCACATTGCTCAACACATGATAGTGATTTTAGCAAGATCTGATCGTAAACTTCACATCGCTCAAAACATAATGGTGGTCGCGTCTAAAATTAACTTGAAGCTCTACAAGGTTCACATGTTTCTCTAACAATATAAATCTTGACATAGTTAAACAGTGTACACTATCTATAAGTTTATTTCATGCAAGTCAGTGCAAGATACCTAGATTAACCCTGCATGAGACAAGCCCCGCCTATCTTGATATATGCATCAATGGGAAAGTTAGCCTGACAGAACCAACGTATGACAGGATATGAAAGAAACATTTGTATAAGTACTGATACGCCACTGATAAACAAGCGTTTGTGTTTGTGTGTGATTTTTTTGGCTGAAAGTAGCTTAAGACTTTTACTTTTACTTTAGATCAGTATTTTCAAAACAAGCAAGTATGTTGAGTTAAAACAACAACAAAATCAATATAAGGTGATATTTCTTTCTTTCTTTCTTTCTCTCTTATTTCTTCCTTCCTTCGAAGACCCAAAGCACCAAAACAAGAAAGAAAAACATCATTTATTAGTTATAATGAGAGCTTTCTTTCAGTTGAAAGAAACTAACTGGAAAATGGTCATCATCATCATCAAGTACCGGGCCTAGTGGCGTAGGTGATCATGTCTCTCCATAACTTTTGATCTCGGCAGTTTTTAATCATTTCTGTTGTTGACCTTCTGCCAAACCATTCTCTAAAGCTGTCTGGCATTTTTTTTTCTCTTTGCTTCCCTCTATCTCTTCGTCCCTCAATTTTCCCAGTTTTACAACATATTCCAGCTGTTCTCTTCTCATTACATGGCCATAAAATGACGATTGTTTCTTCCTAATATTGGAAATTAGCTCTCTGTTTGTTTTGGCCTCTTTCAGAACATTTTCATTACTCTTCTTAGATGTCCAAGGTATTCTCAACATTCTTCTGTAAAACCACATTTCCACAGACTCCAGTGATTTTCTTGTCTGTTGTCCTATTATACATGATTCACATCCATATATTAAGACTGGCTCTACATAACATTAAAGAACTCTTTTTTCTTGTTTCTATTGTAAAAAATGGATTGCATAGTATCTTCCTCATTTTTTGGGAAGCTGCTTTTAACTGAGCCATTCTGCATCTCACCTCTTTTGTACATCTTCCGTCTGAGGTTAACAAAGTTCCCAAATATTTAAATTCATTTACCTGTTCCACTTGACATTATTTTGCACTGAGGTGATGTCTTTTTCTTTGTTGTTACCATTACCTCTGTCGTTTTGCTATTAAGTCTGAGTCCTTTATTTTTGCTTTCTTTCACTATAATGTCCAACATTTCTTGTAACTCATTTTCACTCTTAACGATTAAGACTGTATTATAAGCATAACTTAGATTATTTATATTAATGGGAAATGGTACTTTTAACTGTAAGGACTTTTAAGCTCACTGATTTTCACAACTCACTGACAGGTTATCATTTCCCTTTGTGATATAAATACATTACTATTAAATATAATATAGTTTCTACCTACAAAATGATTCCACGGTGCACCGCAGCTTCAGAAACTTGGTGTATTACGATTTTATCGTTTTACGGCATAAGAGATTTCCGTAAACGTTATAGTACCAAAAAAAAAATCTTGGTGTAACGATCAATGGAGCTGCACTTCTGGTATGCATATGGGTGAGATGCCACTGTCGTTAGAAGAGAAATGGTAGGGGTGGTGATAGTTCCTGTTTCTTGTTAATAATGATTATGTTCGGTTTCTGGAGACGCTTTTTTTGTAATTCGTACCATATATGGTTTCATAAGTTAATTAAAGAATAGGTTTTACTTTAGATTAGTATTTCCTAAACAAGGAAGTAGATTGGGTTATAACAAAAAATTAAATGTAGGGTGATCTTTCTTTCTTTTTTTCCTTTTTTCCTTTCTTTCTTTCTTTCATTCTTTCTTTCGTTCTTCTTTCTTCCTTTCTTTCTTCTTTTTTCTTCCTTTCTTCTTTTTTCTTCCTTTCTTCTTTCTTTCTTTCTTTCTTTCTTCTTTCTTCACTTCCTCTTGTACCCGTTCGGGTCTCGAGAGAGATTCACAATTTTGGATCTGGCCCTTTTGACCGCTTCACTCATTGTCAGATGATGCTGGAATGTGAGGAATCACACGGCACCCTTCCTAGATGGGCAAACCAGTTTATTTGTTGTTTCTGTAGGTAGCTTAGGATTGGCTCAATGCCTACCCTTTCTCTTATATAATTTCTTATTCTGTCTTTTCTGGTTACTGCAAGGGCTTTTCCCAGACATCTCATCTCTGTGGTGACAAGCTTTCTTTTATGCTTAGACGAAAGTGACCATATTTGGGATTGGTAGCACAATATTGGAGTGAATATACTATGTATAGGATATTTCTTGGTGGTAATAGACATGAAGACTTCCGGTGTGTGACTGTGCTGGCAACACGACACAATTTTCGATGGGAGTCAAATTTAAGTTATAAGTGAATTTCAATGCCCGTAGAAAAAGAAATTCAAGCGTTCTTGTGCTATTTCAAATGGATTTTTTATGTGATTTATATAGTTTGTGCGAATAGTACCATACATCATTGTGCTATTACGAATATTACGATCACGAACGAAAATGTGAAATATCAGCTTTCACCATTGCTAAGACATCCAAACATTTCTATGGCAGCTAAACAACAAATGATCAATAGCATCTTCATACCAACTTTGTGCTATGAAAGTCAAACATGGACCCTTTCTAAATCACATTTAAGAAAGATGAATACATGTGAGATGCGATGCTTGAGAAAAGTAACAAACAACACAAGAACGAGATAGAATACCAAATGAAACTATAAGAAAAATGGTAGGAACAAAACCCTGCCAAGAATATATAGAACAACAACAACTTAAATGGTTTGGCCACCTGGTCAGAATGAATCCTCACCAATCACCATCAAGGGCGTTCTTCTCGAGAATGCATGGGAAAAGACCAAGAGGAAGACACAGAAGAAGATGGATAGATGCAGTGACAGAGACATGTAACAACAAAGGAAAATCACTAATTCAGACAGTTCGAGCAGCTCAAGAACGACAAATGATATAAACCACGACACCTTTTAGGTATCAGTGAAAGAGAAAAGAAGAAGAAGAAGCAGAGGAATAGACATTGCTTTGTGTTGAAGATAGCGGACAGCTGTCTCAATATTTAGATTGCCTTGTTGCATCTAATGTCTATTTCTTTATCGATTTTACCATCTTCAGAGAATGTTGTTCCCAAATATTGTGTGCGTTACTTGTTTTATAACGTGGTGTTCTAAAGCTTTGTTTAATGTCTTCTTTTGTCTTCCTATTGACATAACTTCTTATTTTCATGTTACATTCTTTTGTAAGGTGGTAGTTTTAAAGTAATATACCAATAAAGATAATTAACTTAAAGTAATATACCAATAAAGATAATTAACTTAAAGTAATATACCAATAAAAATAATTAACTTAAAGTAATATACCAATAAAGATAATTAACTTAAAGTAATATACCAATAAAGGTAATTAACTTAAAGTAATATACCAATAAAGGTAATTAACTTACAGCAATATACCAATAAAGGTAATTAACTTAAAATAATATATTAGTGCAAGGAAGACACGAAAGATACAAACGGTAACGTGCATATTTATGCAATAATCATCATCATCGAGTGCCGTCTCCGCAACGAAGGTTGGCTACCATGGAGCGCCATTCTGCTCTGTCTTTTGCTTTGATGATGCAGGTTGTCATAGGCTGATTTGTCCATCTTTTGATGTTACTCATCCATGTTAGTCTTGGTCTGCCTCTGCCTCTTTTACCTTGTATTTTCCCCTCCAGGATTACTTTTAGTAGGCTGTTGTATCTTTTAACATGGCCCAAAAATCACATTTGTCTTGTTTGAATTGTGCTTAGTAGTTCTCTTTTCATTTTTAGTTGTTTTAAAACTTCATCGTTTGTTTTCTTTTCCTTCCATCCAATTCTACCTATTCTTCTATATATCCACATTTCAAAGGCTTCAATTCTCTGTTCTGTTTTCTTGTCTAATGTCCATGTTTCTGCACCATATAGGGATATTAAGAAGATGTAACATTTTGCTATTCTTAGTTTTAGCCCTGGTGTTATTTGTTTTGATGTCAGCAAGTTCTTCATGACATTAAAACTACTTTTTGCCATTCCTATTCTTTTGTTTATTTCAGTTGTACATTTTCCATCACTGGTTATAGTATGTCCAAGGTAGTTATAGTTCTGAACTGTCTCCAGGTCTATTCCTTCTATTTTCTATCCACTTATGGGTTTTGAGTATTTTCTTTGTTTATGATCATAGTTTTAGTCTTTTTGATACTCATATCTAGTCCATATTTTTCGCTTGTCATGTTTATTTCATTAAGTAATTGTTGTAGATCTTTAGGATTTTCGGCTAGTAGTGCAGTATCGCCAGCATATCTTAGGTTATTGATTATCTTTTCATTAATTTGTAGGCCTGGCATCTCTATGATGTTTTTAAATATTTGCTCAGTGTATAGATTGAACAAGCTTGGTGATAGGATACATCCCTGTCTTACTCCTTTTATATCAATGGGTGTAGAGTTCTCTTTGTTATATTTTATTTTTGCTGTTTGCTCCCAGTATAGATTGCATATTAGTCGTATGTCCATGTCATCTAGATGTATCTCTTTTAGGCATTCTATAAGTTGTTTGTTGTGTACTCTATCAAAAGCTTTGGTGTAGTCTATAAAGCAGGCATATATTGGTTTGTTTACTTCAGTGTACTTTTCGATTAATGTTCTCATGCAGAATATGGCTTCTTTTGTCCCGCTATTTTTCCTAAATCCAAATTTATGCAAAAGGGGGAAAAATCTCAATCGGACATGGTTATAATTAAATCTTCTTCTTTTCTCTTTCACTGATACCTAAAAGGTGTCGTGGTTTATATCATTTGTCGTTCTTGAGCTGCTCGAACTGTCTGAAATAGCGATTTTCCTTTGTTGTTATGTGTATCTATCATTGCATCTATCTATCTTCTTTTAGGTCTTCCTCTTGGTCTTTTTCCATGCATTCTCGAGAAGAACGCCCTTGATGGTGATTGGTGAGGATTCATTCTGACCAGGTGGCCCAACCATTTAAGTTGTTGTTCTATATAATTAAATAAACAAACAAAATAATACTCAGCGAGACAGATAACATTTTAAGACTCCAAAACTCATGTGAAGTTAAGCTTTTGTTGAGTTGCGATACCACATGCTACTGGAAAATTAACACCTGCAGTTAACAACAAGATAAACTTATCTGATAGAATCCCAGAGAGTAAGTAAGATAAGTTGTGTGAGACTGTACAATAGAAGAGTTTCCTTGAGATAGGAGACGTGGTCTGATCACTTTCATGGTTATTTGAATAAAGGAGATTATAGAGTGTATAAGACGTATATTGAGGGGGCTGGGAGAGTGGTGACATGTGACGCTGAATAGAGGGCTTTGAACAGCTTTCAAAAGGCAGGACACGTCTAGGTAGTCTAGCGCAGTGTCGAATTGAAACCTTTTATCGTCTTATTTTTCTTCGTCTTCTTCCTCTACTTAGTCTTATTCTCGTTTTCTGTTTGTTTAGTAACATGTACACAAGAAGTCCAGTTCTCTGAATTTACGTTACTGTATTAAAGGAAGAAACAATTCAATATTAGGAAGAAACAATCATTTTTTGGCCATGTAATGAGAAGAAGCTGGAAAACAACAAGAGATATAGAAACAAAGTTGAACGCATTCGAAAATAAATGTCTAAGGAAAATACTTGGTATAAAATGGAACGAATTCAAAACAAACGAGGAAATTAGAGAAATCGCCAATCAACCACTAATATCTTCAGTAATAAAGAAAAGACGATGGACATGTGATGAGAAGAGATAATAATCGAATAGCAAAGCAAGCCCTCATATGGGAAACAACAGGTAAAAGAAAAAGAGGAAGACCCAGGGAGACACTGAGAAGAACATTGATGAGAGAGGCAAGAGCAGCAGGAATCGGCTCCCTCAATGAGATAGAACTGCTTGCACAGAACAGAGACAGATGGCGAGATTTGATAAAATATCTTTAAAAGAAAACTGCTAGAACAAAAATTCATATAGGAGAAGGTGTATCTTGGTCTACGCCCTATGGGCCGGTTACGGCTCGAAAGGTCAATAGATAGAGATAGAATGAGAAGAGAACAAATGGAATATATTGTAACCACTGGACAAATTGAGGGACGAAGAGATAGAGGGAAGCAAAGAGAAAAAATACCACACAGATTAAGAGAATGGCTTGGCAGAAGGTCAACAACAGAAATGATAAATAACTGTCGAGATCGAAAGTTATGGAGAGACATGATCACCTACACCAGCAGGCCCGGTACTTGATGATGATGATGATGATGATTAAAGGAGATATCGCGGACGACAAAGTGAGAAAATACTGGATAGCTTGGTGTCATGGCATGGAAAACAGTCAACAGAACTGATACGATGCACTGTAGATAGAAGATCGTGGAAGGACAGGATCGTCTACGGCAACCCGTATGGCACATAATGATGATGATTAAAAAGTCACAGCCCCCATTCCCCCTCACCTAAAGCTTAGAGCTGAAATCAGTTTTGCTGGCTAATGTTCAGTCAATGATTAAGAAAATATTTCACAATCTTGCAATGTATGTACGGTTATCTGCGCAGCTTGTCCGCATGGGTGATGAGATTAATCTTATCCTGTAAAACTGTTCAGTCTATTGTACCCCCCGACCGAGGGGAAACAGGATCACCTCTTTTGTTTGCCCGAGATTGTGACAGTTTGTCTTCTGGTTGAAGTGTCTTTCTAATTCGTGATAAGTTGTGTCTTTCATCATTGGGGCCCGAGATTGTGACAGTTTGTCTTCTGGTTGAAGTGTCTTTCTAATTCGTGATAAGTTGTGTCTTTCATCATTGGGGCTCGAGATTGTGACAGCTTGTCTTCTGGTTGAAGTGTCTTTCTAATTCGTGACAAGTTGTGTCTTTCCTCATTGGAATGCGAATGTCCCTTCGCAGATAACATGAAGACTAAATATAAGAATGGAGCCTCGGTGGCTGTGTGATGAGTATGCTCGCTTCCTGACCAGAAGGGTCCGGTTTCGATACCCAGCAGTGGCTGATTTTTTTAAGGACTGACAAGGCTCCGGGCTTCACCCAGTCTCTAAAATGGGTACCAGAGATTTTTTCTGGGAAGTAATGACGGCCTACCGTGATACCGACCACATCACCCAAAAATGTGCCGTGGTCATAGAAAAATATAGTCACTAACACCATATTCTCCGTACGACTGGCAAGGCGTGGAGGGAACCTTGACTTTTAAAATACAAAAATTGTAAACTGTATTTGGTATAGCGTGGAACGAATTCAAAACAAACGAGGAAATTAGAGAAATCGCCAATCAACCACTAATATTTTCAGTAATAAAGAAAAGACGATGGTCATATGTTGGACATGTGATGAGAAGAGATAATAACCGAATAGCAAAGCACGCTCTCATGTAGGAAACAACAGGTAAGAGAAAAAGAGTAAGACCCAGAGAGACACTAAGAAGAACATTGATGAGAGAGGCAAGAACAGCAGGATTCGGCTCCCTCAATGAGATAGAGCTGCTTGCACAGAACAGAGACAAATGGCGAGATTTGATAAAATATCTTTAAAAGAATTGAAAACTGCTAGAACAAAAATTCAGATAAAAGAAGGAGTATCTTGGTCTACGCCCTATGGGCCGGCTACGGCTCAAAAGGTCAATAGATAGATACTGTATTTACTCAGTATTCGTGAATGGTGTAGCAACAAGAAAATTACATAAGGAAACATAAACAAATATGAAGCTCTTGAAATCTGGATTTATAGAAAAAGTAGGTTAATAAAGAAGAAAATAAATAATAAAGTTTCGAAATAACTAAGCAATTTTTTTTTTATAGTTCGTTGAGCAAATAACTTATTTGTTTGGGCACATAAAGAGACTTATTAACTTACTGACAGTCAACTTGAAGGGAAAAATACAAGATGAACGAGATAGCTATAGTATAGACACAGACTAAAGTGAACTGAACATTCTGACAGTCTGTAGCACCAAGACAAGTTACAAGGAGGAATTAGTGCTCACTGGTAGCAAACCTTCAGTACGTGGATAACGCAAAATGATGACTGTTTATTCTTTCATGATAATACTCATTTCAATTACGTTCAATGTTTAATTGCATTTTATCAACGGCCCATCAATGGAACTCATGAAAGACACCAGAATTGGGATAATATTAAACATTTTTTTTTTTTTTTTTTTAGAAATCTAATTCAGATAAATGAATTCACCCTAAAACAGCCAGCAGAAAAGAAGACAAAACACAATGAAAATATGTATATCGCTTTCATAGACAAGAAAAAGCATTCAACTGAGTTAGCAGTGAAAAACTGTTGGAGATACTAACAACATACTTGAGGAAGCCAACATCTAACCAACCTATAAACAAGCCTCTATTTCAACACAGTTACAAAGTCAGAACCGCAGTAGGCTACACAGACCACTTCAAAGTTAGAACAGGAGTAAGACTATGGTACGTACTATTTCCCATATTGTGTATTATTGCCTACATAGACTGCATGTGTAAGTTAGCCAAGCCATCTGAGACAGAGGAGCTTTTATTCACTGACGATCAGGCACAATGAACGGGAAAATAGAAGACCTAGAAGAACAATTAAATAGATTTAATAACACATACACTCAATACAACATGAAAATTAACACCAACTTGACAGAAATCATGAACACTGAAAAGAAAAGCAGAATATCAGCTTAAAGATAGATAGCAAACAATTAAAGCAAGGAAGAATTGAAATACATAGAAAGGATAGTGACGCACGACAATTCAAAAGCAGCAGAAATAGACTTATGATGTCCATCTCGTTATTTGTCTCTGTTTTGTGCAAACATCTCGATCTCACTGGGGAAGCCGATTCCCGGCTGCCTTTGCCTCTCTTATCAATGTTCTTCTCAGAGTTTCTCTGGGTCGGCCTCTTTTCCTCTTAGCTGTTGTTTCCCACATGAGAGCTTGCTTTTCTATTCGGTTATTATTTCTTCTCATCACATGTCCAACATATGTCCATCGTATTTTCTTGATTACTGAAGATATTAGTGGTTGATTGGCGATTTCTCTAATTTCCTCGTTTGTTTTGAATTCATTCCACGTTATACCAAGTTTTTTCTTTAGACATTTAATTTCAAATGCGTTCAATTTTGTTTCGATGCCTTTTGTTGCTTTCCAGCTCTCGCATGTATACGTAAGGGTTGATAGTACGCTTGATTTGAATAGTCTAATTTTTGTTTTTGTGCTAATGAGTTTTGATTTCCACAATTTTTCAAGGCTTCTGAAAGGCATTGCAGCTTTAGCTATTCTGATTCTAATTTCTTTGCTTGTATCCCCTTCCCGATCAATGTGACTTCAAAGATAGGCAAAGTGATCAATCTCTTCTACTGTTTTGTTTTCCATGTATACTCTGTCATCTGTTGGAATAAAGCTTTTCATGACTTTAGTCTTTTCATAATTGATCTAAAAAAAACACACACTCACACACACACACACTCACACACACTCACACACACATACTCACACACACATACACTCACACACACACTCACACTCACACTCGTACACACACACTCACACACACACACGCACTCACACACACACACACACTCACACACACATACTCACACACACAATCACACACACACAAACACACTCACACACACACACTCACACACACACACTCACACGCACACACTCACACACACACAGAGGACAAATAAAGTGAGTGCGATTTTGATTTTTTTTAAAAATAAATAAAAAGACACACACATAAATCGAGATGGTGACATAAAAAGAAAACGACCAAATGTACGGGAAAAAAAAGAAAATACAAAAAGTGAAAAAGTTGATGGCCAAAATAAAAATTAAATAAAGGGAAATACTAGCAGGAAAAAAGAAACTAAAGCGACATAGTGGCAGAAATAAAATGAAAAGAAAAACAACCAAAAGAAAAAGATTTATGGCAGAAAAAAATGAAAGAAATGAAATGTGTGAAATTGTTCCGAAATGAAAGAGTTGAGATTATGTCATAAATTCAGAAATAAAATGTGGTCATACAGAAAGTGAAGATTTAACCATAATAAAATGTGATCACGCATCAATAAATATGAGTACAGAAAGTGAAGACTTAACCATAATAAAATGTGATCACGCATCAATAAACATGAGTACAAAAAGTGAAGATTTAACCATAATAAAATGTGATCACGCATCAATAAACATACAGTACAGAAAGTAAGGAAGAAGAGCAATGAAAAAAGGTCTGAAAACAAATCATTTATATTTTGGAAGTTTCAATTTTAGCGCCCAGTACATACTGTAGGCTTTGGGGTCAATGCAGCAGGAGGTCGACGCCTGGGTGTCATGACCCAAGCGGGCCCCACTTCCCTTGGAGTGTCAAGAAGCTAAAGGGCTGAAACACGTGCTAGACGGGGGATTCCGCGTCTGGTGATCAGATTGCCTCCTGCTGTGAAGCTCTGTATAGAGAGTTTCCTATTATTAATGAGTACACATGAATGAGGGAGCCGCGATAGCTCAGTGGTTAGTGAACTACAAAGGACAAGGGGTTGGGTTCGATCCCAACCGACGGCTTCCGGGTTCACCCAGCCTGAAATGGGTACCGGATTTTTTTCTGGGAAAATAAAGCAGCACGGGCGTAATACCGACCACATTACCCAAAAAATCATGTGCTGAAGGTCTGTAAAATATAGGGTCACTAACACCATATTTCCGTATACACCACTTGGCGTGACGGGGGTACTTTACCTTTTTTTTTTACACATGAATGAGAGACATCGTCGATGATAGCTATTTGTTTAGGTAGCTGAGTTGGCCTTGTGCTCTAGTGTTTGGTTCTCGTCGTAGCGTGCTGTGTCGAGGAGTGCGAGCTCGAACCTGATCTGGACAACTTATTGTCCTTATTTTTTTTCCTGTTGTTGATTATTTGTGAGGCTATAAGAATAAGCAAATTAAGACACCCATTAAACATCAAGATCAAAGACAAAGATATAAAACAAGTAGAGGAATTCAAGTATTTAGGCACAATATTCACAGAAGATGGAAAATTAGACAGAGAAATTGACATGAGAATACAAAAAGCAAATGCTGTCACATACCAGCTTTCACCATTGTTAAGACATCCAAACATTTCTATGCCAGCTAAACAACAAATGATAAATAGCATCTTCATACCAACTTTGTGCTATGAAAGTCAAACATGGACCCTTTCTAAATCACATTTAAGAAAGATCAATACATGTGAGATGCGATGCTTGAGAAAAGTAACAAACAACACAAGAAGAGATAGAATACCAAATGAAACCATAAGAAAAATGGTAGGAACAAAACCCTGCCAAGAATATATAGAACAACAACAACTTAAATGGTTTGGCCACCTGGTCAGAATGAATCCTCACCAATCACCATCAAGGGCGTTCTTCTCGAGAATGCATGGGAAAAGACCAAGAGGAAGACCCAGAAGAAGATGGATAGATGCAGTGACAGAGACATGTAACAACAAAGGAAAATCACTAATTCAGACAATTCGAGCAGCACAAGAACGACAAATGATATAAACCACGACACCTTTTAGGTATCAGTGAAAGAGAAAAGAAGAAGAAGAAGATTATTTGTGATTTTTTTGTTTCGAGTGTTGTAAACATACTTCTTCCCCTGAAATGATTCGCTGATTTAGCGCTTCTGAAGTTTCCCTCGGTGATTCCCTCTGAAGTTTCCCTCCATGATAATATTTATTTATTATTATTTGTCTCAATTTGCAAATCTATGTCAATAAAAGTGAGAAAGATGGTTCATCGGTGATATAGAGAGCCAATTCTGACCTACGGAAGCGAATCATGGACCGTGAACAAACAAATGAAAAGACGAATAGAGACCACAGAGATTGGATTTCTCAGAAGAATTTTGAAAGTTCCCAGGACAGCAAAAAAGACTAAACGAGGATATTCTGATAGAAGCCAACATAAAAAGTAAGTTCCTAAAAAACATGAGAAAGAAACAATCAACCTTTTTTTGGGCACATCATGAGAAGAGGAAAGTTGTAATACTTGGTTACAACTGGAAGAATACAGGGAAAGAGAGATCGCTGACGATACAGAGAGAAAATCTGGATAGCTTGGTGTCATGGCATGGAAAACAGTCAAATACATACAGAACTGATACGATGCACTGTAGATAGAATATTGTGGAAGGACATGATCGCCTACACCAAGCGGTATGGCACGTAATGATGATGTCTCAATTTATATTTAACCTCGACTTGTTTTAAAATAAATTGTTAAAGCACTTATTACAAAAGCCATATCTTTACTGTCAGCCTGATCAACTTCGGCCACCCCTCTCCTCCCCCAGTTTCCCAGTCTCAATATGCCAATGAATAAGCTTTTGTACTTCAGGACAACAGCGGATGTAATGAAAAGGTTAACATACTTTCTTTCACACGCTTTCTATTATCGGTTTGACAAGCCAGTATCGTAAGACTTAACGGAAGTAGACCACGAAATAATCTGTTGATACAAACAACACGCGCAATAAGTGGTTTTACCAAGCCTAATGTGTGTACTTTCTTCTGTTTTTAAGGACAGTCAATGTGGTGTCTTTTAGTGTCATCATGCCACGAAACAGGGACATCTCTCGCTTTGTTATATGGTTCTATATGCTTGCATATTTTGTTGGCATTGGATGGGCCCACAAGTTGGACCAAGCTCAAGTTCTACAAGCATCAGAAAGTCTAATAAAACGCTACACAGCAAACACAAATTCAACACATAAAGGTCTGACATCGCTAGAGTTTGAATCTTTTTGGGAGTCTGCCACGGGGCATTCTAAAGAATACATCCAGAATGTTATTGGGGAGTGTCAACAGGCAGATAACAACTGCACACATAACGAAGAGGTATGCGATATTTACGATGATTTATTATAGCATAATAAATCTGTCTCTCAACCTGTCACTATCTTTGTGTGTGCCTAAATGCCTGTCTGTCTCTTCATATTTAATCTGTTTAAACCTACTACCTACCTAATATATGGATTTGAATCATGGACAATGGAACAACGGACAAGAAAATCACTGGAGGCTATAGAAATGTGGTTTTACAGAAGAATGTTGAGAATACCACGGACATCTAAGAAAATTAAGGAAAACGTTCTTTTAAAGTGGCGAAAGCAAAGAGAAAGCTAATTTCCAATACAATGTATTAGGAAGTAACAATCAACATATTTTGGCCATGTAATGAGAAGGGAACAACTGGAATATATTGTAACAACTGGAAAGGTTAAGGGACGAAGAGATACAGGGAAGCAAAGAGAAAAGACCAGACTTTCTAATGCATTTCATTAGAGGACATTTAGGTGAACTAACATGTAAATGGGTTTATGTATTAGTTGATAGGTTTGGAATGGTTGGTATGTGGATAACTATGTGTAACTTATTAAATGGATAAAAGTTGTATGGACTAGATATTTGCAAACTGGATAAGTATACCATTGATGCTTTAAATTATGAGCAATTGTGTACTGGAGTTGAAAGTTCTTTATTGAAATCGCTTTGGTGCTCCTCAGCCTCTACTTACTCCCTTTTTCAGTAGATCATCATCATCATCATCATCATCATCCTCATCATCATCATCATCATCATCATCACCAAGGACCCGGCCTGCTGGCGTAGATGATCATGTCATTCCACAACTTTTGATCTCGACAGTTATTTATCATTTCTATTGTTGACATTCTGTCAAGCCATTCTCTTCAGTTGTCTGGTATTTTTTCTCTTTGCTTCCCTCTATCTCTTCGTCCCTCAATTTTCCCAGTTGTTACAATATATTCCAGCTGTTCTCTTCTCATTACATGGCCAAAAAATGATGATTGTTTCTTCCTAATATTGGAAAGATATATCTTTTTGCTTTGGCCTTTTTCAGAACGTTTTCATTTCTCTTCTTAGCTGTCCATGGTATTTTCAACATTCTTCTGTAAAATCACATTTCTACAGACTCCAGTGATTTTCTTGTCCGTTGTCCTATTGTCTATGATTCACATCCATATGTTAAGACTGGCTCTACATAACATTTAAGAACTCTTTTTCTTGTTTCAGTTGTCAAAAATAGATTGCATTGTATCTTCTTCATTTTTTGGAAAGCTGCTTTTGCCTGAGCCATTCTGCATCTCACCTCTTTTGTACATATTCCGTCTGAGATTAACAAAGTTCTGAAATAGTTAAATTCATTTACTTTTTTAAATATTGTTCCACTTGTCTTTATTTTGCACTGAGGTGATGTCTTTTTCTTTGTTGTTACCGTTACTTCTGTCTTTTTGCTATTAAGGCTGAGTCCTTTATTTTTGCTTTCTTTCACTATAATGTCCAACATTTTTTGTAACTCATTTTCACTCTTAGCAAGATACTAATTTAAAAAAACTTATTTTTAAAATGAATTTACACAGATATCCTATAAATCTCTCATAACTATCTGTGATTCATTAAAACATCATTATGAAAACCTTGCTCGAGTCTATCTGAAAATATCAGTGTCATCTCATTGCATGTTCACTATTTCTTGTTTCATGATGTCAAATATAATCATTATCTGCTTCAGTGTCCTAGGATACATGAAGTCTTCCATAGTTTTGCCGAGGAAAATCAACTCACAGCAAAAGGAGTTATCAGTGCCCTTCCTGTGATCTTCAACACATTGACATCTAAAAATTGTTCTGATGGCTTTGATAATGATATTGCTCATAAGCACAAGCATCGTCGGCCAAGCATGAGTGAAGGTAAATAACAAAACATATTTAAAAGAAGAAGATCCAATTAAAATATAGATGAATTAATGATAGTATAGAGACAATTAATTTCAACAAGTATATATATTTAAAGATTGACTGCTGTATCATTGGAAGGAGTGAGAAATAGCTGAACATTTAAGAAGTTAAAGACCAAAATAATGTCATATTTTGCATCAACATCAGGCCACACACGTCCTTTGCAGAATGTTGCTTTTATCACAGCCCATCTGAAAGAATCTTGTCTCTAGCAGGTCTCACCTTTCGCACATGTATTGATAAGTAAAGATAATTTATGAATAAATAACCCTTAGAAGCACAAAATACACTTGTATTACATAAATAAATAATCTCATAAGTTACAAATATAAATAATCTCATAAGTTACAAATATAAATAATCTCATAAGTTACAAATATAAATAATCTCATAAGTTACAAATATAAATAATCTCATAAGTTACAAATATAAATAATCTCATAAGTTACAAATAAAAAAGCTCATTTAAGTTTTACTTGGGTGTACATGTAAATTAAATGCTACTTTATTTTCATAATTCATTAGCTTTACTTATTCCTAGCGTGGGGCTACAGTGTAGCATTTTCCAGTATTGTGGTCCTCATATCTAACATTGGAGCATGCCTGGGACCAATTATGGATAAAACTTTCTTCAAGCGCATCCTTCAATTTTTGGTGGCAATGGGTGCTGGTTCCCTGGCCTCCACAAGCTTGCTAGTACTTATCCCAGAAGTAAGTAATGTTCATGTTTAATGTTTGAGCTCAGTGTTAAAAATGATTTTTGTAAAATTGATTTTTGTTTCTTCTTTACTCATTTTAAAATAACCACTTTACTTTCTCTTGTAAAAGAAAGTTGGTGGTTCATACCTGTTAACCTCTAACGAATTTTTAAGGAATTTTCATAAAAAAGGGGCTTATGAGTTCTTATGGGGTACTTGTAAGGAAGTTACAAATGATTTGTGCAACGTTCTGTATTAATAAAATATTAATCTAGGCCTATGATGTTTCTATAAAAATATTAGTAAAGTAATTTTATATTCTTCTCAATATTCCTGTATGGTGCAGAAACAGGGACATTAGGCAAACAGGAGAACAGAACAGACAATTGAAGCCTTTGAAATATGGATTTATAGAAGAATAGGTAGAATTGGATGGAAAGAAAAGAAAACAAACGACGAAGTTTTAAAACAACTAAAAATGAATGGAGAACTACTAAACACAATTAGAACAAGACAAATGAAATTTTTGGAGCATGTTAAAAGATACAACAGCCTAATAAAAGTAATATTGGAAGGGAAAATACAAGGTAAAAGAGGCAGAGGCAGACCAAGATTAACATGGACAAATTGCATCAAAGGATGGACAAGTCAGCCTATGACAATCTGCACCATCAAAGTAAGAGACAGAGAGGAACGTTGCTCCATGGTAGCCAACCTTCAATGTAGAGACGGCACTCAATGATAAATGATGAACTTTATATAGTTATATAAATATGCTTTGTTGTACTAGATAGTAAGTAGGCTTACTCCTTGTATAACTACTTTTAAACGTGTGAATTATGTAAAGATGCATTTTTGTGGTTAACACATTAATGCAATTTGGACCAGATGAATTTTCAGCTTCTGAGGAATCTCATCACATGTCATTTGTAGAATAAACAGTCCAGTAGACAAACAGAAAGCTGCAAGACGGGAAAACCAAGATGCAAAACACATGCCTTTAGCACCTGAAGAGCAACAGACAACCGTCTTTACCCCAACTGAATTAGATGTTGCCCTCAAAGGATTGAAGCTCAAAAGTGCCCCTGGTAAAGATGGAATCTCCAACGAAATGCTCCTAAATCTGGGACAGAAAGCCAAGAGCCAGCTTCTAAGGATAATAATGCTAGCTGGAAGAGAGGTCATGTGCCGACAATCTGGAAAGAAGCTATTATGGTGCCCATCCTCAAGCATGGAAAAGACCCACTAGACCCAAGTAGCTATAGACCAATTAGCCTACTGAGCTGCCTGAGTAAACTTATGGAAAGGCTGGTTAACAGAAGACTTATGTGGCATTTGGAGACAAAACAACAAATTGTACCACAACAAAGTGGCTTCCATCAGCACAGATCAACTGAAGACCTGGTCACCTACATTGCACAGAAAATAGAGGATGCTCTACAAGAAAAGAAACACACACTGTCAGTGTGGGTCAACATGGAGAAGGCTTTTGATAGGGTTTGGCGAGAGGGTTTAAGTCAACTAAGTAAGAAGGTCTCTATTGAACAAGGTGTCCCACAAGGCGGAGTCTTGTCCCCAACACTCTTTTTAATTTTCATAAATGACATCGTAATGGACATTCCACCCAGAATACACTCAGTAATATACGCAGATGATCTGGCGTAATGGGCTCGCGAGGAAAGTATGTCGGTGGCTGGACACCAGGATGCAAGATGCCCTAGATGAACTTGAAAAATTGACGAACACCTGTTTTTTACCAATCACCGAAAAAAAAAAACTATATATACAATTTTCAGCCTATCAAGAAACACACTCTCTGCAAACTTGAAGATAAAAGACCATACACTCCCTATTGACCAAAACCCAACATATCTTGGTGTCACCATGAATCGCAGAATGACTTGGAAAAAATCAGATAGACAGAGAAAAGAAAAAAACCAGAAAACGAACAAATATTATGAAGAAATTGGCAGGAACAGAATGGGTGGGCAGACAGCAATATTTTGAAAAAACTGTACATAGGAAGAGTCAGACCAGTTCTAGAGTATGGAGTCACAGCCTGGGCTATGGCTTCCAAATCACACCTTAGCAAAATTAACAGAACACAGAACCAAGCTGCCCGTATCATCACTGGTGCTATGAAATCTACACGAACAAGAAACCAAAAAACAGTAACAGATTTACAACCCTTAGATGACAGTCGGGTCACTAAAGTATTGCAACAAGCAGAGAAATATAGAAGGCTCCTTAGCCACCCCATGCACATAAGAATAAATGGTTTCGGAATTGTACAACTAAAGAGGAGCAACTTCACTGCAATTGCCAATGAACTAACTACTGGTGACCCAGTACTTCTCCAAACAATATCGAAACCCTTGGGCCCATCTGATATGTCTCCTCATGGGAAATATAAAATACCAGAACTTAAGGAAAATATAACAGGAATCATGAAAAAAGGCACCCAATCAGACACAGAAAGAAAACACGTAGCAGAAAAACATATACACGATACCTACCCACAGGACTCTTGGTCCCACATATACACAGATGGCTCTGCTACAAATGCCACCAGAAATGGAGGGGAAGGTGTGTTCTTGACGCTGAATAATCAGTACGACATCACCAAGTCAATAGCTACTGGAAAATTCTCAAACAACTTTAAAGCAGAAACTGAAGCCCTCAGAGATGCTGCAACACTGGCTACTCAACACAAAAATAACATGCACAATAAATTGGTGATTCTGAATGATGCTCTGTCAGTACTATCAGCTCTGAAAAGCCCCAAGAACAATGAACTAGATGACTTGAGAACAACTCTGGACCAACTATGCAATAACTTCCAGAGAGTAGTCATTCAGTGGATACCATCACACTGTAATATACATGGGAATGAACGCGCAGACAAATTAGCTAAAGAGGGAGGGAGATTACCACAAGAGAACCATCCGCTCAGTTATGATGAAGCCAAATCCATCCTCAAAGGTCAGTTGCATGAAAAATGGAAACAAGAACACTCAAAGCATGACGAGAGTGATGGATACCACAAACTATCAAAAATGGATCAAGTCATCATACTTCGCCTATGCACTGGCCACAATAGAATGAGAAATCACATGTTCACCAAATTCAAAATAGGTACAACCAGCCTATGCCACTGTACACTGGACAATATGACTACAAAACATGTTCTACAGGATTGCCCCCAGTACACAAACCTGAGAAGAGCAATGTGGTCCACGCCCACCTCCCTGGAAGAAAAATTATAGGGGGCAATCGGTTCGCTTAAACAGACAGCTGACTTCATGAGAGAGTCTGGAATCCTACTCCGATTGAGTCTTGATTGCAGAAAGAGAGAGAGAGTGAGAGACATGTCATCTTATTTTATCACTTCACACTATAATGTAGGTAAATATGGCACATATCATTACAAAGGAAAATGAATACAGAAAATTAAAACATCAGTAAATTACTTTGGTTCTTTGGTTATAGAATGCCACGGTATTACTGCAAACAAATTAAAATCCTTAATTGCTCAACCGCCTGTGCCAGTGGAATCATTCGAATTACTATCTCATCACCCAAACAAAGAAAGGTAGCTGTAGTCCCCATCAGAGCAGTCTCAGCACATGCCAAAAGACATAAGGTGGAACAGCACAAAAAGTGAACACAGCCAACTGTTCCCTGTCATATGATATCATCACTCATCGTAAACAATCGGAATATCGAAACACGATCAAAACAGATGAAACACACAGCTCATGGTGTGCACAGAGCACCTAACACAGTAGCTCCTGCAAAAAGCTGGACTTGAAATATAAGGAAACTGAAACAAGGAACACCTTCAGACATAGCCTTCAATGGTTCCTGCCGCCTATCCACCATATTGACCAGAAGTTCATGTTCTCCTGAAAATGATGATTGTCATATTTTAAAAAATGTATAGTGCTTGATGATGTTAAGACATTGTTTTTGACTTCAAATCCGAACATATAAAACACAGTTAGTTGTCAGATTTTCCCCGTTGCACATCAACAGTAAATTACTAATATTTTATTATTGGAAGGAGTTTGTATAGTTAAAAAAAAATAAATTCCATTTCAAAAGGTATCAATAGCACACCTTTATTTTCAAAAGTTAGAAGTGTAGCCATCCATTTTTCTTGAAACTTTACACAGAAGTATCCAAGTACATTCACAGTGCATTTTAGTTATCTCTTTCAGAACATAAGGAGCTTATGAAAGCAGCAACAGAAGAGATTTCAGAGACAAAATTTGTAATGGGCCTTATGGTTTTATATATAAATCTACATTCTTTATCTAAAACATAACATATTGTTTGTAAATTTTTAGATAATTGAACAAAGAATTAGATTTTAAAAGGATGCTACAAGACATGTAGAAAGAAAATTTGATGATCCAATAGTTGGTGATCCAATATATTGAACAATGATCAAGACAAAGTTAATATACATATTACTCTATACCTATCATGAAGCAATCAGTTCTTTTGAGAACATTGTATTTTACTGCCCTTTTTAACCTCTTCAAAATGGTCTACTTGTCCAGTACATAATTTGTTTTGCCTCATCTCACCTGACCCTTTCAGCTTTGTTGAAGTTTATAGAGATGGTAACAACATAAAGTTTATAGAGATGGTAACAACATAATGAGTTGTTCATAATCTTTCTTCATACTTGCCTGTTGTTAGTCAATATTTAAGTTTGACGGATTTATCTTGATTTATTTTGCATGTGATAAATGAATCTGCAGTAGCAAAAGTTTGATTTGAAGATCATTGTTTGGTCAGATCTTGACAAGATGTGTGCTCGTGTTGCATCAGCCTTTAAACATCCCTTCTTCTATTAATCCTTTATTGATAAAAATATGTTAATGTAAACAAATTGCATCTTGTGTTGAGCTCAGGAGATTGAAATTGATTTTTATTACAATGATCTTTTATCCTTTCTACTTTTCCAGCTGCATGCATGTTGAAGACAAAAACAAACAAAAACTTGAATAAAAAAACATGGAAGTGTAATTTAATTTTGCTACTAATGTTTCACTTTTGCCACTTTTAACTAAATGAAAGAAAAATCAATTCTGTTTATGACCTTGACATTGCTTCTATGGATAATTTTGTTATTATTAATTTCCTTCAGGATTAAAGATTATTGTACAATTTCTTTGAAAAAAAAAAATCAATTTTCTAGGAATATTTGTTCAGTTATGTTTATATTTTGCAATTCTCTATTCTCAGGCTTTTGATATTGTGGCTTTCGAGGAAATGAGCGGTTACATTTGGAAATCCACTGTGGCTATTTTTTCAATTTATGTATTTTTCTGCTCAGAGAGAATCTTGAAGACTTTCCTAAGGAATAAAAAGGTAGTCAAGTAAATTCATTGATATGAAACTGAGATATATTGGCATATTTTGTAAATATTACTATTTTAATTGTGCCAAAATGAAATGAAATGCAGCAGCACAGTAAAACTGGTGTATTAGAGAAAAAAAAAAAAAAACAATGTCAGTTTACAGCTTTTTGATGAGACTTAAGACATTGTCCTGAATTGCTTTCCATAAAAAATGAATATAGCTAAATGCATGAATATTAAGCATGCAATGTTTATTTGCATCTTCACTTTTTGTAAAAAAAAATACTAATTTATTGTGCTGGTTACAGTTTTCAGTGTTGTCAAAAATTTATAAAATAAAAAGGAATTAAAGAAAGAGCCCTTAGGCTCACTTTTAGAGAACTTATAGTGCGGACTTTAGAGCTTGATATCATCATCATCATCAAGTACCAGACCTGCTGGCGTAGGTGATCATGTCTCTCCACAACTTTCGATCACGACAGTTATTTATCATTTCTGTTGTTGACCTTTTGCCAAGCCATTCTCTTAAGCTGTCTGGTATTTTCTCTCTTTGCTTCCCTCTATCTCTTCGTCCCTCAATTTTTCCAGTTGTTACAGTATACAAGTTGTTCTCTTCTCATTACATGGTCAAAAAATGATGATTGTTTTTTCCTAATATTGGAAATTAGCTCTCTTTTTGCTTTGACCTCTTTCAGAACATTTTCATTATTTTTCTTAGCTGTCCATGGTATTCTCAACATTCTTCTCTAAAACCACATTTCTACAGACTCCAGTGATTTTCTTGTCTTTTGCCCTATTGTCCATGATTCACATCCATATGTTAAGACTGGCTCTACATAACATTTAAGAACCATTTTTCTTGATATAGTTAAACTATCTATCTATCTATTGACCTTTCGAGCCGTAACCGGCCCATAGGGCGTAGACCAAGATACACCTTCTCCTATATGAATTTTTTTGTTCTAGCAGTTTTCTTTTAAAGATATAGTTAGACTAAAAGCCATTAATTACTGTTTATTGGGGGACAAAGGCAGGACAAAATTTTATGAGAATGTATTTCCAAGATTTTGTTACTTGGTGGGCAGGCTTGGTTTATGTTGGATTTGAAGATTGAGAGCACATATCAGGAGTCAGTGTAACCTGTGAGCTATATGTGCCATAACGTGCTTACATTTTGTTGTATGTTCAGAGGGAATAACTTGCAACAAAACTAGAAAAAATGATACAAGGTGAATTCTCCCAATTGGTAATCAGAAATTATATACATAAATATATAACTAGCTGCTCCAAGAGTGTAGTATGTAATACGTAGTGAGCATGGCAGAGTTTATTTTAGTTTAGTCAACAGACTTTAGACATTTACACATTAGACATTTACACATTAGACATTTACACATTAGACATTTACACATTAGACATTTAAATATTAGACATTTACACATTAAACATTTACACATTAGACATTTACACATTATACATTTACACATGATACATTTACACATTATACATTTACACATTATACATTTACACATTATACATTTACACATTATACATTTACACATTATACATTTACACATTATACATTTACACATTATACATTTACACATTAGACATTTACACATTATACATTTACACATTATACATTTACACATTATACATTTACACATTAGACATTTACACATTATACATTTACACATTATACATTTACACATTAGACATGTTCATAAGTGCTCAGATCTCCTCCCATCTCACAGCTTGTGGAGACTGATGACTCCAGTTCTATATTAATTTGTTATGACATAAAAGAAAGTGAGGGGGAGAACACCTTACTTGACTAAAAAAATACAGAGATATAAGAGGATAGATACTGGTTGCCCATGCAATATTTGTGAGTGTGTCTGAAATAACAACATTGGCCTGCATAATTATATCTGGTGCTGCACTGTGCACAGACACTCTGAAGTCATACTATAATCCAATGTCTAATAAGATAAAAAGCCTATAATTACTGGAGTGCAGGAAAGGATTCAAAATTTTCAACTCAAATGTTAAGGCGGTCCTATTATATGGCTGTGAAACATGGAGAACAACAAAATTGACAATCTCGAAGATACAGACTTTCATTAATGGATGCTTACGCAGAATAAAAGGATGGAAATGGCAGGACAAAATCACTAACATAGAATTATGGAAATGTACCAGTCGAACACCAGTGGATAAAGAGATATAGCGAAGATGATGGTGCTGGATAGGACATACACTACAGAAGCCAACTGAGAGTATTACACAACAGGCCCTTTTTTGGAATACCTAGGGGAAAAGACAAAGAGGAAGACCAAGGAATTCTTGGAGAAGACAGATACAAGCAGAGATGAAGATGATGGGGAAGACATGGAATGATCTTAAAAGAATGGCAAAAAACAGAACGACTTGGAAAGTGTTTGTTGAAGACCTATGCTCCACTGGGAGCTAAAAAGGTAGAAGAAGTAGAAGAAGTATATGATTGAGATGTCAAAGTTAAGAACAAGCTTTTACTATCAATTCACACTCTCCAGAGTAGTCAACATCAACTATGATATCAACATAGAGTCCTCAAAGACAATGCTGCTGTTGGAAGACTGAATGGAAGTGTGTAGGATCAGAAAGACAGTATCCTGATTCACCTATGTAGGTCAACTTACATCACTTACATATGATGACATATATAATGTTACGTGATGTACAAGTGAATCCCTTTCTGATCTCAAAAGGACCATTGGAGAAGAGAACTGTATTTGTCTGGAGGACGTGATTACAAGTTTTACATAGACTATGGTTACAACGGGTCGTACCCGATGTCTCTGGGGGGAGGCAAAAAAGTTTCTCATGACAAGCATGTCACGGAGGTTATGATCACGCTTAAAGGCTACTAATGGGATGGCTCCTTAATAAATAGTTACAATTATTTCTAATGTTTATGTAGTTGTAAAATAAAATTCCTATATTTATAGATTGCATGAACAACCAGCTATGCTCTATGAAAAAGTAGAATAAAATTAGTTAAGCTAGAATGTAATTGAAATAGAATTAACATTTTTGCTGGCAATAATAGCATCTAGTGCATTTTAACTTGTAGATCTAAATTTTGCTTCTAATTTTATCCTGAAATGTTGTACAATATTAATATTATTTAGGAAAGTTTTTGTTCTAAAAGCCTATACTATATCCTGCTTGAGTGGTTATTTCATTGATTGATCATGACATTGATACTACTTATTGGTTGTAGTAGATTTTTATTTTGATTGATGCAACTTTAGGGTTTACCTAACCTCTGAAAGGGGGTCAGAGGTTAGTCTCAGGGAAGGTAAGGCACTCTAACATGACAATGACCACATCACATATAACATGTGCCATTGTTATTTAACAAATGTAGGCATTAAACCATATTCTTCATATCCCTTCAGGCATGAAGGGAACCATTTTCTTTAACTATATATTATATGGCAGCTTTACAGAAGAGAACACGTTTTTTCCGTTCTCTTATATAAAACTGTATAATATACTTTGTTTACCTCGTTCCCTGTTCAGCAGCTTTACCATAGCACTGCAATTCTTTGCCTATTCCTATATTCTTCTCCTTCTTTTCTCTTTCACTGTTACCTAAAAGGTGTCGTGGTTTATATCATTTGTCGTTCTTGAGCTGCTCGAACTGTCTGAATTAGTGATTTTCCTTTGTTGTTACATGTCTCTGTCACTGCATCTATCCATCTTCTTCAGGGTCTTCCTCTTGGTCTTTTTCCATGCATTCTCGAGAAGAACGCCATTGATGGTGATTGATAAGGGTTCATTCTGACCAGGTGACCAAACCATTTAAATTGTTGTTGTTCTATATATTCTTGGCAGGGTTTTGTGTTGTTTGTTACTTTTCTCAAGCATCGTATCTCACATGTATTGATCTTTCTTAAATGTGATTTAGAAAGGGTCCATATTTGACTTTCATAGCACAAAGTTGGTATGAAAATACTATTTATCATTTGTTGTTTAGCTGGCATAGAAATGTTTGGATGTCTTAGCAATGGTGAAAGCTGGTATGTGACAGCATTTGCTTTTTATTGCACTTCCGGTGTGTGACTGTGCTGGCAACATGATACAATTTTCGATGGAAGTCAAATTGAAGATATAAGTGAATTTCAATGCCCGTAGAAAAAGAAATTCAAGCGTTCTTGTGATATTTCGAACTGTTTATTTGCGATTCCTATATTCACATTCGCCCGTGCGCTGCCGGGGCCCGAAAGGGGAGTAAAGAATAGCGGCGCTGTACCCTACCAGGCATGTTCGTAATAGACGAGAAAGGAGGGTTAGGCATGGGACTGGCTATCCCATACTGTAAAAAAAGTGAGCCGAAAAAACTTCACAAACATGAACAAGTCAAAGAAAGATAAAGTTAATCCGTCAACCAGGAAGAGAAGGGCTCTCTGTCTAAGAGACGTATGACGCAATCCGGAGAAAGCCATAAGGAGTCCGGGTTGCCGACTCACCCTTTGTCTACCAGGAAATCATCCAGAATTGGCACCTGGAATGTTCGTACCCTTAACGAACAGGGAAAAGCGGCACAAGTGGCAGCAGAAATGACCAACTATAAGATAGATATTCTGGGAATGTGTGAAACAAGATGGCTGGGAGCAGAGAGAATAAAATTGAATACAGGGGAGATGATTTTATCATCAGGACACCAGGAACCAGGAGCACAACATAGCGAAGGGGTAGCTATAATGCTATCAAAAAATGCACAGAAGACACTAATAGAATGGGAGGCAGTGGGATCAAGACTGGTGAGAGCAACATTTAGAACAACCAAAAACAAAATAAAATTACACATTATACAATGCTATGCACCAACCAACGATAAAGATGACTCAGTTAAAGATGATTTTTATAAACAGCTACAATGGCAGATGGATGCAAGACGAGCCAAGGATATTATAATCTTGATGGGAGACCTAAATGCTAAGGTAGGATCAGACAACAGAGGCTTCGAAGAGATTATGGGAAAACATGGTCTTGGAGATATAAACGAGAATGGAGAGATATTTGTGAATTTCTGCGCCCTTAATCAAATGAGCCTAGGAGGAACAATATTCCAACATAAAAGAATACACAAAGCTACATGGGTGTCACCAGATCATAGAACGGAAAATCAAATTGATCACATATGTATTAATAATAAGTTTAAGTCATCCTTACAGGATGTAAAAGTATATAGAGGGGCAGATATAGCTTCTGATCATCATCTTCTGTTAGCCAAACTTAAAATTAAATTAAAAAGGTATAATACAACGAATAAGGGTAGAAAGTATTTCAATGTAGGGTTTCTTAAAGAACAAGGAATTAAAGATAAATTCGCAGTCACAATATCAAACAAATACCAAGTCCTCCAACAACTAGAAAATACAATAAATATAGAAGATCATTGGAAACAGGTAAAAAATATATGGAAAGAGACATGCGAAGAAACACTGGGGAAAAGAGAACGCCAGAATAAGGCATGGATGACAGCAGAGACCCTGGATAAAATTAAAGAAAGAAAGAACAAGAAAGCAGACATAAATAAAAGCAAAACAAGAAGTAATAAAGCCAAGACACAGGAAGCTTACACAGAGGTGAACAAAGAAGTGAGAAGATGCATTAAAAGGGATAAGAGGAAATATATAGATGAACTAGCTAAAGAGGCAGAAGAAGCAGCAAATAAAGGGAATATGAAAGAACTGTACAACAGCACAAAGAAATTAGGTGGAAAATACAAACAGATCAACGCCTTTATCAAAGACAAGAAAGGAAATCTGCTTAGTAATATAAGGGAACAAATGGAGAGATGGAAAGAACACTTTGAAGAACTTTTGAACAGACCCGGCTCAAATAATCCTCTAGATATACTACCAGCAGAAGAAGAGTTACACGTTAACTGCGGAAAACCAAGCAAAGAAGAAATAATGAAAGCCATCAAATTATTAAAAGATGGTAAAGCCACAGGACCAGATGAAATTCCTTCGGAAGCCATCAAAGCAGATATTAACACCTCTACCACGATGTTACAGGATCTATTGGATAAAATTTTGGAGAGGGAAGAAATACCTAAAGACTGGAGAGAAGGTTATATGATCAAACTACCAAAGAAAGGAAGTTTACAGGAGTGCACAAATTATAGGGGAATTATGCTACTATCAGTGCCAGGAAAAATATTAGGCAGAATCATTCTGGAGAGACTAAAAGAGGCTATAGAGAAACACTTGAGAGATGAACAAGCAGGTTTTAGGAAGAACAGATCATGTGCTGATCAAATAACTACCCTACGTATAATAGTTGAACAAAGTTTAGAACTAAAATCCCCACTATATATTGGATTCATAGATTACGAAAAGGCATTTGATAGTTTAGACAGAAGAATGCTTTGGAAGTTGCTGAGTCATTACGGAATCCCCATAAAGTTTATTAACCTGATAAAAACAATGTATGAAGGAACAAAATGTAGTGTGGTGCATGAAGGACAGCTTACAGAAGCATTTGAAATAAGAACAGGAGTAAGGCAAGGATGCCTCCTGTCTCCATTTCTCTTTCTACTGGCCATAGATTGGATTATGAAAATAACTCAAAACAACAGAAATGGGATCCAGTGGTCACTGACCAAACAACTTGATGATTTAGACTTTGCTGATGACATAGCTCTCCTATCACACAGCCATCAACAGATGCAGGATAAAATGAGTATATTAGATGAGAGATCACAACAGCTAGGACTAAAGATTAATAGAGATAAGACCAATATTATGAGAATTAATGCAGTTGGCAATAACCATATAAAACTAGGAGAAATACCTCTACTAGACGTACAATCTTATATATATCTGGGCAGTAATATAGATAAAGAGGGAGGAACAGAAAATGATACCAAAATAAGGATATCAAAAGCAAGAGGAGCTTTCATTGCACTGGGAAACATATGGAAATCCAAAGAAATTAGGCTAAATACAAAAATAAAAATTTTCAACTCAAATGTTAAGTCGGTCCTATTATATGGCTGTGAAACATGGAGAATGACAAAATTGACAATCACGAAAGTACAGACTTTCATTAATGGATGCTTGCGCAGAATAAAGGGATGGAAATGGCAGGACAAAGTCACTAACGTGGAATTATGGAAATGTACCGGTCAAATACCAGTGGATAAAGAGATACAGCGAAGACGATGGCGATGGATAGGACACACACTACGGAAGCCAACTGAGAGTATTACACAACAGGCCCTTTTTTGGAATCCCCAGGGGAAAAGACAAAGAGGAAGACCAAGGAATTCTTGGAGAAGACAGATAGAAGCAGAGATGAAGATGATGGGGAAGACATGGAATGATCTTAAAAGAATGGCAAAAAACAGAACGACTTGGAAAGTGTTTGTTGAAGACCTATGCTCCACCAGGAGCTAAAAGGTAAAAGAGAAGAGATATTCACATTACTTTATTTGACAGTGTACAAATCTAAACAAGTTCTACTACTGAAAACAAGGCCCAAGTTCATATTTAGTGACACACATTTACAAACAGTAACCTCCTGTATACTCCATTATACTACCTGTAATGTCAAAAGAAGTGATTTACCTTCTGTTTCTCATGTTATCATTTTAATGTTTTCACTGTCATAAATGCTCATGATAAAATGTACTGGTGTCTAGAGTTTCTCTTTAGTTTTATACTGCTTTGACTGTAGTGTTGAGTCTTTGGGCCAGTCTACTTAGCTAGTCAAATACGAGGCATATTACATGAGGAGTGGTCAAATGCAAACCGTCCCAGTGGCTTTATTACAAATACATATGAGGTACATCAACAAGTGTGGCAGAATTAAATAAAGAAATTATTATGATGCAAGCATTCACCAGGAAAATACAAGGTAAACAAGGCAGAGGCAGACCAAGACTAACATGGACGAGTAACATCAAAAGATGGACAAATCAGCCTATGACAACCTGCACCATCAAAGCAAGAGACAGAGCAGAATGGCGCTCCATGGTAGCCAACCTTCATTGCGGAGATGGCACTTGATGATGATTCACTGGGTTCTTTAGAAAAAGTTGCCATAGATGTTTAGACATGCATCTCACTGTTTGGGTTGACGGCACAAGCCATCCATGAAAAATTACTTTCCTTGCTCATAGAAGCATTCTGTCACCGAGACCATAACATCTGCATCATCACACCAAGTGGCGTATAGGGAATATGGTGTTAGTGACCAACATTTTTATAGACCTTCTGCACTTGATTTTGGGGTAATGTAGTTGGCATTATGCCCATGCTGGTTTACTTTCCCAAATAAATCCAGTACCCATTTAAGGCTGGGTTCAACGGCACTGAAGCTGTTGATCAGGTTCAAAACCGACCTCTTCTCCTTTGTAGTCCACTTCACTAACCACAGATATACACAGTGCTGGATGTACTAACCAAAGTTTATGAATAGGTTTCTTTATCATTTTGTTGTAGTTTGTTCTATCTCTAATGATAATATTTGGTTCTTTTCAGTCAAGTGTATGATGATCATCATTGGGATGATGCTCCTCTTTTCTGTTGAGTTGGATGACTTTCTATGTATCAGAGTTGTTGGTTTAATTATCTATTTGCTCACATATTCTCCTTCTTTTTGGCAAATAAATTCTTTTTTTTTCATTCCAAAAAACACATTGTGATGATAACTTCTGAAATATGGTTAACAATTTTTGACAGAAAGTTTATTTAGTTCAGTTTTTAATTGTGCAAGTACTTTAGAGAGCTTGTAGAATAGACAGAGCAAGAGAAAATTATTTGGTGACAGTCTGAATTATTGATAATTTTAATGATCTCTTATTCTTTCTTTCCTCATTTGCCTTTCAGCATCAAGGGGAGATATAATTTGCGGACTTTTGTTCTTCTGTTCACCTTTGCTGCTGTTATGTTTCCTAGTGTTTCTAATATTCCGTCACTCAATCTTTTTCGTGGTCGACTCTTGGGTCTGGTATTCTCACAGCGTTTATTGAAGGCTTGTTGTGTTGTGTTTTGATCACTCTGCCTTGTCACGTGACCAAATTATTTTATCTGTTGTTTCTTTATATATTCTACAGTAAAGTAAGTAAAGAGCCCCGTCACGCCAAGTGGCGTATAAGGAATATGGTGTTAGTGACCATAAATTTTACAGACCTTCAGCACATGATTTTTGGGGTAATGTGGTCAGTATTACGCCCGTGCCTCTTTACTTTCCCTGAAAACAATCCGGTACCCATTTAAGGTTTGGTGAGCCCAGAAGCCGTTGGTTGGGATCGAACCCTACCTCTTGTCCTTTGTAGTACTCTCCTAGTAAGGCATGGATAAAACCTGAACTTTACCTACATTTTATGAACAACATGCATAGCACTATGTCAGATAATCTTATTTGTGTTCCTGTTATAAACTGCTTATTATTGTCTGTTTTTGATTTATATAAACACAAACACTCATATTCATGCATTTAATTATTTTATGAATCTGTACAGAAAGAGAAAAATAGCACATCAATTTCTGTTCATGCGCCTACAAAAGATGACATAGATGATTTCTCACTGACACCTTGAAGAAAAACATAGGTGATGAGCATGGACATTCCCACTTCCCTACAGGGAGTGATCAGTCTGACAGAGAAACTCTGGCATGGATGGTGATGGCAGGAGATATAATACATAACTTTGTTGATGGCTTGTCAATTGGAGCAGCTTTTACTGAAGATATTGCGCTTGGGATTAGTATATCATTAGCTGTTGTTTGTGAAGAGCTTCCTCATGAACTAGGTGAGGTCTAATTTTTAACTTTGTTTTGCTTTATTGTTGACTGTATTATTTATCCATAGTTGCAATAACCATCATCATTGAGTGCTGTCTCCACATTGAAAGTTGGCTACCATGGAGCACCATTCCAATCTGTCTCTTGCTTTGATGGTGCAGGTTGTAATAGGCTGACTTGTCAATCTTTTGATGTTACTCGTCCATATTAGTCTTGGTCCACCTCTACCTCTTTTTGCCTTGTATTTTCCTTTCCAAAATTACTTTTAGTAGGCTGCTGTGTTTTTTAACATACCTCCAAAATCTCATTTGTTGTGTTTAAATTGTGTTTATTAGTTGTCTTTTTATTTTTAGTTGTTTTAAGGCTTCATCATTTGTTTTCTTTTCTTTGCATCCAATTCTTAATATACTTCTATAAATCTACATTTCAAAAGCTTCAATTTTCTGTTCTATTTTCTTGTCTAATGCCTATGTTTCTGCACATTACAGGAATATTGAGAAGATATAACATTTTGCTAAATTTTTCTTAATTTTAGCATAGCCACATCTAATTGCAAATCCATGTTGTATAATGTTGTTTGCTGGCAACCACATTATATGTCCAAACAAATAGATTGATATTCTCTAGATGTAATTCATTATTTTGTTGGTAATTTCCTAGTTTGATCAGATATATTATTTCAGTTTGGAAGAGTGATGTCCCCTAAAATATGTCTGCCAAAATACAGTGGTTCTACGCATTCTTGGCGTTGGGGTCATTACGCTGGCATGTAATCATTTCGGAGTATCTGTTGATTGGGCGTTGGGTCCAGGGGTTAGGTTTAGCTTTAGTGTTAAATATTTATAAATATATTATAACGCGTGACAAAAACGACGCCACTCGGCCTAATTATGATCTTCTGATCGAAGGGAATTGTGCGGCGCCAGTGTGAGTGACACATGCCAGCGTAATGACCCCAACGCCAAGAATGCGTAGAACCACTGTATTTTGGCAGACATATTTTAGGGGACATCACTCTTCCAAACTGAAATAATATATCTGATCAAACTAGGAAATTACCATTTTGTTATACACCTACTCTTTATTTTTAATCTCTGTCTCTTATAATCAACACTATTCTACCTACAATCTTATCTCTTCATCCCATGACTGTAAAGTTAACAAAATAAAGTGAGATAATCAAACAACTTTGTAAAACTAATTTTTAAAATACTGAAATTAATGAAGCACCATTGTAAAGTTAACAAAATAAGAGAAGATCTGTAACGTATATTCTTTCATCATTTGGAACCAAGGTTTTCATGACTTTAGTCTTTTGATGATTGATTTCAAGGCCTATTTTATTGGCTGTTGATGATAGTGCATTTGTGTTTTCTTGCATCGTTTTTATCTGGCTGCTGATGAGGACTATGTCATCAACAAAGTCAAGGTCCTTCAACTGGCCTCCATGTATCTATTCTATATCTTTGTTACCAGTGTAGCATTCCTTCATTATGAAGTCCATGGCAACTTCAAACAGCAAGAGTGATAAAATACATCCTTGTTTAACACCAATTTCTGTTGAGAAGCAACCACTCAGTCCTTCTTCCATACAAACTGTACATGTTTAGCTGTCAAACATGTCTTTGATAATATTTATGATGTTTGATGGTATACCATATTTGTCCTTGTATCTATTGACCTTTGAAGCTGTATTATTGAATTTTCTTTGTCTGCATTGACCTTTCCAGCCGTAGCCGGCCCATAGGGCGAAGACCAAGATACTCCTTCCCTTATCTAAATTTTTGTTCTAGCAGTTTTCAACTCTTTTAAAGATATTTTATAAAATCTCGCCATTCGTTTCTGTTCTGTGCAAGCAGCTCTATCTCATTGAGGGAGCCAATTCCTGCTGCTCTTGCCTCTCTCATCAATGTTCTTCTCAGTGTCTCTCTGGGTCTTCCTCTTTTCCTCTTACCTGTTGTTTCCCACATGAGGGCTTGCTTTGCTATTCGGTTATTATCTCTTCTCATTACATGTCCAACATATGACATACATTGTCCTTGTATAGCGGTTAAAAATTGTGTGTACTGGTTTGTACTCTCCAGTGATTGGCATGCATGAACCACCTATTACTTGATTTCTTCAAAATTTACTTTAGTAAATAATTGCAGTTAACAAGAGCATGAATTTAGATGTTTATTAAAGATAATGTGAGAAATAGAATTTAAAGAGATTAGTAATAGGGTTATCAGTGACCTCTGCAATATGTGCCATTTTGGCACGCAAGGTTTCTGTTTTTGAGTTTATAATTCTGCCCTATGTGCCGTTTTCGGCTCGAAAGGACAATAGATAGATAGATATTAATAGGTTTCATACAAATTAATTTATTCTTTAATTAAACTCCACAGCTGACATTGCTATTCTCATTCACTCTGGGCTGTCAATTAAAAAAGCTCTGCTTATCAACTTCCTGTCTGCATGTGTAGTCTATATTGGCCTGGTAATAGGAGTGATGATGGGGAGTATGATTGCTGAGGCTAGTAAATGGATATTTGCTATGGCTGGTGGACTTTTCTTGTATGTACCATTGGTAGATATGGTAAGTATATGCTGGTCATTTTTGTTTGTGCTTCTTTCTAACTTCAAGTGCTAAGAAAACATGAGAAGCCTGAGAGAATTTTTAACTATCATCATTATCTGCTTAGTTCTTGAAATCATCTAAATATATTTCTTCACTAAACTCTTTTCCTTTAAAGCTCATTCATTACAAACCAAAGTACTGATGACCAGGCATGTTTAGACAATGACATTTTGTACTGGACATATCTTGTCCTTTTTTCTTTCCTTTATTTTTGGCTTAATAATTCTTTACACCAGATATCTCATGTTTCACAACATTTTGTAAACATGAAGAACTAAATTCTCTAGAAATAACATTTTTGTAAGCAGAAAGTCTTCTGTTCTTTTTGTAACTGACAACTCCTTAACCATCTTTCATGACCTTATTGAGTTATTGAGTCATCTGCGGGTCATCATCATTGCTCTCCAAACATGTCCATAGGTGCTCAGATCCCCTCCTCAGCAAGTCCTGCTATGTCCAGCGACTGTTGATTCCAGTTCTGTGTTGGTTGACAAGTCTTCTTACATGCCCACTAAGTTTCTCATTTCTGGCTGTGCCCATCTTAACTCCCATCTCTATCATCCGAAGAAGTGATGTGGATTTGTGTTTGTTGAAGTCCTGTGCTCTTCCCACATCTCGGAGGGCATTGATGATGTCCGCACGCTCCGTTGGTTGACCCATGCCAACCTGTCCACTCTTTCATTTCCCCCTTACTCTCACATGTCCAGGGACATAGACAAATTGACCTTATGTATTTTGGACTTCTGCAATAATTCTAACCATTGCATGCGCACAGAGCCCACCTCCACTTTTTTTTTATCAAGCTCATCGAATTATTCAGTATACAGGCGTGGGTGTAGTCCTGTGACTCTAACCAGTTGAATGCCCTGGTCACTGCTATCACCTCCATTGCCATGCTACCTATGGAAGAAAATGTCCATGCACTACTTATTCAGAAAATGTGAGATTATAAAGATACCACAGAGAGCATCATTTGTGCAACTAAAAGCCCTATTTGAGCAGGGGTGCAATATTTTGTATAGCTCTAATAACAATATAAGGGTGATTTGTAGATCTCTCTTTTCTTTGGCCCACTTACCTGTAGCCTGTAGTAAATATCATAGTGACTTCATTTGAGCATTACATACACTTTTTTTTCTCACGCACTTTCCCATTTTATCCTTTTCTTTCCTGTCTTTTCTCACAATTAGTTTTCTTATTATAATGTCCGCCAATGAATTTTGCCTGCCTTCATTTAATTTTAATATAATACTATTCTCTAAGTACAGTTGAAATATAGACTACAACCAAAATATTCAATATATAGAAAAATTATGGAAAAAAGTGGCCTGTGGATCAACAAAAACTGAGATTCTTCATCTGCTGCTGCAGCAGTTACCCAATAACTCCTTTTCATTGTCCAACATTCAAATTATGTTAAGAGGATTTGGATGCATTATGCCACTCGTTTACACAACCAGCAGAAATATCTGCAACATTAGACAAACAATTGAAATGATGATTAGAGGCCACAGTGATGATATTTCTCAGAAGAATGTTGAGAGTTCCCAGGACAGCTGGACAGAGAAAATGCTCAAAGAGGCCAGCATGAAGAGAGAGCTTGTGAAACACATCAGAAAGAAGAATGTACATTTTTTGGGAACATCATGAACAGAGAAAAGTCAAAATACTTGGTTAGAACTGGCAAAATAAAGGGAAAGAAAGATCACGGACAACAAGGAGAGAATATAGAAAATAGCTTGGTGCCATGATACAGTAAACAGTCAGCAACAGAATTGAAATGATGCACTGTGGACAGAAAATTATGGAAAAACATTCTTTCCCACTTGTTGGGCCTCACTAGTCTAGTTGGGAAAACCAGCCGACTGGGCTATTAACATTCGAAAAACCTGTGTTCGATTCTCGCTGAAAGCAGTGTGAGTTGTACTCTTGTCTGGAATAAACACCCACGGTTGACCCAGCCACTGGCAGAAATGGGTACCAGGGTAGCACTCTGGGAAGGTGCGGAATGCCGCCTCGCATCGTGAGTTTCGATGCTTGAAGCGACACTATCCAGAAGTCTCTGAACTGTTCTGGATAGGCTGCTGAGCACATATGGGTGAAAACTAATGTGCGAAGACGTTGATTCAAGTCTCGTACTTTACCTTTATCTAATTATTGTTTATGGTTATGGAAGGCCCCGGAATTACTGCAAATGAATTCAAATCCATAATTACTCAACCGCCCTTGCCAGTGGAATCATCCAAATTATAACTTATCTCCAAAACAAAGAAAGGTAGCTGTATCCCCATCATAGCAGTCTCAGCACACATCGAAAGACATAAGGCGAAACTGCACAGAAAGTGAACACAGCCAACTGTTCCCTGTCATACGATATCATCATTCATTGTAAACAATTGGAATATCGAAACATTATCAAAATGAATGAAACACACAGCTCACGGTGTGCACAGAGCACTTAACTCAGTTGCTCCTGCAACAAGCCAGACTTGGAATATGAGGAAACTGCAACAAGGAACACTTTTCGTATATAGCCTTCAATGGTTCCTGCCACCTATCCACCATATTGACTGGAAGTTCATGTCCTCCTGAAAATAATGATCATCATATTTTTTTTAATGTATAGTGCTTGATGATGTTAGGACATCGTTTTGACTCCAATTTCAAACATATAAAACACAGTTAGTCGTCAGATTATCCCCGTCACACATCAAACAAAAGACCATAAGATTAGCGTTTAGCTGGTCTAGCGATATACGATAAGCCATTATGATGAGGTAGCACACACAACAATAGCAGCGTCCATAGATTCCTGATTACTTTAATGAATGCAGCCTACCATGAATGAAATACTGTGCAAATTCCCTAAAGAAAAAAACTTTGGCTGACTTGACGGAGCAGTCCACATTAATGAGTTGTAATATGTAAATAACTTGCGTCAAACAATTCCAAAGACGGTCATTGAACAGCACTCAATATGTTGACGTAAAACACAGATCAACTCTAGACGGTGGAAGGTCGCATTCACAACTCTTAACTTGTCAAAAAGGAAAATTGCAGTGCATACGACACCGCTTCATCGACGCAAATTTTTTAAGTAGAACATCATTTCGACTTTAACACAGAAAATTGCAATGGAGAGCTGAAATTAATCAATCCCCAAATGCAATCTATGCAGCGATCGAGAGAACATGAACTACATTCCACCATCTTGGAAACGGAAGTCCTCATAGGAATCGCCTATCCTGACTAGAATGGTACACGATGATGATGATGATGATAATGACTATTTTTGTGTAGATGTTTCAATTTAGCATGATCATACGCATTGAACAATGCCTGATTCTATTTTATTTTAGCTTCCTGATATGAGTGCTCACCTAGACACACTTTTAGTCACTAACAACCATGAGGCCAAGGTAGTTGCTTTACTTCATGCTTGTGGACTCATCATTGGAGCGGGCATCATCATCTTCATTGTTAACATCAGTGGTTACATTGTTGTAGAATAATTCTTGAAAATTAATATATTTTTAGGTCATGATAATTTGTAATAAATTGGGTTTAATGTTACAATTAAATTACATTTTATAATCTTCTGATGTTCATTTGTTATCCTTTAACTCATCATCATCATGTGCCATACCGGTTGGCGTAGGCGATCATGTCCCTCCACAATCTTCTATGTACAGTGCATCTTATCAGTTCTGTTGTTGACTGTTTTCCATGCCATGACACCAAGATATCCTGTATTTTCTCTCTTTGTCATCTGCGATCTCTCTTTCCTTTTATTTTGCCAGTTGTAACCAAGTATTCCAACTTTCCTCTTCTCATGATGTGCCTGAAAAATGTTGATTGCTTCATTCTGATGTTTTTTAAGAGCTCCCTTTTTGTGTTGGTCTCTTTGAGAACTTCCTCATTGGTTTTTTTAGCTGTCCAGGGAACTTTCAACATTCTTCTGAGAACTTTAACTAGAAGACATAATCCTTTAACTTGAAGACATAATTATTATTATTTATTTTTTGTTTTTTGCATACGCCATCATTCACTCTGGTGAAGTCCCTATAAACTAGGAACTGAATTTTGCATGTTAATCCATTTTTCCCTGGCAGCCGTGTGCACAGGAGTCCCTCACTGTACTGGCAGATAACTCTGTCTTCGGAGGTACTCATATTTTTTTGCCGTCGATGAGTAATTGACGTTTCAAACTGGGCCTCACTGCTGAGACCAGGGGTGGTTGCTTCAGAGAGAAATCACAAATAAAAATCTCAACCGGTGCAGCTAGGATTTTAACTCACAACCTCTCTGTCTTGAGACCGGTGTTTTGCCTCAAGACCAACCAGTCCCCTAGGACATAATTTAAATTATGGGAAAGTGTGCTGTGTGTTCCAATGTTAAAGAACTCTAAACTTTCTTTTTCCTCATCATTACCTTCTTTGAAAAGTAAAGTAGCAAATATCTGAATATTGAAGCATGCATAGTTTGTACATTTGGATTATGAACCCACCATAGATGATGGAGAAAAAACAAATATATTAAATGTCATATGAAATTGTCTGTTAGTTCAGTTACATTTTTGGTGAAATTATGTCCACTATTTAAAAAATTTGGGAGCTGTGATAGCTCAGTGGTTGGTGAACTGGACTACAAAGGACAAGAGGCAAGGTTCGATACCAACCGATGGCTTCTAGGTTCACCCAGCCTTTAATGGGTACTAGTTTGTTTTCTGGGAAAGTAAAACAGCACGGGCATAATACCGACCACATTACCCCAAAAATCATGTGCCGAAGGTCTGTAAAATTTATGGTCACTAACACCATATTCCCTATACGTCACTTGGCGTGGCGGGGGTACTTTAATTTTTTTTTTACTATTTTAAAAATTTAGTCTTCATCAAGGTTCATATCCTTTGCAGAATGTTTAATTCACCACAGCCTTTCTGAAAGAATATCGGTCTCTAGCCAGATCTCATACTTCTTCTGTGGTCATATTCAAGGTCTCTTCATGAACTGCCCCTGTCTCAGCATCCTTGAACCATGCCTTTCATTATAGTTCCAGCCCACTGTGTCCTTTGATATGGCCGTAGTATTTTATTTTCTCTGTAGAATGATGTTTATAAGTCTGTTCTTTTGTAATGTTGAAATCTTTCAATATGTTTTCATTGCTCTTTTTTTTTCATTATCTAAGGTATCTTCATGATTTTTCTATAGCATTTCATTTCAAATGAATTGATTTTCATCCTTGCTGTTTGTGAGATTGTCCATGATTCACAACCATATGATGCTATCGCTAAGGTACATGAGTTCAGTAATTTTAATTTTACTGTCTTGCTTGTATTTTACCACATATTCCTCATGGCATTTAATTTTTGTGTTGCTATTACTAATCTTCTGTCGATCTCTTTCTGGCAATCTCCAGCAATATTGGAAGGATAAGATCAGCAAATTGTTGGAAAAAAGAAAGTTTCCTTTTTATTTTTTTCCTGTGAGCCACCTTTGGCTCAAAGAAACTAACCAACACTAACAAGTTAAATACAACTACCAAAATAGTTTAATTATATTTAAGGGGTTGTAATTTTACTCTTGAAACAAGACTAAAATGCACTACTGGTTATATCCCCTGATTGAAATTTATGACTATATTTGCACATACATTGAGCTGGTAGACTGAGAGTTTTAAAGGTCCATAGACACACATTTCATAAGTAAATGATATCTAGTATTGCCATACACTACCATTAATTTATGTTGTTTGTTGATAAATGATAATACTTAAAGTATACCAGAACCATATCACTGCAATACACAATAAAGACAAGTGGAACAATATTAAAACAGGTAAATGAGTTTAAATATCTGGGAACAATGTTAACTTCAGATGGTTATGTACAACAGAGGTGAAATGTAGAATGGCTCAGGCAAAAGCAGCTTTCGAAAAAAGGTAGAAGATACTGTGAAATCCATTTTTGACAATTGAAACAAGAAAAAAAGTTCTTAAATGTTATGTAGAGCCAGTCTTAACATATTGGTTTGAATCATGGACAATAGGACAATAGACAAGAAAATCACTGGAGGCTGTTGAAATGTGGTTTTACAGAAGAATGTTGAGAAAACCATGGACAACTAAAAACAGTATTGAAAACATTCTGAAATAGGCCAAAGCAAAAAAAGAGCTAATTTCCAAAATTAGGAAGACACAATCATAATTTTGTTGCCATACAATGAGAAGGGAACATTTGGAATATATTGTGAAAACTGGAAAAATGGAGGGGCGAAGAGATAAAGGGAGGCAAAGAGAAAAGATACCAGACAGTTTAAGAGAATGGCTTGCTAGAAGGTCAACAACAGAGATGATAAATAACTGTCGAGATCAAAAGTTGTGGAGAGACATGATCACATATGCCAGCAGGCATGGTACTTGATGATACTTGATATGGGATAGAACAATGGAGTTAGGTAAAAATTCACTAGAAAAAAGCATATATTTTAATATGTATAGCATACATACATAAACAAAACATGCACATATTTGTTGTTTAAATATGCAAAGTAGAGCTACTGAGTTAAGTGCTCTGTGCACACCGTGAGCTGTGTGTCTCATCCGTTTGATCCTGCTTCGATATCCCGCTTGTTTACGATGAATGATGATATTGTATGACGGGGAAAAGTTGGCTGTGTTCACTTTCTGCGCGGTTTCGCCTTATGTCTTTTGGGCGTGTGCTGAGACTGCTACGATGGGGACTACAGTTACCTTTCTTTGTTTGGGAGATGAGTTAGTAATTCGGATGATTCCTCTGGCACGGGTGGTTGAGCAATTATGGATTTTAATTCGTTTGCTGTGATACCGAGGCCTTCCATAACCAATAACCAATAAAGTAGAGCAAAGGTCCTCTCCCTACCTTGATAAACATACAAGAATATGGTGTTATATATTCCATGCCAAATGGCATATTTTGGGCAATGTAGTCAACACCATACCAGGCCAACTTAACTTGCCACAAAAAATAGTGGTACCCATTTTTAGATACTGGGTGATATATATTATTTTGTATTGAAAGAGTTAACATGGAGTAGGACTAGATATATCTTCAAGAAAAACTGTAATATTTGAACAAGGTATTAATGTTACTGGAATGAAGAGCTCGTTGTAAACAAAATGTGGAAGAAGTGTCTAATTTCGCTGGTGTTTAATCAAAAAGATAACAAGAGGGCAGATGAGAATGTGAATCTTTGTTGAATGTCAATTGCAATCATTGATCCACAAAAGTTGAAAGGATCTTCTGTTTAACACTTTGAAAGTAATTGCACACACACAATCACTGATCCATATAAGGATCTTATACTGCTCTGTTTTGCACTTTGAAAGTAATTGCACAAATACAATCTTTATATTCCAAGAATATGCCACTCTGTATACAAGCATTGTTTCTGCTTCTTTTCCTCATTCACATAGTACATTGCATTGCACAATGTTTTGCACCTTCCAAACCATTGTACACATAATTATCTATCTATCTATTGACCTTCGAAGCCGTAGCCGGCCATAGGGTGTAGACCACGATACTCCTTCTCTTATCTGAATTTTTGTTCTAGCAGTTTTCAATTCTTTTAAATATATTTTATCAAATCTCGCCATTTGTCTCTGTTCTGTGCAAGCAGCTCTATCTCATTGAGGGAGCTGATTCCTGCTGCTTTTGCCTCTCAGCAATGTTCTTCTCAGTGTCTCTCTGGGTCTTCCTCTTTTTCTCTTACCTGTTGTTTCCCACATGAGGGCTTGCTTTGCTATTTGGTTATTATCTCTTCTCATCACATGTCCAACATATGACCATCATCTTTTCTATATTACTGAAGATATTAGTGGTTGATTGGCGATTTCTCTAATTTCCTTGTTTGTTTTGAATTCGTTCCACGCTATACCAAGTATTTTCTTTAGACATTTATTTTCGAATGCGTTCAACTTTGTTTCTGTCTCTTGTTGTTTTCCAGCTCTCACATGCATACGTAAGGGTTGATAGTACATTTGATTTGAATAGTCTAAGTTTTGTGTTTGTGCTGATGAGTTTTGATTTCCACAATTTTCAAGGCTTCTGAAAGACATTGTTGCTTTAGCTATACTGATTCTAATTTCTTTGCTTGTATCCCTTCTCGATCAATGTGACTTCCAAGATAGATAAAGTGATCGATCTCTTCTACTGGTTTGTTTTCCATGTATATTTTGTCATCTGTTGAAATTAAACTTTTCATGACTTTAGTCTTTTCATGATTGATCTCAAGCCCAATTTTGCTGGCTATTGATGATAGCTCATTTGTGTTTTCCTGCATCGTTTTTATCTGACTGCTGATGAGAACTATGTCATCAGCAAAGTCGAGGTCCTCCAAATGGTCTTCTTGAATCCATTCGATGCTTTTATTACCATTGCAGCATTTCTTCATTATGAAGTCCATAACAATTCCAAATAACAAGGGCGATAAAATACATCCTTGTTTAACCCCAGTTTCTATTGGGAAACATTCGCCCAGTCCTTCCTCTGTTCGAACTGCACATGTGTAACCATCATACATGCCTTTAATAATATTTATGATTTTTTATGGTAAGCCATATTGCTTCAGAATTTTCCACAAAGAATCTCAATGAATACTGTCAAATGCTTTTTTGAAGTCGATGAAGTTAAGTACAAAAGGTTTTTGCTTTTCAATGTGTTCCTCCAATATAAGTCGTAGAGTGAAAATGTGGTCAAGGCAGCTTCTCCCTTTTCTAAACTCTGCCTGTTCTTCACGCATTACTATATCTATATATCAATATAGTATCTATTGAATCCTTTATTCTATTTAGGATGATTTTGCAGAATAACTTTGAGGCAACTGACAAAAGTGTCACGCCTCTCCACTCCAGTTGTTACAATCTCTAAGATTGCCCTCTTTTGGAATCTTAACAATGATTCCTTTTTTCATTTATGAGGCGTCTTCTCTGCTTTCCAAATGATGTTGAACATTTTCTGGAGATGTATTAAATTATGGCTACCAATTGCCTTGAGTATCTCAGCTGTTAACTTATCCTCTCCAGCAGACTTGTTATTGGCCATATGCTTTAAGGTGGTTTCTATTTCGCTCAAGGTGAAGTCATCTAAATTTACATCTAATTCTGCTGCTGGTGTTTCAGCTTCAAAATCTATTAAACTGTTGGGTAGTGGATGGTTAAGAATTTCTTTGAAGTGTTCCGCCCAATGAGCTTTTATGTCTGTGCTTGTTGTTAGTAATAATTCAGATTTGTCTAGAATTGGGGTTCCAATGGATGTATAGGTGTTTGTCAGCATCTTTTGTACAGTTTAGAGAGTTCTGCTGTCTCCTGTAATTGCAGCTGTCTCTGCTTTCTCTGCCAAATTGTCTATATAAGCTCTTGTATCTCTTCTTGATGAACTTTTTACTTTGTTGTCTAATTCTTTGTGCGTTGCTTTTGCCAGGACCTTTCCAAGATCTGTCTTTACATTAGTCATGGCTCTCTTCACTTCTCTTCTTTCTTTGATGTATTTCCATGTAGTGTCTGAAATCCAAGCTTGTTTTTCCATTTTCTTCAGTCCGGCACTTGATTCTGCTGCTGTCATTAGTATTTTGTTCTGTGAGTCCCACATTTCATTGATATCTAAGTCTATTTCACCAAGTGCTGCATAACAATTACTTAGTTCTATGTTAAAATTTTTCTTGATGGCTTCATCTTTCAGTTTACGACTATCAATTTTATGTGTAATTGACCTCTTCTGTTGGCTTTTAAATTTTAATCTTATTTTCCCAATGCACAGGTTGTGGTCACTATTAACATCAGCACCTCTGTATGCTCTTACATCTATTAATGATAATCTGAATTGTTGTTTAATACATAGGTGATCAATTTGATTTGAGGTTCTATCATCAGGAGATATCCATGTTGTTTTGTGCACATTTTTGTGTGGAAATAATGTCCCATCTATAACTAAATTTTCTATTAGACATAATTCTATTAATCTCTCTCCATTCTGACTTGTAGTATCACAGCCTTCTCTCCCCATGACATGTTCCACTCCTGCATTGTCTTTCCCACTTTGGCGTTGAAATCTCCCATTACAATTAAAAGATCGTGTTTTGGTATTTTGTTTATAAGTTGCTGTAGTTGGTTATAAAAATCGTCCTTAACTTCATCATCAGCCTTGTTTGTAGGTGCATAGCATTGCACAATTGAAAGTCTTCCATATTTTGTTTTGTAGCATGTTCCTATCAGACGGCTATTTACCGGTTCCCATTCTAATAAACTTCTTGCAGCTATGTCTGTCATCATTATGCCTACTCCTTCACTGTGTTTTCCATCTTCCCTTCCAGAGAAAAACTACTATTTTATTATCAACATATTTCCTACCTGTTCCAAGTCAGCGCATTTCATTTAATCCTAAAGTATCTAGATTGTATCTATCCATCTCGCTCGCGACTTGTGCTTGTTTCGTCAGTGCGGCCATTGTTAGCACATTCCAGAATCCTATTTTTGTTGTTGTTTTAGGGCTTAAAAAACTATCACTATTATCTACTGCTAATTTCCACATTCTGTATCAGGTCTACGTTTCATTAACAAAATCATTTTTACACATAATTACGCATGCATTTAAAAGACTCCTTCCGTAGTCTATGTTTGTCATCTACTTTTTCTGACAGATAGAAGTTGTTTTGTAGAAAACTAAAAAGACTGCAATGTTTTCACTGTGGTTACAAGAAGTAGATTAAATTTTGGAGGTCACAAACTAAAGCTAAAGTTTGCCTTAAGACCAAGACCATTACACAGGCTTGTTTTATCTGTGGCTCAGTAAATATGCTCAGAAAGATCGAAATAGGCTGGGCTTAAAAGCTTTGGTTGGAGTCTCTGAGGAGGTCGGGGTTGATAAACATTTGTTTTTCCCAGAGCAATTCAGAGGTGACCAATTTGTTGAGGCTTTGAAATAAAACTATGTGAAGAATAAACAAGCAAGTGACCATGTTAATATTCCAAATGCACTCTCAGGTAGGCTTGACAATTCAACAATTAAAGCAATGATTACAAATCTGCAACCATGACCCGACTGAAAGAACAGCAAGTCAAAGTGGAGAAATCAGACAAGAGCTGTAGGAAGCCAAAGAAGATTGGTAAAACAATATAGAACTGGTGTCACTAGTTGCAACACACTTAGGGATATGCTAGTGAATAGATGAATCTGAAGAAGAGATAGATCTGAAAAAGAGATTTGAATAACTTGTGGATCTGTTTAAGATGAAATGTTGTGGGGATGGTCTGACTGATAATTAGTTTTCTTCAGCTGGAGTTATCTTTCCTAAGACTGCAGTTTTACCAAACAAACATTTCCTGTTTATTCGTTTATCAGGTTTTTAATCTCTTTGGTGGATTGGATATCAACACTATCATATTCTTCCTTCATGAAACAGCTTGTATGGTTTTATAAATCTACCGCAGCTGTATACCACATGGTAGACCCATCTTTCAAATGTATCTCTCATTTTAGTAAAAATAGTAGTATTCAATATGGTTCATCTTGTTTCAAATTTATATATTGTTACTTTGAATCAAGTGGCAAATAGTAAAGTTAAAAAGCAATAGAATGATAAGATGAACAAGTTATACTAAAGGATCTAAAAGATGAAGTGAATTAAGATCAAAGAACATTTTTAAAAATATATATAATACATGAATTTATGCTTAGTACCAGTTTTTTTTTCAAGTTCCCACATGCTATTCATGTATTACATTGTGTTACATTAATTACAACACCGCATAGGCCTATAAAAGGGAGATGACCAAAAAGAACAAGCAATACATCAACAGACAGATTAGATTATATACTCTTCCTTTCTCCTGTGTCTTCAATGCAACAGCAGGTGAATAAAAGAAAGAAAGAAGCTAACAATAATGTTAAAGAAGCTAACAATAATGTTAAAGAAGTTAACAATAATGTTAAAGAAGCTAACAATAATGTTAAAGAAGCTAACAATAATGTTAAAGAAGCTAACAATAATGTTAAAGAAGCTAACAATAATGTTAAAGAAGCTAACAATAATGTTAAAGAAGCTAACAATAATGTTAAAGAAGTTAACAATAATGTTAAAAAAGTTAACAATAATGTTAAAGAAGTTAACAATAATGTTAAAGAAGCTAATAATAATGTTAAAGAAGCTAACAATAATGTTAAAGAAGTTAACAATAATGTTAAAGAAGCTAACAATAATGTTAAAGAAGTTAACAATAATGTTAAAGAAGCTAACAATAATGTTAAAGAAGTTAACAGTAATGTTAAAGAAGCTAAATGTTAAAAAAGTTAACAATAATGTTAAGGAAGCTAAATGTTAAAGAAGTTAACAATAATGTTAAAGAAGCTAAATGTTAAAGAAGTTAACAATAATGTTAAAGAAGTTAACAATAATGTTAAAGAAGCTAAATGTTAAAGAAGTTAACAATAATGTTAAAGAAGCTAAATGTTAAAGAAGTTAACAATAATGTTAAAGAAGCTGTCAATAATGTTAAAGAAGTTAACAATAATGTTAAAGAAGTTAACAATGACTTGTACTTACGCATTATTGGTGTTAATTTTGCACATCCTTCAGTAGCTTGTTGTTCCTCTTAGGTTACATATATCCCCGGCTGATTATCACTGCTCTATATAACTCATTGTTTTTGTGATGATATTTAAATGAAAAGACAATTGTGATCTCGTGATGAGACGATTCTCATGTGATGAGAAGAGAGAACAAGAGAATCACAAAGCAATCCATAACATAGTAAACAGAGAGCAAAAGGAAAAGAGGTCGACCAAGAGAAAAAAATAAGATCACAGAAATGAGAGGCAACAACAGTGGTCATCTGCTCTCTTGCTGAATTTCAAAGGTTTAATTTTTTGTAATATGCCGAAAACTGCACCAGTGGGTTGTTTTCTCCTTACTTATTTTGTAAGGCTTACAAGTCCATTTAAGATAAAAACTTTACAAATTAAGGGAAACCATTACAAGATGGAAGGTACGTTCCTATGCAGAAAAGGGACGTATGGCAAAATACAAACCAGACACTTAATAACAAAAATCGTCAGACATGGAGACCTAGAATGTCTGCTCTATGTGCCGTCGATATACAGACAGACAGACAGGTAGACAGTCAAGCAGACAGACAGCTGAACAGTCGAAGGGACATATGAATGGATAGATGGATGGACATAAAACATTTTCTGCATAACATAAATTATGCATTGATACAGGTATTTTAAAATCACTCAGAAAAAAAGATGGATCGATGGAATATTAGAAGCACTAGGAAAAATTATGGCAGCATAGGCGAACAGAAGAGCAAAAGACAGCAAATTATATCTCCCCTCGACGCTGAAAGGCAGACGAGGAAGGAAAGAAGAAGAAGAAGACTTAAAAAAAAAATAAATGAATAAACAACACAAAATACAGAAAACAATAAGTGTCCCAAACCAGGATTTAAATACATATTATCCTTACACAGCACATAGCCGCTAGAGACTAACTACTAAGCTAATGAAAGTCGCTATATCATTATTCAGAGCAGTGTGGTCCAATAGTTTCTTACCCGTTAGCTAAACGCAACGATCTACAAGGGGTCGCTGGCCATCATCATCATATATATCTTATCTCTATATTAATCATGAACTCACTTCATTGTACACAAGGCATCCCTCTTAGGCATTCTTCTTTTAAAGCGTCTAGTGTTTTATTTTTTCCCCTCAATCTATAGTTATCATGCCCGGACACTGGCACCTAGCCTGTGCCACTGCCGTCTAACACGAACAAAATGATAGGGACTACAGCTACATTTCTTTGTTTCGGAGATGAGTTAGTAATTCGGATGATTCCACTGGCACGGGTGGTTGAGCAATTATGGATTTTAATTCGTTTGCAGTGATAATGGGGCCTTCCATAAACAAAGAACCAAAGAACGAAACAAAAGTAAACGCCTCCAGTTCTGGTTGTTTCCCATCAACAAAATGTGCATGTATACTAATCTAAAAGGACACATATGTCCATAGATACATTTCTGACATCATAAAATAGATCATCTCACACTATGTAGTAAAACATCTTCAAAGACTGATGTTTAGTGTAATGTCAAATCTGATTGGTCACGAGAGACGCCGTCAGAGCTGGCTAGTGCCAAAGACTGGCATACAAAGATGATAATTTATCGTGGCATGCAAAACAACACAAATAGATAGAAGCATAAGCCGACCCTTTTGAAGTTAATTTACTTTAAAATCAGTGTCATGCTAAGTATTATTTCTTATGGCCAGAAGATTTTATTTCAAAGAATTGGATTACATTTCAGCTTACAGATAATTTTCTCAGATCAATGTTTCTCAAGCTGCTGTGTAAACCAGGGTATTTGGTTATTTTTTTTTTTATCCTCAGAGTAACTTTAACTAACATCATCATCATCATCATGCGCCATACTGGTTGGCGTAGGCGATCATTTCGTTCCACAATCTTCTGTCCACAGTACATTGTCTGCTGTTTGTTGCCAGTACACTTTTTTTTTTATGATTCGCAGATCCTTGCCATCAATGTTTAATTTCTCCAGCATATTGATTATTTATTGTGTAATACATCGTAATGAAAAGAGAGATTGCTGACGACAAAGAGAGAAAATACTAGATAGCTTGGTGTCATGGCATGGAAAACAGTCAACAACAGAATTGATACCTTGCACTGTGGATTGAAGATTGTGGAAGGACACAATCGCCTACGCCAACCGGTATGGCACGTGATGATGATGATGTATTATACCACATATTTTTTTTTCTTTTTAATGTTATCATCACAAAATAGCTTGACCAAAGGAAGACTATTTTTCCCCCTTAACGGTTAAACTGAGCATTCCTCGACGTGCTTCAGTGGAAGTTGCTAGCGAGAGTCGGTGTCTTGTTCCCATGTTTTGTTCTTCGCTCGCCCCTTTCTTTTCTTTCCGAGAAGAGTAAATTTTATTATTGATCTTTCAAGGCCAGTAATTCTTATAGCCTTAATAACAGAGTTGTCTTTCCTGAATCGAGCTCTCTAGTCAGTTTCGGTTATTTGTAGTTCTTTTAGGATTATTTTCTAGGTTCCTTTCATGTACACAGGACAATTGGGGACTTATTCTGTAGCGTATCTCTTACTAATTCATGTGGTGTAATTTAAAAAAAAAATGTTATCTGTCGTGTTTTAATTTGAAAACGTTATTGGGTCATTTTCTGGGGATTTCGGGGTCATGTATTTGCGTATTATATTTACATTATATATGCTTTTTAATCACACATTTAGCTGTTTATTTACATCTACAATAACTATATTCATATTTGTAACGGCAGTAACGATATTCGTGAACAATTGTGGCTAATATAGAAGATTCTGTTCATGGAAATGATCTGCTATTGAGTACATTAGTAGATAACTTAAAAGTCACTAACAACTTATATCGATGCTCAGATGACGTATGTGTGTAATTCATAGGGTAGTATATACTCGGCCACAACTAGTACCTGCTTCTGTCATAATACAATAAAATAACAAAGCTATAACTAGTGTCTGCTTCTGTCATGATATACTAAAATAACAAAGCTATAACTAGTACCTGCTTCTGTCATAATACAATAAAATAACAAAGCTATAACTAGTACCTGCTTCTGTCATAATACAATAAAATAACAAAGCTATAACTAGTACCTGCTTCTGTCATAATACAATAAAATAACAAAGCTATAACTAGTGTCTGCTTCTGTCATGATACACTAAAATAACAAAGCCACATAGTATCTGCCTCTGTCACAATACACTAAAATAACGAAGCCACATAGTGTCTACCTCTGTCCCAATACACTAAAATAACGAACCCACATAGTGTCTGCCTCTATCACAATACACTAAAATAACAAAGCCATATAGTGTCTGCCTCTGTCACAATACACTAAAATAACAAAGCCACAACTAGTGTCTGCCTCTATCACAATACACTAAAATAACAAAGCCATATAGTGTCTGCCTCTGTCACAATACACTAAAATAACAAAGCCACAACTAGTGTCTGCCTCTATCACAATACACTAAAATAACAAAGCCATATAGTGTCTGCCTCTGTCACAATACACTGCAACTCTGTCACAATACACTAAAATAACAAAGCCACAACTAGTGTCTGCCTCTATCTATCTATCTATTGACCTTTCGAGCCGTAACCGGCCCATAGGGCGTAGACCAAGATACACCTTCTCCTATATGAATTTTTGTTCTAGCAGTTTTCTTTTAAAGATATTTTATCAAATCTCGCCATCTGTCTCTGTTCTGTGCAAGCAGTTCTATCTCATTGAGGGAGCCGATTCCTGCTGCTCTTGCCTCTCTCATCAATGTTCTTCTCAGTGTCTCCCTGGGTCTTCCTCTTTTTCTTTTACCTGTTGTTTCCCATATGAGGGCTTGCTTTGCTATTCGATTATTATATCTTCTCATCACATGTCCAACGTATGACCATCGTCTTTTCTTTATTACTGAAGATATTAGTGGTTGATTGGCGATTTCTCTAATTTCCTCGTTTGTTTTGAATTCGTTCCATTCTATACCAAGTATTTTCCTTAGACATTTATTTTCGAATGCGTTCAACTTTGTTTCTATATCTCTTGTTGTTTTCCAGCTTTCACACGCATACGTAAGGGTTGATAGTACATTTGATTTGAATAGCCTAAGTTTTGTGTTTGTGCTAATGAGTTTTGATTTCCACAACTTTTCAAGGCTTCTGAAAGACATTGCTGCTTTAGCCAGTCTGATTCTAATTTCTTTGCTCGTATCCCCTTCTCGATCAATGTGACTTCCAAGATAGATGAAGTGATCGATCTCTTCTACTGGTTTGTTTTCCATGTATATTTTGTCACTTGTTGGAATTAAACTTTTCATGACTTTAGTCTTTTCATGATTGACCTCAAGCCCAATTTTGCTGGCTATTGATGATAGTTCATTTGTGTTTTCCTGCATCGTTTTTATCTGATTGCTGATGAGAACTATGTCATCAGCAAAGTCCAGGTCCTCCAAATGGTCTCCTTGTATCCATTCGATGCCTTTATTACCAGTGCAGCATTTCTTCATTATGAAGTCCATAACAATTCCAAATAACAAGGGCGATAAAATACATCCTTGTTTAACCCCAGTTTCTATTGGGAAACATTCGCTCAGTCCTTCCTCTGTTCGAACTGCACATGTGTAACCATCATACATGTCTTTGATAATATTTATGATTTTTGATGGTAAGCCATATTGCTTCAGAATTTTCCACAAAGAATCTCTATGAATACTATCAAATGCTTTTTTGAAGTCGATGAAGTTAAGTACAAAAGGTTTTTGCTTTTCAATGTGTTCCTCCAATATAAGTCGTAGAGTGAAAATGTGGTCAAGACAGCTTCTCCCTTTTCTAAACCCAGCCTGTTCTTCACGCATTACTGTATCTATTGAATCCTTTATTCTATTTAGGATGATTTTACAGAATAATTTTGAGGCAACTGACAAAAGTGTCACGCCTCTCCAATTGTTACAGTCTCTAAGATTGCCCTTTTTTGGGATCTTAACAATGATTCCTTTTTTCCATTTATGAGGCGTCTTCTCTGTTTTCCAAATGATGTTGAACATTTTTTGGAGATGTATTAAATTAAGGCTATCAATTGCCTTGAGGATCTCAGCTGTTAACTTATCCTCTCCAGCAGCCTTGTTATTGGTCATTAGCTTTAAGGTGGTTTCTATTTCACTCAAGGTGAAGTCATCTAAATTTACATCTAATTCTGCTGCTGGTGTTTCAGCTTCAAAATCTATTAAACTGTGAGGTAGTGGACGGTTAAGAATTTCTTTGAAGTGTTCCGCCCAACGGGCTTTTATGTCTGCGCTTGTTGTTAGCATTAATCCAGATTTGTCTAGAATTGGTGTTCCACTGGATGTATAGGTGTTTGTCAGCATCTTTTGTACAGTATAAAGAGTTCTGCTGTCTCCTGTAATTGCAGCTGTCTCTGCTTTCTCTGCCAAGTTGTCTATATAAGCTATCACAATACACTAAAATAACAAAGCCATATAGTGTCTGCCTCTGTCACAATACACTAAAATAACAAAGACACAACTAGTGTCTGCCTCTGTCACAATACACTAAAATAACGAAGCCACATAGTGTCTGCCTCTATCACAATACACTAAAATAATAAATCCACATAGTGTCTGCCTCTGTCACAATACACTAAAATAACAAATCCACAACTAGTGTCTGCACTAAAATAACAAATCCACATATTGTCTGCCTCTGTCACAATACACTAAAATAACAAATCCACATATTGTCTGCCTCTATCACAATACACTAAAATAACAAATCCACATATTGTCTGCCTCTGTCACAATACACTAAAATAACAAATCCACATATTGTCTGCCTCTGTCACAATACACTAAAATAACAAAGCCACAACTAGTGTCAGCCACGGTCAGAATACCATAAAATAACAGAGCCACATATTGTCTGCCTCTGTCACAATACACTAAAATAACAAAGCCACAACTAGTGTCAGCCACGGTCAGAATACCATAAAATAACAGAGCCACACCTAATGTCTGCCTCTGTCATAATACAATAAAATAACAAATCAACAAATGTCTGCTTCTGTTATGATGCAATAAAATAATATTTTAAAAAATCATAATTTTCCATTTTGCGGATAAAAGCGAATTTTTTATCAGCGGAAAAAAGGACAAATCTAACTTTGTAAAAGTAACATAAAATGATTACAATCTCACAAAATTGTGTGTAGTATGAACAAGACTTACCTAACACATCTTCAAACATTTTGCAGCTTAAATACCTTGAACGGGGCTGTCAAAATCACTTAAAACAGTTATCTCCATATCACGACAGGACAGAACTACTTTCACCCGTAGCCACGGAGATTAAATTCATATGAAATGTTTTGATCTCTTACTTAAGGGGAAAGAAAGACAAACAAAATATAAACTGGTGATAATGCGTTTTTGATAAAAGAAACAAGAAAAAGAGCTCTTAAATGTTATGTAGAGCCAGTCTTAACATATGGATGTGAATCACGGACAATAGGACATCTTTATCATCGTCATCATCATCGTCATCATCAAGTACCGGGCGTGTTAGCGTAGGTAATCATATCTCTCCACAACTGTCGATCTCGACAGTTATTTATCATTTCTTTTGTTGACCTTCTGCCAAGCCATTCTCTTAGGTTGTCTGGTATCTTTTCTCTTTGCTTCCCTTTATCTCTTCGTCCCTCAATTTGTCCAGTTGTTACAATATATTCCAACTGTTCTCTTCTCATTACATGGCCCAAAAATGATTATTATTTCTTCCTAATATTGGAAATTAGCTCTCTTTTTGCTTTGGCCTCTTTCAAAACATTGTTATTACTCTTCTTAGCTCTCCATGGTATTCTCAACATTCTTCTGTAAAACCACATTTCTACAGCCTCCAGTGACTTTCTTGTCTGTTGTCCTATTGTCCATGATTCACATCCATATGTTAAGACTGGCTCTATATAATATTGAAGAACTCTTTTTATTGTTTCTATTGTCAAAAATGGATTGCATAGTATCTTCCTCATTTTTTGGAAAGTTGCTTTTGCTTGAGCCATTGCCTGAGCCATTCTACATCTCACCTCTGTTGTACATCTTCCGTCTGAGGTTAACAAAGTTTCCAAATATTTAAATTCATTTACTTGTTTCAATATTGTTCCACCTGTCTTTATTTTGCACTGAGGTGATGTCTGTTTCTTTGTTGTTACCATTACTTCTGTCTTTTTGCTATTAAGACTGAGTCCTTTATTTTTGCTTTCTTTCACTATAATGTCCAACATTTCTTGTAACTCAATTTCACTCTTAGCGATTAAGACTGTATCATCAGCATACCTTAGGTTATTCATATTATGGCATCCGATTGTTATTCCAGGAATGCCCATTATGGATCTTAAAATAATTTCACTATACATATTAAACAAATCTGGTGACAGCATACAACCTTATCTAACACCCTGTTTTATTTGTTGAAACATTCCCAATTTATTTCCAATTCTTATGGCCGCTGTTTGTTGCCAGTACATGTTCTTTATTATTCTGAGATCTTTGCTGTCTACGTTTATGTCTTCTATAATTTTAATTATTTCGTGGTGCTTTACTTTGTCAAATGCTTTGGTATAATCTATGAAGCATATATTTTCACTTCTATTGATCTTTCTACTAAAGATCGTATATGTATAAGACATTGCTCGTTCCTTTACCTCTAACAAAACTACACTGTTCATCACTAATTTCTGGACTGATTTTTTGTTGCATTCTTCGCATGATGATTCTTAGTAATGTCTTAATCATGTGACTCATAAGGTTTATTGTGCGATGATCATTGCATTCAATCGCACCAGATTTTTTTGCTACGGCTATGAATATTAATTTGAGCAGGTCGCCTTGTATATATACGCTGTTGTAGATATCATTCAATATTTTTGTTATTATTTCTATTCCAAAATCACGCATACCTTCAATCTGTTCTTTAGTTATATTATCTGGTCCAGGAACTTTTCCTGTTTTCATATTGCGCGAGGTGTCTTCCACTTCTTCTTTGAGTAATTCTGGTCCTTCTTTATTATCCTTAATATCTACTTCTGTTCGTTCATCATTATAAAGATCTTTAATGTATTCTGATCATCGTTCACTTATGCTTTCTTTTTCAGTCAATAGTTCTCCTTCCATTGTTTTTTAAACATCCAGTTTTTGATTGCGTTTTTCTTCCTGTTAATTCTTCAATTTGTTGTATATGGCTATATAACAACAGGGCAACAGACAAGAAAAGAGACTATAGATATGTGGTTTTACAGAAGAATATTGAGAATATTATGGACAGCTGAGAAGAGTAATGAAAACGTTATAAAAGAGGCCAAAGCAAAAAGATTCTTAATAATCAATATTAGGAATAAACAATAATAATTTTTTCAACGTAATGTGAAAGGAACAGCTGGAAATATTGTATAGACTGGGAAAATTGAGTGACGAAGGGATAGAGGGAAGCAAAGAGAAAAGCTATCAGACAGGTTAAGAAAATGGCTTGACAGAAGATTAACAACAGAAATGATAAATAACTGTCGAGATCGAAAGTTGTGGAGGGACATGATCACCTACGCCAGCAATCTTGATACTTGATGATGATGATGATGATAGTGTGTTACGAAAAAAAATGAAGATCTGTTCTACAAATCTGTATCGTGTTTATTTCTTTGAATATAATGTTCACACTTTTGTTCCGTTCGTTATGCACTATCATCATCTTTTTGTTTACCCGAATGTAATTAAGATAGGTGGTGTCCTTTTCCAAATTCAATCACGTTTAAACTGGGTAAAAAATAAACACTGACATTCTCCTTTAACAACTTGCGTTTGGCAATCAGACGGTTTTATGTTCTTTTTATAAAGCAATTGAAGACATGGAATATCCATCAAATTCATTGAATAAAATATTGCGCTTTTCAATCGATCTGAAGATTAAAGAGTTACAACCCAGCATCTCCCCCTGGAGATACGGCACAATGAAACATTATATACAATGAAGTCAAGATAAATGGCTCAAAAATAGAGTTTTATCGCTTCCTTTATTTGTGCTACAATATATTTTTTTTTCTGTTTCAATATATTTCTGTTTTAATATATTTCTGTTTCAATGTATTTCTGTCTTTCCTAATATCTCTCATTATGTAGTTCTTATATTTCTTTCAGTCTCTGTGTTCTCTACTCCAATTCCATCACTTCTTACTCCCTTATTCTTCCATCAATTACATTTCCTCCTACATTATTTGTTAAATCCTTCATCTTATCTTCATCTTATCTCCATCTTATCTTCATTTTATCTTCATCTTATATACATCTCATATCCACCTTATCTTCATCTTATCTTCATCTTATCTTCATCTTATCTCCATCTTATCTTCATCTTATCTCCATCTTATCTTCATCTTATCTTCATCTTATCTCCATCTTATCTTCATCTTATCTTCATCTTATCTCCATCTTATCTTAATCTCATCTCCATCCTATCTTAATCTCATCTCCATCTTATCTCCATCTTATCTTCATCTTATCTTCATCTAATCTCCATCATATCTTCATCTCATCTCCATCTTATCTTAATCTCATCTCCATCTTATCTCCATCTTATCTTCATCTTATCTCCATCTTATCTTTCATCTTATCTCCATCTTATCTTCATCTCATCTCCATCTTATCTTCATCTCATCTCCATTTTATCTTAATCTCATCTCCATCTTATCTTCATCTTATCTTCATCTTATCTTCATCTTATCTCAATCTTATCTTCATCTCATCTCCATCTTATCTCCATCTTATCTTCATCGTATCTCCATCTTATCTTCATCGTATCTCCATCTTATCTTAATCTCATCTCCATCTTATCTCCATCTTATCTTCATCTTATCTTCATCTCATCTCCATCTTATCTTCATCTTATCTTCATCTCATCGCCATCTTATCTTAATCTCATCTCCATCTTATCTTCATCTTATCTCCATCGTATCTCCATCTTATCTTAATCTCATCTCCATCTTATCTCCATCTTATCTTCATCTTATCTTCATCTCATCTCCATCTTATCTCCATCTTATCTTAATCTCATCTCCATCTTATCTTCATCTTATCTTCATCTCATCTCCATCTTATCTTAATCTCATCTCCATCTTATCTTAATCTCATCTCCATCTTATCTTCATCTTATCTCCATCTTATCTTCATCTCATCTCCATCTTATCTCCATCTTATCTTCATCTTATCTTCCATTTCTCTTTGTTTTTGTTTAAAACCTCGGTCCCGCTCCAAGCTTTACATTGCCTCGTCTTCATTATGAAACTATCTCCTTATGTCTCTATGCTTCCCATGTAAAGTAGTAAAGAGCCCTGTTACGCCAAGTGGCGTATAGGTAACATGGTGTTATGACAATAAATTTTACAGACACTAACAACAGCACACAGCACATGATTTTTGGGCTAAAATGGTCGGTATTACGCCCGTAACGCGTAGACTTTCCCACATAAAAATCCAGTATCCATTTAAGGCTGGGTGGACCCGGAAGCCGTTGGTTGGGATCGAACCCAACCTCTTGTTCTTTATAGTCCAGTTCACTAACCACTGAGCTATGGCGGCTCCCACTACGCCTCCCATCCTGATCACATTTTGCTTATCGCTCGTTATCTACTCTAACTTTTCTCTTTCTTTCTCCTTCACTCATGTTTCTCTGTCTCCTCTCCCATCCTTTATATCATCCGATTTCTTTTAACTCCACCCTCTCTCTCTCTCTCTCTCTCTCTCTCTCTCTCTCTCTCTCTCATTTTCTATCTACATATTTACCTTTCACATCTTCATTATTATCTTTATGGTGTTTCTCTACTACTTCTCTTTATCTCACAGCTTTAGTGTTTTTATTTGTCTCTCCCTACCTACTCCCTCATGACAGTTGCTTTTCCTTTCCCTACTACTTTCTTTCCTTTCCTCCATTAATAAATATTCATGTCTCTCCTTTTCTGTTTCTTTCCACCTCTTTCTGACACCAGGCATCTCTCCGTCTCTCTCTTTCTCTACGTGACTATTTTTTTTCTCACCTTCAATTTCTCTCTACCTATTTTCTTCTCCATCATTTTATATCCATTATTCTCTCCCCCCCTCCCCCCTCTATCTCCATCCAAGATTTATGTTTCTCCCTTCCTGCCTACACAAAAACATGACTCTTACATCTATTCCTCCCCCTTCCCCCCGCAACCAAGACTCTTAAGCCATTACCCCTCGACGACTCTTATACATTACCTCCCTTCATACATCCACAGCTCCATCAACGCTCAAAATTTATCTCCATACCTCCCTACCTTCATCCACGACTCCTTTGTCTCTCCATACTTCCCAACCTACATCCTCAACTCATTTATATCTCATTACCTCCCTATCTACATCCTCAACGCATTTGTCTCTCATTACCTCGCTATCTACATCCTCAACTCATTTGTCTCTCATTACCTCCCTATCTACATCCTCAACTCATTTGTCTCTCATTACCTTCCTATCTACATCCTCAACTCATTTGTCTCTCATTACCTTCCTATCTACATCCTCAACTCATTTGTCTCTCATTACCTCGCTATCTACATCCTCAACTCATTTGTCTCTCATTACCTTCCTATCTACATCCTCAACTCATTTGTCTCTCATTACCTTCCTATCTACATCCTCAACTCATTTGTCTCTCATTACCTCGCTATCTACATCCTCAACGCATTTGTCTCTCATTACCTCCCTATCTACATCCTCAACTCATTTGTCTCTCATTACCTCCCTATCTACATCCTCAACGCATTTGTCTCTCATTACCTTCCTATCTACATCCTCAACGCATTTGTCTCTCATTACCTTCCTATCTACATCCTCAACGCATTTGTCTCTCATTACCTCGCTATCTACATCCTCAACGCATTTGTCTCTCATTACCTTCCTATCTACATCCTCAACGCATTTGTCTCTCATTACCTTCCTATCTACATCCTCAACGCATTTGTCTCTCATTACCTCGCTATCTACATCCTCAACTCATTTGTCTCTCATTACCTCCTTACCTAGTTCCATCCACCTCTCTTATGTTTCTCCCTCTCTAGCTCCATCAATTTCTATTATGTCTCTCCCTAGCTCCAACCATATCTCTTATGTCTCTCTCTCTAGCTCCAACCATATCTCTTATGTCTCTCTCCCTATCTCCAACCATATCTCTTATGTCTCTCTCTCTAGCTCCAAATACGTCTCTTGTGTCTCTCTCTCCCTAGCTCCATCCATGTCTCTTATGTCTCTCTCTCTCTCTAGCTTTAACCACGTCTCTTGTGTCTCTCTCTCCCTAGCTCCAACCATGTATCTTATGTCTCTCTCTCCCTAGCTCCAGCCACGTCTCTTGTGTCTCTCTCTCCCTAGCTCCAACCACGTCTCTTGTGTCTCTCTCTCCCTAGCTCCAACCATGTATCTTATGTCTCTCTCTCTCTCTCTAGCTCCAACCATGTCTCTTATGTCTCTCTCTCTCCCTAGCTCCAGCCACGTCTCTTGTGTCTCTCTCTCCCTAGCTCCAACCACGCCTCTTGTGTCTCTCTCCCTATCTCCAACCATGTATCTTATGTCTCTCTCTCTAGCTCCAACCATGTCTCTTATGTCTCTATCTCCCTAGCTCTAACCATGTCTCTTATGTCTCTCTCCCTAGCTCCAACCATGTTTCTTATGTCTCTCTCTCCCTAGCTCCAACCATGTCTCTTATGTCTCTCTCTCCCTAGCTCCAACCATGTCTCTTATGTCTCTCTCTCTCCAGCTCCAACCATGTCTCTCATGTCTCTCTCTCCCTTGTTCCAACCATGTCTCTTATGTCTCTCTTTAACTATAGTCCGTTCAGATTCGTTTGCCGAGATGTTATGATTTATAATTCAAAAAGTTCTTGATGATTTCACATGATTTTTGGCATACGGTGTTAAAATGTCCATGTCACGAGAACATATGTGTTACTCGATGTCTAGCTATAACGGTTTTCTTAAAGCGGCGAATTCCTTTGATCTTTGCCCATGTAACTATTATTTTGACCCTAATCAAAATGTTTTACAGTAATCTAGTGCAACGATGACCCATAACCGTGTCCATAAAATTTTACTTGGTGACAAGTATTCAAATTTTAAATTATATATAGAACTTTTGTTCGTAGAGTCAATTTGATATAGTTCCATGCTCTTGGTGTGAGTTTCCCAAATGTTGTCGCTGCCTTTCAAATACGTACATTTAGTTCCTCATCTAAGGAAAGTGTGGCTGTAATAGTGGATCCAAGATAGCTGAACTTCTGTACTGACTCAAGCAGGCTTCCATTCAAAGTAATGGTTGTTGGTTTGCTTATAACATATTTTTGATTGCTTGGGTGGTCTTGAACAATAAACTGTTTAACAAATCAACTAGGAAATTTTGCAAATCAAACTATTTATCTGTAGACTTAATCAGAGTAATGATCATTCAGAATCAGACGAGTCAAATAGGTCGATTACTGCTTTCGGCTGAACAAACAACAAACCATCCTTTTTCCAATATTCCTCTTCTTGTCGTAACACATGATCCTCACATTTTACCCAGTAGTCTTTATTTATATTTGATAGAGCCTGATTTGTAAGTGTCTCAACATCGCATAATTTGAAAGTTTTATTTGTATATGCTACGTGTCCTTTAACTTTTGCCCAAACTAGTTCTATAGGATTTAAGTGTGCATGATATGGAGGTAGTCTCAAGCATCTATGGCCATGTTCTTGAATTAACTTGTCTATTTTAAATATCTTTGTACGTTGTGTCTGTTTTACAAGGCTAAGCAATTCGGGTTTCAAGTAGCTGTCGTTAACTTGTATGTGTTCTTTTATGAGCCACGTTTTGATTGCATCTTTTGTACTTGATGATGTTGGGATTCTATCTTCTACGTTAACTACGTTATGGTATGAAGCATTGTCCATTATCAGACAAGAAGGTCGATCTAATATTGGAAGGATACTTTTCTCGATCCAGTCTTTAAATATGTGCCCATTCATTTCGGAGTGGTAGTCTCTATTGTCTATGGATTTTGAAATGAAAACGAGATGAGCATTCTGCAACAACCCATTATGTCTGCTACCTGCATGTGCAACTATCAAACGTTGCCCTTTACTGCTTGGTACTGATCTTTTAATACTTCCATCTGCTAACTGCCATTCCTTTTCATTTGTATGATGAGCGTTGATCCAAGTTTCATCTAAATAAACAATATCATAATAATTTTCGCGCATTTCCTTCACTTCACGTAAATACTTGCTTCTAAGAGCTACTAGATGTGGCTTCTCACAAATAATGTTTTTTCCACCAGCATACTTTCTAAAGGTGAAGCCTGTACTTCTTAATATTTTCCATAATGAAGTTTTTGATATTTGAATGTCGTTGTTAGTTTTCAGCCAAAGCTTCAACTTTCTAAGTGTCACTTCTTCGTTTATATCAAACATTCGACAGATTTCTCTTTTTACTAGGTCCTTATCAAAACTGTCTAACGTTTCTTTCCTTCCTTGCTTTCTTGCAATTGTTGGCAATAAATATCCGCTTCCTTTACCTATTCGATCAAATGAACGTTTACACAAACCTAAAATATGCATTGTTCTCTTCTCAGGGTTTGATAAAGAACAATAAAGATGTCCCTTTTTACGCTCTCTGCAGAAGTATTGATAAATCTTTATAGCAATGTTATGCTCAGTAAAATATTTTGCCTTTATATTCATTCTCACATAGACTTGCAGAAGATAATATGGATAGTGCCGCCTCCTTTCTGTAAATATTGAGATTTGCCTCTGAATTATGACTCGAACTCGAGTCTACGGCCGTGATTTTGACGTCACATAATTTCCGGTTTCGGCTAAAATGTCATTTTGTGCTAAACGGGAAATTTCATATGTAACATTTCTTTATAAAAATTTATAGTGGAAACATAACTATTTTAGGACGGTGCGCATTCAGCCGTGAAGGTCATGCCTATATGTTAAAGAATCAGCTGTGAGATGTAAGCATCTACCTAATCCCGCCGGTGTTTATAATATCGATTAACTTTTTTTTAATATAGGTTAAATAAGGCATCTTTGAAACTGGATCACATTTCTTTGATAAAAAAATATTTTTATAGCGACATTAGTATTCTAAACCTAACTTCAAAAGATCAATGCAAATGAACAATAAGTTTTTGAAAAAAATAAATTAATGTCTAGGCAAACGAATCTGAACGGACTATAGCTCCAACCATGTCTTTTATGTCTCTCTCTCACTAGCTCCAACCATGTCTCTCATGTCTCTCTCTCACTAGCTCCAACCATGTCTCTTATGTCTCTCTCTCTCACTAGCTCCAACCATGTATTTATGTCTCTCTCTCCCTAGCTCCAACCATGTCTCTTATGTCTCTCTCTCTCTAGCTCCAACCATGTATCTTATGTCTCTCTCTCACTAGCTCCAACCATGTCTCTCTCTAGCTCCAACCATGTATCTTTTTTACTCTCTCTCACTAGCTTCAACCATGTCTCTTATGTCTCTCTCACTAGCTCTAATCATGTCTCTCATGTCTCTCTCTCACTAGCTCAAACCATGTCTCTTATCTCTCTCTCTCTAGCTCCAACCATGTCTCTCATGTCTCTCTCACTAGCTCCAACCATGTCTCTCATGCCTCTCTCTCACTAGCTCAAACCATGTATCTTATGTCTCTCTCTCACTAGCTCCAACCATGTTTCTCATGTCTCTCTCTCACTAGCTCAAACCATGTATCTTATGTCTCTCTCTCAGTTGCTCCAACCATGTCTCTCATGTCTCTCTCTCACTAGCTCCAACCATGTCTCTTATGTCTCTCTCTCACTAGCTCAAAACATGTATCTTATGTCTCTCTCTCACTAGCTCCAACAATATCTCTTATGTCTCTCTCTCACTAGCTACAACCATGTCTCTCATGTCTCTCTCTCACTAGTTCTAACCATGTCTCTTATGTCTCTCTCTCACTAGCTCCAACCATGTATCTTATGTCTCTCTCTCACTAGCTCCAACCATGTCTCTCATGTCTCTCTCTCACTAGCTCCAACCATGTATCTTATGTCTCTCTCACTAGCTCAAACCATGTCTCTTATCTCTCTCTCTCTAGCTCCAACCATGTCTCTCATGTCTCTCTCACTAGCTCCAACCATGTCTCTCATGCCTCTCTCTCACTAGCTCAAACCATGTATCTTATGTCTCTCTCTCACTAGCTCCAACCATGTTTCTCATGTCTCTCTCTCACTAGCTCAAACCATGTATCTTATGTCTCTCTCTCAGTTGCTCCAACCATGTCTCTCATGTCTCTCTCTCACTAGCTCCAACCATGTCTCTTATGTCTCTCTCTCACTAGCTCAAAACATGTATCTTATGTCTCTCTCTCACTAGCTCCAACAATATCTCTTATGTCTCTCTCTCACTAGCTCCAACCATGTCTCTTATGTCTCTCTCTCACTAGCTCAAAACATGTCTCTTATGTCTTTCTCTCACTAGCTCCAACCATGTCCCTTATGTCTCTCTCTCACTAGCTCCAACCATGTCTCTTATATCTCTCTCTCACTAGCTCAAACCATGTATCTTATGTGTCTCTCTCACTAGCTCAAACCATGTCTCTTATGTCTCTCTATCACTAGCTCAAACCATGTCTCTTATGTCTCTCTCTCACTAGCTCCAACCATCCAACCATGTATCTTATGTCTCTCTCTCACTAGCTCAAACTATGTCTCTTATGTGTCTCTCTCACTAGCTCCAACCATGTATCTTATGTCTCTCTCTCACTAGCTCCAACCATGTATCTTATGTCTCTCTCTCACTAGCTCCAACCATGTATCTTATGTCTCTCTCACTAGCTCCAACCATGTATCTTATGTCTCTCTCTCACTAGCTCCAACCATGTATCTTATGTCTTTCTCTCACTTGCTCCAACCATGTCTGTCATGTCTCTCTCTCACTAGCTCCAACCATGTATCTCATGTCTCTCTCTCACTAGCTCAAACCAAGTATCTTATGTCTCTCTCTCACTAGCTCAAACCATGTATCTTATGTCTCTCTCTCACTAGCTCAAACCATGTATCTTATGTCTCTCTCTCTCTCACTAGCTCTAACCATGTCTCTTATGTCTCTCTCACTAGCTCAAAAAATGTATCTTATGTCTTTCTCTCACTAGCTCCAACCATGTCTCTCATGTCTCTCTCTCACTAGCTCCAACCATGTCTCTCATGTCTCTCTCACTAGCTCCAACCATGTCTCTCATGGCTCTCTCTCACTAGCTCCAACCATGTCTCTCATGTCTCTCTCTCAATAGCTCCAACCATGTCTCTTATGTCTCTCTCTCACTAGCTCCAACAATGTCTCTCATGTCTCTCTCTCACTAGCTCCAACCATGTCTCTCATGTCTCTCTCTCACTAGTTCTAACCATGTCTCTCAAGTCTTTTTCTCACTAGCTCTAACCATGTCTCTCATGTCTCTCTCTCACTAGCTCCAACCATGTCTCTTATGTCTCTCTCTCTCACTAGCTCCAACCATGTCTCTTATGTCTCTCTCTCACTAGCTCCAACCATGTCTCTCATGTCTCTCTCTCACTAGTTCTAACCATGTCTCTTATGTCTCTCTCTCACTAGCTCCAACCATGTATCTTATGTCTCTCTCTCACTAGCTCCAACCATGTCTCTCATGTCTCTCTCTCACTAGCTCCAACCATGTATCTTATGTCTCTCTCACTAGCTCCAACCATGTCTCTTATGTCTCTCTCTCACTAGCTCCAACCAGATCACTGATGCCTTTCTCTCTCACTAGCTCCAACCATGTCTATATGTCTCTCTCTCACTAGCTCCAACCATGTCTCTCATGTCTCTCTCTCTCACTAGCTCCAACGGTGTATCTTATGTCTCTCTCTCACTAGCTCCAACCATGTATCTTATGTCTCTCTCTCCCTAGCTCCGACCATGTATCTTATGTCTCTCTTTCACTAGCTCCAACCATGTATCTTATGTCTCTCTCTCACTTCCTCCAACTATGTATCTTATGTCTCTCTCCCTAGCTCCAACCATGTATCTTATATCTTTCTCTCCCTAGCTCCAACCATGTATCTTATGTCTCTCTCTCCCTAGCTCCAACCATGTATTTTATGTCTCTCTCTCCCTATCTCCAACCATGTATCTTCTGTCTCTCTCTCCCTAGCTCCAACCATGTATTTTATGTCTCTCTCTCCCTATCTCCAACCATGTATCTTCTGTCTCTCTCTCACTAGCTCAAACCATGTATCTTATGTCTCTCTCTCACTAGTTCTAACAATGTCTCTCATGTCTCTCTTTCACTAGCTCCAACCATGTCTCTTATGTCTCACTTTCTCTAGCTCCCACCATGTCTCTCATGTCTCTTTCACTAGCTCCAACCATGTTTCTTATGTCTCTCTCTCACTAGCTCCAACCATGTCTCTCTCTCACTAGCTCCAACCATGTCTCTTATGTCTCTCTCTCACTAGCTCCAACCATGTCTCTCATGTCTCTCTCTCACTAGCTCCAACCATGTCTCTTATGTCTCTCTATCACTAGCTCCAACCATGTATCTTATGTCTCCCTGTCCCTAGCTCCAACTATGTATCTTATGTCTCTCTCACTAGCTCCAACCATGTATCTTATGTCTCTCTCACTAGCTCCAACCATGTATCTTATGTCTCTCTCTCACTAGCTCCAACCATGTATCTTATGTCTCTCTCTCCCTAGCTCCAACCATGTATCTTATGTCTCTCTCACTAGCTACAATCATATCTCTTGTCTTTCTCTTTTTTTCTAGTCCAACCACGTCTTTTGTGTCTCTCTCTCCCTAGCTCCCACCATGTCTCTTGTGTCTCTCTCTCCCTAGAAGCCAACCATGTCTCTTATGTCTCTCTCTCTCTCTCTTTAGCTCCGCTCTCTTCGTCTCTCCCTCCCTCCCCACTTCCATTCACGACTCTTATGTTGTTCTCTTTTCCCACCTCCATTCACGACTCTTATGTTGTTCTCTCTCTTCCTACCTCCATTCACGACTCTTATGTTGTTCTATCTTCCCACCTCCATTCACGACTCTTATGTTGTTCTCTCTCTCTCCACCTCCATTCACGACTCTTATGTTGTTCTCTCTCTCCCCACCTCCATTCACGACTCTTATGTTGTTCTCTCTCTCCCCACCTCCATTCACGACTCTTATGTTGTTCTCTCTCTCCCCACCCCCATTCACGACTCTTATGTTGTTCTCTCTCTCCCCACCTCCATTCACGACTCTTATATTGTTCTCTCTCTCCCCACCTCCATTCACGACTCTTATGTTGTTCTCTCTCTCCCCACCTCCATTCACGACTCTTATGTTGTTCTCTCTCTCCACACCTCCATTCACGACTCTTATGTTGTTCTCTCTCTCCCCACCTCCATTCACGACTCTTATGTTGTTCTCTCTCTCTTCCTACCTCCATTCACGACTCTTATGTTGTTCTCTCTCTCCCCACCTCCATTCACGACTCTTATGTTGTTCTCTCTCTCCCCACCTCCATTCACGACTCTTATGTTGTTCTCTCTCTTCCTACCTCCATTCACGACTCTTATGTTGTTCTCTCTCTTCCTACCTCCATTCACGACTCTTATGTTGTTCTCTCTCTTCCCACCTCCATTCACGACTCTTATGTTGTTCTCTCTCTCCCCACCTCCATTCACGACTCTTATGTTGTTCTCTCTCTCTCTCCCCACCTCCATTCACGACTCTTATGTTGTTCTCTCTCTCCCCACCTCCATTCACGACTCTTATGTTGTTCTCTCTCTCCCCACCTCCATTCACGACTCTTATGTTGTTCTCTCTCTCCCCACCTCCATTCACGACTCATATGTTGTTCTCTCTCTCCCCACCTCCATTCACGACTCTTATGTTGTTCTCTCTCTCCCCACCTCCATTCACGACTCTTATGTTGTTCTCTCCCTCCCCATCTTCATTTGCAACTATTATGTATCACCCTCCCCTCCTCTAACCTTGAATCTTATTTCTCTCCCTCCCTCTTCATGCCCATCCACGACTCTTATTTTCTATTTCTCCCACCCCTCCTCTAACCGCGACTCCTATTTCATACCCTCCCTCTCCACCCCCTATTCACGACTCTTATTTCTCTCCCTGACTCTTCATTTCCACCCACGTCCCTTATGTCCCTCCCACCCAGTGCTTGTATGTATCTCACTGGCCACATCTGGTGACAATAACATGGCGACTAATAACCTTTTTCCCCAACACCCAACAACAAAACCATTAGTTCACTATTCATCATTAATGGTAATTAGTCCCAGAGGACCGCGAAGATCTATCATCGCTTTATTGTGAAATAGCAACAGTTTAGCGAAGTTTAACACCAATTTCAAAATATACAACATCGACGTTGTGAATATATATAAACACCCACATTGAAACTTACATTAACTTGATAATTTACAACATCGACGTTGTGAATATATATAAACACCCACGTTGAAACTTACATTAACTTGATAATTTACGACATCGACGTTGTGAATATATATAAACACCCACGTTGAAACTTACATTAACTTGATAATTTACGACATCGACGTTGTGAATATATATATATATATATATATATATATATATATATATATATAAACACCCATAATGTAAGGTGACCAGACGTGCCGATTTTTCCGGGACAGTCCCGATATTTTACTGTTTTTTTTTCAACCTTTGTCCCCGGATTTGTTACTGTCCCGAATTTGTCCAGATTTTGGCCATTTTTTTTTAGATTTTGCCCCGGATTTGTTAAAAAAACATTAGGGACACAAACGTTTACCAATTTTGCCAATATGGTAAACGTCTCTTCGACTTACAAACATACATTATTCCGTTGTTGTTTAGAAAATGTTTAAAAAGTTGAACTGGCTGTTCATTTGGCGAAACAGTAATAGTAAAATGCGCTCCAAGTTTTAAATCTGGTATACTGAAATTGAAACTCAACAAGTAGCAGTTTTGCGGCCCCGACATTTCATATTCTTGTATATTCATTGTGTTACTTTCGTTTACCGATGAACTATTTCTTTTTATTGTGTTGTTTAGTGATAGAGGTTATTGCATTCATTAGATTTTATTTACATTGTGGTATTATTCAAATACTTGACATTTTAATTTTTAGAACTTGCTATGCATGGTATCTATCTATTGACCTTTCGAGCCGTAACCGGCCCATAGGGCGTAGACCAAGATACACCTTCACCTATATGAATTTTTGTTCTAGCAGTTTTCTTTTAAAGATATTTTATTAAATCTCGCCATCTGTCTCTGTTCTGTGCAAGCAGTTCTATCTCATTGAGGGAGCCGATTCCTGCTGCTCTTGCCTCTCTCATCAATGTTCTTCTCAGTGTCTCCCTGGGTCTTCCTCTTTTTCTTTTACCTGTTGTTTCCCATATGAGGGCTTGCTTTGCTATTCGATTATTATCTCTTCTCATCACATGTCCAACGTATGACCATCGTCTTTTCTTTATTACTGAAGATATTAGTGGTTGATTGGCGATTTCTCTAATTTCCTCGTTTGTTTTGAATTCGTTCCATTCTATACCAAGTATTTCCTTAGACATTTATTTTCGAATGCGTTCAACTTTGTTTCTATATCTCTTGTTGTTTTCCAGCTTTCACACGCATACGTAAGGGTTGATAGTACATTTGATTTGAATAGCCTAAGTTTTGTGTTTGTGCTAATGAGTTTTGATTTCCACAACTTTTCAAGGCTTCTGAAAGACATTGCTGCTTTAGCCAGTCTGATTCTAATTTCTTTGCTCGTATCCCTTCTCGATCAATGTGACTTCCAAGATAGATAAAGTGATCGATCTCTTCTACTGGTTTGTTTTCCATGTATATTTTGTCACTTGTTGGAATTAAACTTTTCATGACTTTAGTCTTTTCATGATTGACCTCAAGCCCAATTTTGCTGGCTATTGATGATAGTTCATTTGTGTTTTCCTGCATCGTTTTTATCTGACTGCTGATGAGAACTATGTCATCAGCAAAGTCGAGGTCCTCCAAATGGTCTCCTTGTATCCATTCGATGCCTTTATTACCAGTGCAGCATTTCTTCATTATGAAGTCCATAACAATTCCAAATAACAAGGGCGATAAAATACATCCTTGTTTAACCCCAGTTTCTATTGGGAAACATTCGCTCAGTCCTTCCTCTGTTCGAACTGCACATGTGTAACCATCATACATGTCTTTGATAATATTTATGATTTTTGATGGTAAACTTATTATTTAAACTATAGTTAGTTTGAAAAGTTTGTAATTTTTGCAACAAATGACATCAAAATGTAAATGCAGTTTCAATCAAGATTTACAAAAGAAATACCCCTTTTCTATGAAAGACTACATAAGACTTCACTGTAAGGTGCAGTATATGTGCCTCTGGGTTTTCGATTAACCATAGTGGACATGGTAATATTAAGAGTCACATAAATAGTGCGAGAGAGCCGTCACTACAGCTGCATCAAGCTCGTCGTTAACAACATTTTTTCGAGCTGAACTAATTGGTGACTAAGAAGAACAATTAGCTGCTACAGAAGGTGCGTTTGACTATCATACAGTGATACACAATCATACATTTAGATCTATGGACTGCACATCAACATTACCTCAGGTTACTTTAGAACCAAAATTTGCTTGTACACGTACGAAAACAGAAGCCATTATTCGAAATGTGTTCACACCCCATGTTCAAAACGAGTTGAGATGTGACCTAGAAAACTCAACATTTATTTCCATACTGACAGATGCCTCCAACCACAAGGAAATCAAGATTTTACCTTTGCTTGTCAGATACTTTGATCACAATAAGGGGCTGAAAGTTAAAATATTAGAATTGAAGTCATTGCCAGGAGAAACATCTGATATTGTTAGTATTTTTTATTAATGACTGTCTAAAGGAAACAGGTTTAGAAATGAAAGTAGTTGCATTATGTACAGACAACACAAATTCTAATTTTTGGGGCGCTGAAAGGAAAGGAAAGAACAATGTTTACATAAAGCTGAAAGAAAACCTTGGACATGGTTTGATAGGTGTTGGTTGTGCATGCCATATTTTCCACAACACTGTTCGAGCAGCTGCAGATGTATTACCTATTGATTTTGATATGATTATTGCTAAAATGTATCTGCACTTCAAATCACACACAGTTAGAGGTGAAAGTCTCAAGGAGTTTTGCCAGTTTGAGGACACAGACTTTCAGATGATTTTAGATTATGCACAGACTAGGTGACTTGCACTGATGCCTGCTGTTGAAGATGTTCTTCACATGTTCCAGTCTTTAAAATCCTATTTTCAGTCTCAAAACAAATGCCCAGTCTTTATACAGAAATTTTTTTGAAAACCCCCTGTATGAAGCATGGCTTATTTTTGTTCGCAGTCAGGCATCCTCTTTCCACGAAGCAGTGCAGAAATTAGAGGGACAGGTGGTCACTGTTTTTTTTTAAGTAATTGACAACATCAATGGGTTGAGAACTATCTTGGAGTCCAAACTGGAAGATAGTATCTTGCCATCAAGAGTTAAGCTAATTCTTCACAAACTGGAAATGGAAAGAATTCCACAGAATGATGTGAACAAGTTTAAAGCCAGTGCATTTTCATTCTATGAAACAGCTTTAAGTTTTTTGAAGAAATGGACTGCAAATAATTTTCAAAACTTTGAGGCCTACAGCTGGGTAATGTTGAACAGAACACCAACTTGGGAAGATATTCAGAAATCTTCATCATTAGTGAGTCAAACAGTACCATTTTAGACGACTTTCCAGAAAATGAAATGTATGACGAATATGTTTACATGAAGTACTTTGTTACTTCTCAGAAAATTAATGAGTGGAGTATTAATAAAACATTACCAGGGCAGCGTTGGATTGAAATGGCTTCCCACTTAAAAACAGGCTTGTGCCAATTTCACATATTCTGAAGCTGGTGGAGTTCTTTTTGTGTCTACCGGGAACAAATGCTGCAACGGAAAGATTGTTTTCACTGATGAACAGCTTGTGGACAAATGATAAAACACATCTAAGTGTGGACACTTTAAAGGCTATGTTGATCACTAAAGTGAACAATGAGCAAACATGTGTTGAATTTTTTAAGATGCTCCAAACAAAGAAAGATCTTTTTTTTTTCAAAAATTCACTCATCTGAAAAGTACGGCAACTCTGCATAACCTTCCATTAAAGTGAGTATCACTAATTTTGTTTTTATCTCGTGATAACGTTTTGTAAGCCTATATTGTTAGGTGTTTTAATTAATTTTAAAATATATGTATTATTCACTTGAAAAAAAGACGAAAGAAATTTCATTTTATTGATGGAATATTTAAGTAAAATTAATCCGTCCCGGATTAGGGTTTCAAAAATATTGTCACCTTACACAATGAGACTTACATTAACTTGATAATACACGACATCCACATGGAGAAGTACAACATTCACGTGACAATGTACAACATTCACGTGACAATGTACACAATTCACTGATCAATGTACAATATTCGCATGATAATGTACTAAACATCCGCGCGACAATGTACAACATTCACGTGACAATGTAAAACATTCACGTATCAATGTACAACATTCGCATGACAATGTACAACATTCACGTATCAAAGTACAACATTCACATATCAATGTACAACATTCGCATCGCAATGTACAACAATGAGCGCCGATTTTAAAGGAAAGCAATTTCTTCTGAACTGTTGGAGCGTTTCAATGTTGACGGAGAGAACATTTTGACTAAGATTGTTACAGGTGACGAAACTTGGGCACATCATTCTGAACCTGAGGAGAAAAAAAGTCAACGGAGTAGCATAATCTACACTCACCACAAATACAGAAATACAAGACATCTCCATCATCTGCACTCACCACAAATACAGAAATTCAAGACATCTCCTTCATCTGCACTCACCTATAGTAGCCTCCGTCAGTCATAGTTGACTGTGGATTTTTCAGCGCCCCTAGAAATGTTATTTTTTTCTTTTCTGTTCTTTCGTCGTGTAATCTCGTTCTCTATGAATCTGTCTGCTTCTTCTCTGAGGTGAACCTTTAGAGTGTGTTTCCAGAGATTGCGGTCTGCAGCTTTGTCTTCCCATGCTGCAGGATTTATGTTCAGAGTCTTCATGTCACGTTTACACACATCTACAAATTGAAGTTTTGGGCGCCTCCTAGTTCTTTTACCACCATCTGCCAGTTGTCCTTAGAGTATATCTTTTGGTAAGTGGCCATCTTTCATACGCTGTACATGGTCAAGTCAGCGTAACCTAAGTTGTTTGAGCAGCGTGTAGATATTCGGTAGGCCTGTGCAAGTCATGACCTCCACGTTTGTCACTTTATCCTTCCAGGTGATGCCAAGAATACGGCGTAGACATCTCATATGGAATGCATTTAGCCTTCTCTCCTGCTTAGGGAGGATAAAACTTATGCACTCACCACAAATACAGAAATTCAAGACATCTCCTTCAGCTGGAAAGGTCATGGTCACTGTCTTTTGGGACATTGAAGGTGTGATTCTTGTGGATGTTATGCCAAGAGGAGAAACAATCAATTCGCAGGCTTACATTAAGACATTGAAGGTGTGATTCTTGTGGATGTTATGCCAAGAGGAGAGACAATCAATTCGCAGGCTTACATTAAGACATTGAAGGTGTGATTCTTGTGGATGTTATGCCAAGAGGAGAGACAATCAATTCGCAGGCTTACATTAAGACATTGAAAAAACTCAATCAACGTTTTCGTACAGTTCAGCCGCACAAGAATTCAGGAGATCTGCTTTACGACAATGTGTGCCCTCATACAAGTCTGGCAACACGGGAAGCAATCACCAGATTGGGTTAGACTGTACTCTCCCATCCACCATACATCCCTGATTTGGCACTCTCCAATTCCTATCTCTTTGGTCCACTTAAAGATGTCCTCCGTGGAACAAAGTTTGAAGATGATGAAGGAGTGATTCATGCAGAGTAAAAATGGCTACACGATCAAGACAAAAACTGGTACAGGGTTGGAATACATCCACTTGTTTGCGCGGCGGCGTAAAGCTGTACGAGTTGATGGGGATTGAGTTATTGAGTTATTTGCGGGTCATCATCATTGCACTCCGAACATGTCCATAGGTGCTCAGATCCCCTCCTCAGCAATTCCCTCAGTGTCCAGCGACTGACGACTCCAGTTCTATGTTGGTTAATAAGTCTTCTTACACGACCACTAAGTTTCTCATTTCACAAAAAAGAGTGATGTGGATTATCTTGAATGATACCGATGTTTACATGACATATCCATACATACAACATTTCATACCTTTTGAATTAGTGGTTCCCGACTAAACCGGTGTGGTGCATTACTTTCTGAAGTAGTCAGCTAATCACAAAGTACACAGAAGTAAACAAACTTATATATGCCTGCTTCATAGACTGCACCGAAACTTTGAATAGCATGCACCATAAACAACTTATAGACTGCCTAAAAGATATACATCTAGATGGCACGGACATACGACTAATATGTAATTTATACTAGGAGCACACAGCAGTAAGCAAATATAACAAAGAGATCATCATCATCAAGTACCATGTCTGCTGACGTAGGCGATCATGTCTATCCGCAACTGTTCTTGACCTTCTGCTAAGTCATTCTCTTAAACTGTCTGGTATCTTTTTTCTCGTTGCTTTCCTCTATCTCTTCGTCCCTTAATTTTCCCAGTTGTTACAATATATTCCAGTTGTTACCTTCTCATAACGTGCCCAAAAAATGATGATTGTTTCTTCCTAATTTTAGAAATTAGCTTTCTTTTTGCTTTGGTCTCTTTCAGAACGTTCATAACAAAGAGAACTCTACACCCATTGATATAAATAGAGGAGTAAGACAAGGATGCATCCTGTCACCAAGCTTGTTCAATCTATAGATAAAAGTAGAGTGCCCCACCAAGTGGCGTATAGGGAATATGGTGTTAGTGACCATCATTTTTATAGACCTTCGGCACATGATTTTTAGAGTAATGTGGTCGGTATTACGATCGTGCCGCTTTACTTTCCCAGAACAAAAATTCGGTATCCCTTTTAAGGCTAGGTGAACCTGGAAGCCGTCAACCCGATCCTTTGTCCTTTGTAGTCCTGTTCACTAGCCAGTGAGCTAACTTGTTCAATCTATACACTGGACAAATCTTAAAACAAAAACATCATAGAGATGTCAGGCCTAAACATTAATGGAAAGATCAATAACCTAAGATATGCTGATGATACTGTACTACTAGGAGAAAATTATGAAGATCTAAAACATTTACTTAATGAAATAAACATGATAGTCAAAATATATGGATTAGACATGAATATCAAAAAGACTAAAACTAAAATGACTTTGTTCATAAACAAAGAATACTCAAAACCTATAAGTGGATATCAAATAGTAATAGACATGGAGACAGCTCAGAGCTACAACTGTCTTGGACATACTATAACCAGTGATGGACAATGTGAAACTGAAATAAATAAAAGAATAGGAATGGCAAAAAATAATGTTAATACCATGAAAAATATACTAACAACAAAACAAATAACACCAGGGCTAAAACTAAGAATAGCAAAATGGTATCTTGTCAACATTCCTATATGGTGCAGAAACATGGACATTAGACAAGAAAATACTACAGAAAATTGAAGCCTTTGAAATGTGGATTTATGGAAGAATAGGTAGAATTGGATGGAAAGAAAAGACAACATATGATGAAGTATTACAACAACTAAACATGAAAAGAGAACTACTAAACACAATTCAAATAAGATAAATGTGGGTTTTGGGGCATGTTAAAAGACACTGCAGCCTAATAATGGAGGATACATAGTAAAAGTGGCAGACAAAGTCTAACACGGAGGAGTAACATCAAAAGATGGACAAGTCAGCCTATGACAACCTGCACTATCAAACAACAGACAGAACGGAATGGTAGCCAACCTTCGAAGCGGAGACGGCACTCAATGATTATCAGCTGATGAAAAAAACCTGTCTTCATTCATTCTCATAATCGATGTATTCGTGGCGCCGTCTTCTCATAAACCTGGACACATGTTCTTGCCTAGATCCACAACTCATCAGCTCATTTGAAATGTATTCTTTCTAAATTATATTTGATATCCTACGAAGAAATGTGTATTGTAAAGCATTTATTTTCCTATCTAAAATCTGGGTGGATTTCCATCTTTCACATCCGTATGTTAGCACTGGTATCACACATAAGTTGAACAATGCACCTAATGCACCTGTTAGCCTCATTATCCACTACGCATTGCCAGCTCGTGGGCTGCAAAGACGTCATTGAATTCCAGCGAGAAATCCGCCTCTTCTCTTGTAAAAATCACATACAGCAGACAAATTGATTACGTCTGTTATTGATCGTTTTAAAACAAGAGGTGTACAGATTTATTCGTTAAGCCTGAATGTTGAGCAAATTTTCTTTATATATCAAATTGTTTCTCACAACAACAAAACAATACAAAACTGTGTAGGCTGTGATTTAAAAGATCGATATAGATAAATGCTTATAGGAAACGTTCAGGCCACACGTATTGAAATCTGTTCAATGCTGTGCTCTGTTCATGAAGTATTTATTTGATTTGGTAAAAATCAGTCAATTGTTCAGTCCAAATAAGTTATTCGAATAGAAGTGGACACAAAAGTAAAAATGGGAGCCAAGTAAAAGCTGGTATAGACCACATATAGGCATATACACTCCACAGAAAGTTGCTCAAATCACAACCAGTGTGAAGGAATACTTGACTGCAACCAGATTTTCGATTTCCTCTGATGTCAAGTTCAAGGTCTCATTGATGTATAGAAACCACCTTTCTCTCGGTCTACCATTTTCTCGTGTTTTTTTTTTAAATCTAATAATAAAAATAATGTCTTTCATTATTGCTCTTTCCAGATCATCACTGGTGCGGATCAATTTTTTTGTTAAAAATAACTACAATTGTTATAAATGAATTCACTGCTTCTGCTCTTAGATCATTTTAGACTTAGATGACTAAAACATTGTGGCTTTTTAGGATATTGGTGCAGCTTTTATCTCCTGTAGTGTCAGCGTAGCTTTAACCTCCCTCGATCTTTATGTAACTTTAACCTCCATCGATGTTTATGTAACTTTAACCTCCATCGATGTTTATGTAACTTTAACCTCCATCGATGTTTATGTAACTTTAACCTCCATCGATGTTTATGTAACTTTAACTTCTCTCGATGTTTATGTAACTTTAACCTCCATCGATGTTTATGTAACTTTAACCTCCATCGATGTTTATGTAACTTTAACCTCCATCGATGTTTATGTAACTTTAACCTCCATCGATGTTTATGTAACTTTAACCTCCCTCGATGTTTATGTAACTTTAACCTCCCTCGATGTTTATGTAACTTTAACCTCCATCGATGTTTATGTAAGTTTAACCTCCCTCAATGTTTATGTAACTTTAACCTCACTTTATGTCTGTGTAACTATAACCTCCCTCGATGTTTATGTAAATTTAACTCCTTGGATATTTATGTAACTTTACCCTCTCTCGATGTTTATGTAACTTTAACCTCCCTCGATGTTATGGTAATTTTAACCTCCCTCGATGTTATGGTAATTTTAACCTCCCTCGATGTCTGTGTAGCTTTAACCGTCCTCGATGTCTGTGTAGCTTTAACCGTCCTCCATGTCTTTGTAGCTTTAACCGTCCTCGATGTCTGTGTAACTTTAACCGTCCTCGATGTCTGTGTAGCTTTAACCTCCCTCGATGTCTGTGTAGTTTTAACCCCCCTCGATGTTTATGTAACTTTAACCTCCATCGATGTCTGTGTAACTTTAACCTCCCTCTATCTTTACGTAACTTTAACCTCCCTCGATGTTTATGTAACTCTAACCTCCCTAGATTTTTATGTAACTTTAACTCCTTCGATGGTTTTGTAACATTAACCTCTCTCGATATTTATGTAACTTTAACCTCCCTCAATGTTTATGTAACTTTAACACCTCTCGATGTTTATGTAACTTTAACCTCCCTCAATGTTTATGTAACTTTAACCTCCCTCGATGTTTATGTAACTTTAACCTCCCTCGATGTTTATGTAACTTTAACCCCTTTCGATGTTTATGTAACTTTAACCTCCCTCAATGTTTATGTAATTTAAACTCCATCGATGTTTACGTAACTTTAACCTCCCACGATGTCTGTGTAGCTTTAACCACCCTCGATGTCTGTGGAGCTTTAACCTCCTCTATGTCTGTGTAGCTTTAACCTCCCTCGATGTCTGTGTAGCTTTAACCTCCCTCGATGTCTGTGTAGCTTTAACCTCCCTCGATGTCTGTGTAGCTTTAACCTCCCTCGATGTCTGTGTAGCTTTAACCTCCCTCGATGTCTGTGTAGCTTTAAGCTCCCACGATGACTGTGTAGCTTTAACTGTCCTCGATGTCTGTGTAACTTTAACCGTCCTCCATGTCTGTGTAGCTTTGACCGTCCTCGATGTCTGTGTAGCTTTAACCTCCCTCGATGTCTGTGTAGCTTTAACCTCCCTCGATGTCTGTGTAGCTTTAACCTCCCTCGATGTCTGTGTAGCTTTCACCTCCCTCGATGTCTGTGTAGCTTTAACCTCCCTCGATGTCGGTGTAGCTTTAACCTCCCTCGATGTCTGTGTAGCTTTAACCTCCCTCGATGTCTGTGTAGCTTTAACCTCCCTCGATGTTTATGTAACTTTAACCCCTTTCGATGTTTATGTAACTTTAACCTCCCTCAATATTTATGTAACTTTAACCTCCTCGATGTTTACGTAACTTTAACCTCCCTTGATGTCTGTGTAGCTTTAACCACCCTCGATGTCTGTGTAGCTTTAACCTCATCTATGTCTGTGTAGCTTTAACCTCCCTCGATGTCTGTGTAGCTTTAACCTCCCTCGATGTCTGTGTAGCTTTAACCTCCCTCGATGTCTGTGTAGCTTTAACCTCCCTCGATGTCTGTGTAGCTTTAACCTCCCTCGATGTCTGTGTAGCTTTAACCTCCTCGATGTCTGTGTAGCTTTAACCTCCCTCGATGTCTGTGTAGCTTTAACCTCCCTCGATGTCTGTGTAGCTTTAACCTCCCTCGATGTCTGTGTAGCTTTAACCTCCCTCGATGTCTGTGTAGCTGTAACCTCCCACGATGTCTGTGTTGCTTTAACCGTCCTCGATGTCTGTGTAACTTTAACCGTCCTCGATGTCTGTGTAGCTTTAACCTCCCTCGATGTCTGTGTAGCTTTAACCTCCCTCGATGTCTGTGTAGCTTTAACCTCCCTCGATGTCTGTGTAGCTTTAACCTCCCTCGATGTCTGTGTAGCTTTAACTGTCCTCGATGTCTGTGTAGCTTTTACCTCCCTCGATGTCTGTGTAGCTTTAACCTCCCACGATGTCTGTGTAGCTTTAACCGTCCTCGATGTCTGTGTAGCTTTAACCGTCGTCGATGTTTGTGTAGCTTTAACCGTCCTCGATGTCTGTGTAGCTTAACCGTCCTCGATGTCTGTGTAGCTTTAAACATCCTCGATGTCTGTGTAACTTTAACCTCCCTCGATGTCTGTGTAGCTTTAACCTCCCTCGATGTCTGTGTAACTTTAACCTCCCTTGATGTCTGTGTAGCTTTAACCTCCCTCGATGTCTGTGTAACTTTAACCGTCCTCGATGTCTGTGTAGCTTTAACCGTCCTCGATGTCTGTGTAGCTTTAACCTCCCTCGATGTCTGTGTAGCTTTAACCTCCCACGATGTCTGTGTAGCTTTAACCGTCCTCGATGTCTGTGTAGCTTTAACCGTCCTCGATGTCTGTGTAGCTTTAACCTCCTTGGAAGTCAGTGTAGCTTTAACCTCCCTGGAAGTCAGTGTAGCTTTAACCTCCATGTGCGTCTGTGTAGCTAAAATTCTCCAAACTACAATTACAGCCGAGTGAGGTGGAGAGATTTGATTACTCTTGTGTCTGGGAAGTGAAATCCCATCTCTCGTCATCGAAAGGAATAGACTAAAGCTTAAACAAACCCATCGCCCATGAGCAAACACATATATTCAGACTCAGAAAACCTCATTGTGGCCTCAGAGTACATCTACACAAGAGTGGAATCAGTGACTTTGCAACAGGTGAATGCGAAGCAAAAAGACAATTTCCAGATCATAACTGACAGGACAGCAGCACTTTCATCACCATCATCATCATCATCGAGTGCCGTCTCCGCAACGAAGGTTGGCTACCATGGAGCACCATTCTGCTCTGTCTCTTGCTTTGATGGTGTAGGTTGTCATAGGCTGATTTGTCCATCTTTTGATGTTACTCGTCCATGTTAATCCTGGTCTGCCTCTTTTACCTTGTATTTTTCCCTCCTTGATTACTTTTAGTAGGCTGTTGTATCTTTTAACATGGCCCAAAAATCACATTTGTCTTGTTTGAATTGTGCTTAGTAGTTCTCTTTTCATTTTTAGTTGTTTTAAGACTTCATCGTTTGTTTTCTTTTCCTTCCATCCAATTCTACCTATTCTTCTATATATCCACATTTTGAAGGTTTCAATTCTCTGTTCTGTTTTCTTGTCTAATGTCCATGTTTCTGCACCATATTGGAATATTGAGAAGATGTAACAATTTGCTATTCTTAGTTTTAGCCCTGGTGTTATTTGTTTTGATGTTAGTATGTTCTTCATGACATTAAAATGACTTTTTGCCATTCCTATTCTTTTGTTTATTTCGGTTGTACAGTTTCCATCACTGGTTATAGTATGTCCAAGTTAGTTGTAGTTCTGAACTGTCTCCAGGTCTATTCCTTCAATGTTGATATCCATTTGTGGGTTTTGAGTATTTCCTTTGTTTATGATCATAGTTTTAGTCTTTTTGATATTCATATCTAGTCCATATTTTTTGCTTGTCATGTTTATTTCATTAAGTAATTGTTGTAGATCTTTAGGATTTTCGGCTAGTTGTGCAGTATCATCAGCATATCTTAGGTTATTGATTATCTTTCCATTAATTTGTAGGCCTGACATCTCTATGATGTTTTTAAAGATTTGCTCAGTGTATAAATTGAACAAACTTGGTGATAGGATGCATCCCTGTCTTACTCCTTTTTTTTATCAATGGGTGTAGAGTTCTCTTTGTTATATTTTATTATTGCTGTTTGCTCCCAGTAAGGTTACATATTAGTCGTATGTCCATGTCATCTAGATGTATCTCTTTTAGGCATTCTATAAGTTGTTTGTGGTGTACTCTATCAAAAGTTTTAGTGTAGTCTATAAAGCAGGCATATATAGGATTGTTTCCTTGTGTGTACTTTTCGATTAATATTCTCATGCAGAATATGGCTTCTTTTGTCCCGCTATTTTTCCTAAATCCAAATTGCTGCTAATCTAATTCAGTATTGATTTTATTCTGAATCCTTCCTTGTATAACTTTTAGCAAGATTTTTGTAACATGGCTCATTAGGCTTATTGTTATAAAGTCACTGCATTCAACTGCGCCATTCATTTTAGGCAATGCAATGAAAGTTGATGTTTTTAGTTCATTTGGTATGTATCCTGTGTGGTATATGTCGTTGCATATGTCTGTAATCACTTCAATGCCAAAATCTTCTAGTGCCTGTATCATCTCTATATGTATTCTGTCAGGTCCTGTTGCTTTTCCCTTTTTCATTGTTTTTATAGCTTTTTCCACCTCAGATTTTAAGATTTTATAGCCTGATGTACATTTTATAACTGGTTTCTTGTCCCTTTGATCGTGAAATAGTTATGTTATATATTCCTGCCATCTATCTATAATATATTTATTGTCTGTTAGCATTTTTCCTTTTTTTGTCTGCAATGCATCCACTTTCTGTGGCTTTTTAAAATTTGTATTAGTCATTCTCTTTATTTCTGTGTGCATTCCTCTTAAGTCTTGTTTGCTTTCCATAGTTTCTATTTCTATACATTTTTGGCTGAGCCAGTCTTCTTTTGACTTTTTGCACATTTTGCGTATTTCATTATATATTTTATTGTATTGGGCAGTGTTCTTCGCTTGTCTCCTTTTTTCCATTTTTTCTAAGATGGTGTTAGTTATCCATTTTTGTTTTTTGTTCTTTTCTCTTTTGGGTAAGGTGTCGCAGGTTTCTTGTATGCTTTTCTTTATGCATTGCCATTTAGTTGTTACTTTTACATCAGGATTTTCTATTCTGTATTGTTCAATTCCTTCTTCTAGAAGCTTCTGGTATATGTTCTTTACTTGTAATGTTTTGGTATCTTTAATATCTTTTTGATTTAAAGCTGTTATATCTAGTGGATTTGTTGATGAATTAGACTTTGGCTTGTTTCTCTTTAGTTTTATTTTCACTGTATGTCCAGTGAGTACTTATATATTTTTGTAGCTCTCTTTTTATCAGTATTCCTACCCCTTTTGAGGTTCTGTTGTGTTTCCTGAGTATATAAATGTCTATTTTTCGTCCTCTATGTATCCACATTCTTTCCATCTTGTCTCTGATATGCCTAAAATAACTATATTTATTCGTTCTGTTTCTTGAATCAGATTTTACAAGTTCCTTCTTGATATAGCCCTAACATTCCAAGTACTTATTTTAAGATCTTTCCTTCGACATAAGTTCGAATTCCTCTACATGGCTTCCTCTGGACTAGTACGTGATGAAGCTCCAATCTTCTTCACCGTGGTCAGCCATATTCGTCTTTCGTGTTCTGAATATGCCTCATGTGTACCACACACTTTACTGTTTTCGCTTTTTGGGCCGTTGATCATTTCTGATTCCTCCGCCCCATCCACCGTCACAGACATTTCACATATGGTTTGAACACACCCGGTTGCAGGTAACATTTGTGTCGAACCATGTGCTTGCCTATCGAACCGCGAACACACGACACAAAGAAGAATAAATCATATTCCACTTAAATATCGGTAATCACAGTTCATCCAAACGTCAGAAGTAAAACATACACCAAACGGGGAATAGCAACACATTATTTTAATTTCACAACTAGACTGTCGCGTAAATCATTTAAATATATCAGCCATTGCCGAATTATTAAAAAAACGACTACACGAAGCCGCCATGACACCGGAAACACTAGATCATGGACACCATAAGAACACAAATATGACCCACAGAAACAACCGTGCATAACAAGTTATGTCGAACCGGTGAAGACTTCAAACGCACTTTCTTGTTTATAGCTTTAAAGCTGGTCTAAATGTCTAAACGCACAGCAATAGCTGATCGTTAAAGAAATAGAAGACGATGGCCAAATTGGTCTCTGCCATTTCAAAATTGCAAACTCTTTCAGTACGGAAGGCTGTTGTCAATCCAGCGGTAGAGATTTCAGAGGCGAAAGTTTTCATGGTTTTGAATATCAATCTACACTCTTTGTATTTATCAAACACTTAATATGTGATATTTAAATTTTAGATAATTAAACAAGGAATTATATTCCACCAATACCAAGATGATATAAGACCTAGACAAAAACAAATATGGTTTGATGACACTTTACACTAATCAAATTTGAGAGTGACGCACTGTACGGCTAAACGTACACGACCAAAATCGGCATGGTGCGTCGAAGCGTGCAGAAAGAGTTCAGCAGTTAAATCTACTCATGCCGAGGACGGATGTGTCGAGACGAAAAGCGCTGATATATCACGACTTGGCGTAAACTAGCGACGTTATGTGATATATCACGACTTAGCGTGAACTAGCCACATTATGCGATATATCACGACTTGGCGTAAACTAGCGACATTATGCGATATATCACGACTTAGCGTAAACTAACGACATTATGCGATATATCACGACTTAATTTTTGGGGCATGTTAAAAGACACAACAGCCTACTGAAAGTAATATTGGAAGGAAAAATACAAGGTAAAAGATGCAGACCAAGACTAACATGGACGAGTAACATCAAAAGATGGACAAGGCAATCTATGACAGCCTGCACCATCAAAGCAAGAAACAGAGTAGAATGGCGATTCATGGTAGCCAACCTTCGTTGCGGAGAAGGCACTCGATGAATGATGATGATGATCACGACTTAGCGTAAACTAACGACATTATGCGATATATCACGACTTAGCGTAAACTAGCGATATTATTCGATATATCACGACTTAGCGTAAACTAGCGACATTATGCGATATATCACGACTTAGCGTAGACTAGCGACATTATGCAGCCCTGCTGTATAAATGTTGAACACAGAAGAGGAACACAGCGAGAATCTTCTCGACCGGTCAGTGTTTCTGGCTCCCGTCCATCGCAGCAGGCCCCACCCCTGATTTGGTATAAGCATCTCATTAGCCATCTTCAAATTCTGACTATAAGCGATGACAACGGGGTAGTTACTAATCTTGACGAGTGACCAACATAACCTAGACCAGTGGCGTACAGAGAAAGGGGAGGGGGTGTATGTTTAGGGCGGTTGCCCCGGCAGAAAAATATTAAGGGGTAAAATATCAACAGAAAAAAAAACTTATATTACAGTTATAATGCATATATGGCAGCCGCGATAGCTCAGTGGTTAGTGAACTGGACTACAAAGGACAAGAGGTAGGGTTCGATCCCAACCGACGGCCTCTGGTTCACCCAGCCTTTAATGTGTACCGGATTTTTTTTGCGGGAAAGTAAAGCGGCATGGGCATAATACCGACCACATTACCCCAAACATCATGTGCCTGTAAAATTTATGGTCACTAACACCATATTCCATATACGCCACTTGGCGTGCCGGGGGTACTTTACTTTACTATCTCATAATACATAAATCATTTTTTTAAAAAAAGAGGTTAATAGCGCAATTCTTTCTCTGCCCCAAATTCTGATAAACTTATGCTACGCCAACGAGCTGGACAAAAACTCACCATGTTGCATTCGTCTGTGTTAGTTATCTGTCTCTACTCATGGACTTGGAGTTGGATTTATTCTACTGTAAACATGCATAGGTAATTAATTGTTAACCACTATTTATCGATGGATTTGTTTTCACTTTACAGCGAACATATGATATCAATTGTAGACAATAAAAAGGAATTGAAGTCAACGGTCACAAAATAAATAATTTGCGATATGCGGATGACACAGTCTTAATAGCAGAGACAGAGAATGAACTACAAGAAATGATAGACATAATAGTAAAAGAAAGCAACAAAAAAGGTCTCAGTCTGTATAGTAAGAAAACACAAATAAAGGCAATATCAAAGAAACAATCATCACCATCATGCAGCATAAAAATAAACAGGATAAATCTGAAACAAAAGTGCAACACGTCAAGTACTTGGGCACAATAATATCATTAGATGGAAGATGCATCACATAGATTAAAAAGCAGAATAGCTCAGGCCAAAATAACATTTCAGAAAATAAAAAATATCTTATGCAACAAATCTATGTCAATAGAAGTGAGAAAGAGAGTTCATCGATGCTATATAGAACTAATTCTGATCTATGGAAGCGAATAATGGACAGTAGACAAACAAATGAAAAGACGATTAGAGACCACAGAGATGGGATTTCTCAGAAAAATGTTGAAAGTTTCGTGGACAGCTATAAAGACCAATGAAGAAATTCTCAAAAGAGGCCAACACAAAAAGGGAACTTCAAAAAACATCAGAAAGAAACAATCAACATTTTTCGGGCACATAATGAGAAGAGGAAAGTTGGAATACTTGGTTACAACTGGCAAAATAAAAGGAAAGAGAGATCGCAGACGACAAAGAGAGAAAATACTGGATAGTTTGGTGTCATGGCATGGAAAATAGTCAACAACAGAACTGATAATATGCACGGTAAATTGAAGATTGTGGAAGGACATGATCGCCTACGCCAACCGGTATGGTACATGACGATGACGACTTATCAATGTCAGACAGTGTTAAGGGGATGTTGCATTCATCTTTCAACTGCTTGTAATTTCGTTAATGACGCGGAAGTGGGCATATGGTAGAGCTGATAACAGATGGTTAATCCTGCCTTTAGTCACGTGAGTGGACGTAGCACGTGACTCGCAGTGGGGAGAAGAGGGGGTGGGGGGGTCAAGTCTTTATTCAAATGAAAGTGGGTGAGAATTGGAGGTAGGAAGGGAGAGAGGGAGGGAGTGAAAGACAGACTTAAACCTGTGTCGTTCACAATGTCTGTCTTGTTTATTCAAGCTCAGACAAACTTTGAAATAGAATGAATACCTTGAGAAATAGAGTTGACCAAATCGTGGTGATAGGTAAACAAATGAGCCTATTGAAACGAGAAGTGTGGAGATGATTAAATGAAACAAAATGAGTGTAGGATGACTAATTGAAACAAGAGGAGTGTAGGATGACTAACTGAAACAAGAGGAGTGTAGGATGACTAATTGAAACAAGAGGAGTGTAGGATGACTAATTGAAACAAGAGGAGTGTAGGATGACTAATTGAAACAAGAGGAGTGTAGGATGACTAATTGAAACAAGAGGAGTGTAGGATGACTAATTGAAACAAGAGGAGTGTAGGATGACTAATTGAAACAAGAGGAGTGTAGGATGACTAATTGAAACAAAATGAGTGTAGGATGACTAATTGAAACAAAATGAGTGTAGGATGATTAATTGAAACAAGAGGAGTGTAGGATGACTAATAGAAACAAAATGAGTGTAGGATGACTAATTGAAACAAAATGAGTGTAGGATGATTAATTGAAACAAGAGGAGTGTAGGATGACTAATTGAAACAAGAGGAGAGGAGGATAATTAATTTTAAAAAGAGGAGTGAAAGATGATTAATTTCTACACGAGGAGTGAAGGATGATTAATTTCTACACGAGGAGTGAAGGATGAGTTTATAAAAGCAAGAGAAGTGAAGGATGATTAATTGAAACACGCGGAGCGGGGGATGATTAATTTAAACAAGAGGAGTGAAGGATGAGCTTATAATAACAATAGTAGTGGAGACTAACTTATAAGAATAAGAGGGTGTGGAAGATGATTAATGTATGTAAGATGAGTGGAGGATGATTAATTAAAATACTAAATGTAGACGATCAGTCTATTGAGAGACGAATATAGTATACAATTGTTCGATTGCATGGATTCAGTGTGGCTAGAAATAAGTTAGCTAAACAGTAAAGCCAACAGCAGGCAGTTTATTTATTGAAACAAGAAGTATGGATGGTTAATGGAAACATGAGACCCTGAGGAAGATTAGATTTTTGGAAGCAAAGGTCATAGAGGATACGATTTTTGAAATAAGAGAACGAGTTTGTGGAAAGAAGATAGTAATAGTTAGTTTATTTAAAGCTGTCGTTATTATGAGTTTACTAAAGTTAAAGGGTGCCCAAAACTTTGATTTGTAGACGTGTGTAAATGTGGCATGAAGACTCTGAACATAATACCTGCAGCCTGGAATCTACTAAAGGTTATTTTGAAAGGGAAGGTACACGATAGACGATGAGACGGCAGACCAAGACTGAAGTGAATTGATAACATCAATTGGTGGACAGGTGAACCTATTACAGCGTGCACTACCAAGAGAGACAGAGAAAGTAAAACAGTGCTTTGATGTGAAGGTGACACCCAATGAATGAGTATATGCCGCTATGCTAAAGGATACCCCACAACATAAAATGTTGTAGGAAAGTGAAGTATCAAATATCAACATCCTCATCATCATCATCGAGTGCCATTTCTGTAACGAAGGTTGGCTACCATGGAGCGCTATTCTGCTCTGTCTCTTGCTTTGATGGTACAGGTTGTCATAGGCTGGTTTGTCCATCTTTTTATGTTACTCGTCCATGTTAGTCTTGGTCTGCCTCTGCCTCTTTTACCTTATATTTTCCCCTCCAGGATTACTTTTAGTAGGCTGTTGTGTCTTTTAACATGGCCCAAAAATCGCATTTGTCTTGTTTGAATTGTGTTTAGTAGTTCTCTTTTCATTTTTAGTTGTTTTAAGACTTCATCGTTTGTTTTTTTTTATTCTTTGGTTATGGAAGGCCCCGGTATCACTTAATACGAATTAGAAACCATAATTGCTCAACCGCCCGTGCCAGTGGAATCATCCGAATTACTAACTCATCTCCCAAACAAAGAAAGGTAGCTGTAGTCCCCATCATAGCAGTCTCAGCACACGCCAAAAGACATAAGGCGAAACCGCATAGAAAGTGAACACAGCGAACTGTTCCCTGCCATACGATATAATCATTCATCGTAAACAAATGGAATATCGAAACATGATCAAAACGGATGAGACACACAGCTCACAGTGTGCACAGAGCACCTAACTCAGTAGCTCCTGCAACAAGCCGGACTTGGAATATGAGGAAACTGCAACAAGGAACACTTACATCGTTTGCTTGCTTTTCCTTCCATATGAACGTACTAGATCACACTATTTAGAAGTGAAGGGGGCAGTGCTTTTTCTCGCTGTTACTTACGCTTCATAATTCATCGAGCCATGTACCAGTTGGTTTGTCTGTGCCACAAGAGATATACAAGTTGCGATTGCATCTACTTTCAGTGTGTAACCATCACGCTACATGTATAACCGGAGATAAGCACATATACCAAACATAAGAAATATTAAATACTATGCGGGGCCGCTTGTATAGTTGCAGAAAACATATAGAATAAACAGATGATGGTATTGAGCAGCGAGACTGACAAAAAGGCAAGACAAACTACCACGTTTCGGCAAAAGCCTTCATCTGGTATATCAAACAGACTATACACATTAAACACATAATTCAGAGTCAGAATGCACAACAACACAGATCTGAAAAATGTGTATCAAACAAACTATGCACATAATTTTTCATTTTTTGTTCCTTTGGTCTAATTAAATCCTACGTACTATATTGTCTATTAATTTTTTAATCAGTCTCTAGGTAAATCTTGGCCACCGTCTTTTCGGACATTTTTTTTTTTTAGAACTCTCTGGTTGTGCATTCTGACTCGGAATTTTGTGTTCAATTTGAAATACCCGATGAATGCTTTTGTCGAAACGTTGTAGTCTGTCATTTCTTTCTGTTAGTCTAGCTGTTCAATACCATTTTATGTTTATTGTATATGTTACCTGTGTAATAAACGCTGTGAAGTGAAGAATTTATTTCTTCAGACTAAAAAGGGTTTAAAGTATTCGATGGCGTCACATATTTTCAATGTTTTCAAATGTTTTTTTTTAAAACATTGATCTGCTAAAGTATCAATGATACAAACGGGAGCAGAGGCACACGATAACAGCAGAGCTGAAGTTGTCAACGACTCATAATTGATGGTGGTCCAGACCTATCCACACTGTACTCCATATTCCACCAATTCGTAGTGCCCCAGAAACAGACAAAGTAATCTAGCCTGGCCAAGTGAGTAGAGATCCAGAAGAAGGGCAAACTGGTACTCAATAATGCCGTACTGAAGTCGAATGAGTCGGGTCAAAAATTGAAACAAATATGACAGTTTTACTGAAAACCATAACAAAACGCATACACGCGCATGTAACGTCCTTTTAGCCGTTTCCGAACGTTTCTTCGCACTGTACGTCATGTCGATTTCGATCCCATACGCTTAGCAACCAGAGTACGTCACTCTCAATTTGATTCGTGTATACCGTCATTAAACCGTACTCGTCTTACACAGCTCGTTATTGGTGAAATCTAATTCCTTATTCAATTTTCTAAAAATGCATATATAGCGTGCTATGTATTAGATAAATATATACATCGATATTTGGGAGCCGCGATAGCTCAGTGGTTAGTGAACTGGGCTACAAGGTTGGGTTCGATCCCAACCGACAGCCTCCGATTCACCCAATCTTAATGGGTACCGGAATTTTTTTTCTGGGAAAGTAAAACAGCACGGGCGTAATACCGACCACATTACCCCAAAAATCATGTGCCGAAGGTCGAATTCTTTGGTCTTCTTCTTTGTCTTTTACCCTCGGGATTCCAAAAAAGGGCCTGTTATGTAATACTCTCAGTTGGCTTCCGTAGTGTGTGTCCTATCCAGCGCCATCGTCATTGCTGTATCTCTTTATCCACTGGTATTTGACTGGTATATTTCCATAATAATATACAGCTTTGCTGTAGTCCTGAATGTCTGTGTGCCAATCACCAGTTCAGCTATTCTACATACTTCCATTTCCGCCTGTTCTCTTTGATTATCCAATTCAAATATTCTACATTATCACCAATTTCAAGTGTTTTACCTGAATACCCAATTCAAGTAGTCTAACTGATTACCCAATTCAAGTATGTTACATGAATACCCAATTCAAGTATTTTACCTGAATACCCAATTCAATTGAGCTGCGATAGCTCAGCGGTTAGTGAACTGGACTACAAAGGACAAGGAGTAGGATTCGATCTCAACCGACCGCTTCCGGGTTCACCAAGCATTTAATGGGTACCGGAATTTTTTATGGGAAAGTAAAGCGACACGGGCGTAACACCGACCACATTACCCCAAAAATCATGTGCCGAAGGTCTGTAAAATGTATGGTCACTAACACCATATTCTCTATATGCCACTTGGCGTGACAGGGGTATTTTACTTTATTTCACCCAATTCAATTAGTCTAACTGATTACCGAAACCTTGTATTTCTCTTGATTACCATTTTTTTTTAAAGTAGAAGGTGTGACACAAAACACATTTAATGTGTAATTGAATGAACTATGAAACTTCACCCTACCAGGTCAAGGCACTTGAAGATAAGGGACGTTAAGCTCTTCTTTACTGCTATTGATTTTTTTCAGGACACCGAGTCAAGTACCCATTTATTGTCAGCGTGGTTGACTGATCCTTCTTCTTAGCATTCACCCGTTAAGTGGTCGCTAAGTCATCATTATCGGGTGCCGTCTCCACATCGAAGGTTGGTTACCTTTGATGAGCGCCATTCCGCTCTGTCTCTTGCTTTGGTGGTGGAGATTGTCATTGGCTGATTTGTCCATCTTTTGATGGTATTCGTCCATACTAGTCTTGGTCTGCTTCTGCCTCAATTCCTTGTATATTTCCCTTCCAATAATACTTTTAGTAGGCTGTTGTGTCTTTTAACAATCCCCCAAAATTTCAATTGTCTTTTTATAATTGTGTTTAGTATTTCTCTTTTAATTTTTAGTTGTTTTAGAACTTCTTCATTTGTTTTCTTTTGTTTACATTCAATCTTACATATTTTTCTTTAAATCAAAATTTCAAAGGCTTAAATTTTCTGCTCTGTTTTCTTGTCTAATGTTCATGTTTCTGCGCCATACAGGAATATTGAGAAGGTATAACATTTTGTGAAATAAAAAATCATACCCAAACACTTAGTGGACTTGCGGCCTTATTCTCCGGTCTTGTTACTCCGGTACCCCAGATATGAGATAATGCGCTAGTAATAGTTTTATCAATTTCTTTATAATCACCAATTTACCTGTTTTAAAGCATCGCTAGTTGATGACATGTTAAAAGTTACCACCACTTTTTGGCAATTTAACATGTTCAAAACCTCCTGGTCACTTCTAGTTAATCCCATCTCATATCTATTATATCTGATGACCCCCACCTGGGCTGCTGAATTGTGCTTTCGTTATCTCAGCAGAAACCTTTGATGTCCAAAATGATAGTCTTTTTAGTCATGTACACAATAATAGCAGATTTATAGGGCCTGTTACAGAAATATACTGAATATTACTTTATTCAACGCCCATGTGGCTGCTGGGGACCTGACCAAGGTCAGGGAAGAAAAGATCCATTCACTGTCGGGTGCCAAGTGTGTTGTAAGGAGTTTAGGCTCATGTGTTATGCCTCAGCTATAAAGTTCATGCATCTGATCTGAAATCATGTTTCGTTCTAAACTAAGATGAAACCATGTTTCGTGCTTTAGCTAAGATGAAACCATGTTTCGTACTTTAGATCAGATGAAACCATGTTTCGTGCTTTAGCTAAGATGAAACGATGTTTCGTGTTTTAGATAAGATGAAACCATGTTTCGTGCTTTAGCTAAGCTAATGTGTGGTAGGCCTGACTCATTTTGGAAAACGTGCTGAAAAGGGGATCTATGGAGTTGTCCCCTATCTTGAGCAAAGGCCAGGTAGGTAACCGTTTATTTTAACTGGATCGATTGGTTGACTTCCATCTCTAACTCTTCTTCTTTCCTTCCTCAATGGTGCAGGTAAATTACGAGACAAATCGACGGCTTAACACGTGAGTTTCCACCCATATGTGCTCCACCGCATATCCAGAAGTGTTCGGAGATTTCTGGATAGTGTCGCTTCAAGCATCGAAAGTCACGATGCGAGGCAACATTCCTCACCTTCCCAGAGTACTGTCCTGGTACTCATTTCTGCCAGCGGCTGGGTCGACCGCAGGGGTATTTTTGTTTCTCCAACCACGAGTACAATTCACACTACTTCCAGCGAGAATCGAACACGAGTTGTTCAAACATCGGTAGCCCAGTCTGGTGTTTTCCCAAGGCCCCCATCCTTCCTCTTTTGTCAGCGTTACTGGAACATATAATTTGAGATCATTTGCCACTCTGTTGACCTCTGCTACTATGTTTTCTAGTGTCTCAAATATTTTATTAATCCATCTTTTTATGGTCGACCCCTTAAGTCTGGTATTCTCGTAAGGTTTGTTAAACGCTCGTATTGTTTCAGTCTTGCTGTCTTATCACGTGGCAAAACTATTTTAGTTGATTCCTTTTTATGTGTTCTATGGCAGGAATTATATATCTCAGTTCTTCTTTTCTAATCTGCTCTCTAATGCTGTTTCCTGTCATGCGCTTAACACATTTCATCTCAATATGTTTTTTTTTATTTTCCTTCTTGTTCTTGCGTCTAGCGTCCAGGTCTTTCTACACTTTGGGAAGGCACGAATAAAAAAAAGTTTCTGTTTCATTTCTCCTACACCACTTAGCCAAAACGTCATCAACTAGCTGCCTGACCCTTTGCTCCCTTAGCTCTCTTGTCTAATGTTTTCCCCTACCACCCTTGATATCATCAAATAATTTTTTCCCCTGTTAAAGTTGATAGCACTGTCAGAAAAGCATTATCTATACATAACTTCCAAAACACAACAAGAAGCTGAACTCTTTTCTTCCAAATTAATGTTCCTGACGACTTAAAAGAATTATGTCCAAATAATATTATAAGTCAAAATAAAAGAGAAAACTTTGTAAAACATGAAAACATCAATAATGGGGTATATTTCGGCAAGCTTTAACGTAGAACAAAAATTAAACAGATATCTGAGCTTGCTAACATTAGGTACTTCACAATTAGAGAATAGCACAATTCTCACCAGACTAAGAAATATTACCGGTCAAAGAACTTAAAATGGACCTAGATGCAAGAACAATAAGAAAAATAACCTCTACTGAGATAAAAATGTGTTAGACGAATGATAGGGAACAGCCTGAGAGACAAGAGTAGAAATAAAGAACTGAGAAAAAAGCTAGGAATAGGCCCGCCATAGAATATATTAAAAAAAACAACAACAGATAAAATGGTTTGGCCACGTGACAAGGTAGAGTGATCAAAACACAACACAACGAGCCTTCAATAAGCATTGCGAGAACACGAGACCCAAGGGTCGACCACGAAAAAGATGGATGGATGAAATATTAGAAGCACTAGGATGTATGCGATATATCACGACTTAGCGTAAACTAACGACATTATGCGATATATCACGACTTAATTTTTGGGGCATGTTAAAAGACACAACAGCCTACTGAAAGTAATATTGGAAGGAAAAATACAAGGTAAAAGAGGCAGAGGCAGACCAAGACTAACGTAGACGAGTAACATCAAAAGATGGACAAGTCAATCTATGACAGCCTGCACCATCAAAGCAAGAAACAGAGTAGAATGGCGATCCATGGTAGCCAACCTTCGTTGCGGAGAAGGCACTCGATGAATGATGATGATGATCACGACTTAGCGTAAACTAGCGACATTATGCGATATATTACGACTTAGCGTAAACTAGCGACATTATGCGATATATCACGACTTAGCGTAGACTAGCGACATTATGCAGCCCTGCTGTATAAATGTTGAACACAGAAGAGGAACACAGCGAGAATCTTCTCGACCAGTCAGTGTTTCTGGCTCCCGTCCATCGCAGCAGGCCCCACCCCTAATTTGGTATAAGCATCTCATTAGCCATCCTCACATTCTGACTATAAGCGATGACAACGGGGTAGTTACTAATCTTGACGAGTGACCAACATAGCCTAGACCAGTGGCGTACAGAGAAAGGGGAGGGGGTGTATGTTTAGGGCGGTTGCCCCTGCAGAAAAATATTAGGGGGTAAAATATCAACAGAAAAAAAAACTTAAATTATAGTTATAATTAATACATATATGGGAGCCGCGATAGCTCAGTGGTTAGTGAACTGGACTACAAAGACCAAGAGGTAGGGTTCGATCCCAACCGACGGCCTCTAGTTCACCCAGCCTTTAATGTGTACCGGATTTTTCTTGCGGGAAAGTAAAGCGGCATGGGCATAATACTGACCACATTACCCCAAACATCATGTGCCTGTAAAATTTATGGTCACTAACACCATATTCCATATACGCCACTTGGCGTGCCGGGGGTACTTTACTTTACTATCTCATAATACATAAATCATTAAAAAAAAAAGAGGTTAGTAGCGCAAATCTTTCTCTGCCCCAAATTCTGATAAACTTATGCTACGCCAACGAGCTGGACAAAAACTCACCATGTTGCATTCTTCTGTATTAGTTATCTTTCTCTACTCATGGACTTGGAGTTAGATTTATTCTACTGTAAACATGCATAGGTAATTAATTGTTCATTACTATTTATCGATGGATTTGTTTTCACTTTACAGCGAACATATTATGAGATCAATTGTAGACAATAAAAAGGAATTGAAGTCAACGGTCACAAAATAAATAATTTGCAATATGCGGATGACACAGTCTTAATAGCAGAGACAGAGAATGAACAACAAGAAATGATAGACATAATAGTAAAAGAAAGCAACAAAAAAGGTCTCAGTCTGTACAGTAAGAAAACACAAATAAAGGCCATATCAAAGAAACAATCATCACCATCATACAGCATAAAAATAAACAGGATAAATCTGAAACAAAAGTGCAACACGTCAAGTACTTGGGCACAATAATATCATTAGATGGAAGATGCATCACATAGATAAAAAGCAGAATAGCTCAGGCCAAAATATCATTTCAGAAAATAAAAAAAATATCTTATGCAACAAATCTATGTCAATAGAAGTGAGAAAGAGAGTTCATCGATGCTTTATAGAACTAATTCTGATCTATGGAAGCGAATAATGGACAGTAGACAAACAAACGAAAAGACGATTAGAGACCACAGAGATGGGATTTCTCAGAAAAATGTTGAAAGTTTCGTGGACAGCTAAAAAGACCAATGAAAAAATTATCAAAGAGGCCAACACAAAAAGGGAACTTCAAAAAACATCAGAAAGAAACAATCAACATTTTTCTGGCACATAATGAGAAGAGGAAAGTTGGAATACTTGGTTACAACTGGCAAAATAAAAGGAAAGAGAGATCGCCGACGACAAAGAGAGAAAATACTGGATAGTTTAGTGTCATGGCATGGAAAATAGTCAACAACAGAACTAATAATATGCACGGTAAATTGAAGATTGTGGAAGGACATGATCGCCTACGCCAACCGGTATGGTACATGACGATGACGACTTATCAATGTCAGACACTGTTAAGGGGATGTTGCATTCATCTTTCAACTGCTTGTAATTTCGTTAATGACGCGGAAGTGGGCATATGGTAGAGCTGATAACAGATGGTTAATCCTGCCTTTAGTCACGTGATTGGACGTAGCACGTGAATCGCAGTGGGGAGAAGAGGGGGGGGGGGTCAAGTCTTTATTCAAATTAAGGTGGGTGAGAATTGGAGGTAGGGAGGGAGAGAGGGAGGGAGTGAAAGACAGACTTAAACCTGTGTCGTTCACAATGTCTGTCTTGTTTATTCAAGCTCAGACAAACTTTGAAATACATGTAGAATGAAACCTTGAGAAATAGAGTTTACCAAATCGTGGTGATAGGTAAACAAATGAGTCTATTGAAACGAGAAGTGTGGAGGATGATTAAATGAAACAAAATGAGTGTAGAATGACTAATTGAAACAAGAGAAGTGTGGAGGATGATTAAATGAAACAAAATGAGTGTAGGATGACTAATTGAAACAAGAGAAGTGTGGAGGATGATTAAATGAAACAAAATGAGTGTAGGATGACTAATTGAAACAAGAGAAGTGTGGAGGATGATTAAATGAAACAAAATGAGTGTAGGATGACTAATTGAAACAAGAGAAGTGTGGAGGATGATTAAATGCAACAAAATGAGTGTAGGATGACTAATTGAAACAAGAGAAGTGTGGAGGATGATTAAATGAAACAAAATGAGTGTAGGATGACTAATTGAAACAAGAGAAGTGTGGAGGATGATTAAATGAAACAAAATGAGTGTAGGATGACTAATTGAAACAAGAGGAGTGGAGGATGATTAATTTTAAAAAAAGTAGGAGGATGATTAATTTTAAAAAGAGTAGTGGAGGATGATTAATTTAAACAAGAGGAGTGGATGGTAATTAATTTAAACAAGAGGAGTGGAGAATGACAATTTAAACAAGAGGAGTGAAGGATGAGCTTATAATAACAATAGTAGTGGAGACTAACTTATAAGAATAAGAAGGTGTGGAAGATGATTAATGTATGTAAGATGAGTGGAGGATGATTAATTAAAATACTAAATGTAGAGGATCAGTCTATTGAGAGACGAATATAGTATACAATTGTTCGATTGCATGGATTCAGTGTGGCTAGAAATAAGTTAGCTAAACAGTAAAGCCAACAGCAGGCAGTTTATTTATTGAAACAAGAAGTATGGATGGTTAATGGAAACATGAGACCCTGAGGAAGATTAGATTTTTGGAAGCAAAGGTCATAGAGAATACGATTTTTGAAATAAGAGAATGAGTTTGTGGAAAGAAGATAGTAATAGTTAGTTTATTTAAAGCAGTCGTTATTATGAGGTTACTAAAGTTAAGGGGTGCCCAAAACTTTGAATTGTAGACGTATGTAAATGTGGCATGAAGACTCTTAACATAATACCTGCAGCCTGGAATCTACTGAAGGTTATTTTGAAAGGGAAGGTACACGATAAACGATGAAACGGCAGACCAAGACTGAAGTGAATTGATAACATCAATTGGTGGACAGGTGAACCTATTACAGCGTGCACTACCAAGAGAGACAGAGAAAGTAAAACAGTGCTTTGATGTGAAGGTGACACCCAATGAATGAGAATATGCCGCTATGCTAAAGGATATCCCACAACATAAAATGTTGTAGGAAAGTGAAGTATCAAATATCAACATCCTCATCATCATCATCGAGTGCCATTTCTGTAACGAAGGTTGGCTACCATGGAGCGCTATTCTGCTGTCTCTTGCTTTGATGGTACAGGTTGTCATAGGCTGGTTTGTCCATCTTTTTATGTTACTCGTCCATGTTAGTCTTGGTCTGCCTCTGCCTCTTTTACCTTGTATTTTCCCCTCCAGGATTACTTTTAGTAGGCTGTTGTGTCTTTTAACATGGCCCAAAAATCGCATTTGTCTTGTTTGAATTGTGTTTAGTAGTTCTCTTTTCATTTTTAGTTGTTTTAAGACTTCATCGTTTGTTTTTTTTTATTCTTTGGTTATGGAAGGCCCCGGTATCACTTAATACGAATTAAAAACCATAATTGCTCAACCGCCCGTGCCAGTGGAATCATCCGAATTACTAACTCATCTCCCAAACAAAGAAAGGTAGCTGTAGTCCCCATCATAGCAGTCTCAGCACACGCCAAAAGACATAAGGCGAAACCGCATAGAAAGTGAACACAGCGAACTGTTCACTGCCATACGATATAATCATTCATCGTAAACAAATGGAATATCGAAACATGATCAAAACGGATGAGACACACAGCTAACAGTGTGCACAGAGCACCTAACTCAGTAGCTCCTGCAACAAGCCGGACTTGGAATATGAGGAAACTGCAACAAGGAACACTTACATCGTTTGCTTTCTTTTCCTTCCATATGAACGTACTAGATCACACTATTTAGAAGTGAAGGGGGCAGTGCTTTTTCTAGCTGTTACTTACGCTTCATAATTCATCGAGCCATGTACCAGTTGGTTTGTCTGTGCCACAAGAGATATACAAGCTGCGATTGCATCTACGTTCACTGTGTAACTATCACGCTACCTGTATAACCGGAGATAAGCACATATACCAAACATAAGAAATATTAAATACTATGCGGGGCCGTTTGTATAGTTGCAGAAAACATACAGAATAAACAGATGATGGTATTGAGCAGCGAGACTGACAGAAAGGCAAGACAAACTACCACGTTTCGGCAAAAGCCTTCATGTGGTATATCAAACAGACTATACACATTAAACACATAATTCAGAGTCAGAATGCACAACAACACAGATCTGAAAAATGTGTATCAAACAAACTATGCACATAATTTTTCATTTTTTGTTCCTTTGGTCTAATTAAATCCTACCTACTATATTGTCTATTAATTTTTTAATCAGTCTCTAGGTAAATCTTGGCCACCGTCTTTTCGGACATTTTTTTTTTTTAGAACTCTCTGGTTGTGCATTCTGACTCGGAATTTTGTGTTCAATTTGAAATACCCGATGAATGCTTTTGTCGAAACGTTGTAGTCTGTCATTTCTTTCTGTTAGTCTAGCTGTTCAATACCATTTTATGTTTATTGTATATGTTACCTGTGTAATAAACGCTTTGAAGTGAAGAATTTATTTCTTCAGACTAAAAAGGGTTTAAAGTATTCGATGGCGTCACATATTTTCAATGTTTTCAAATGGTTTTTTTAAAACATTGATCTGCTAAAGTATCAGTGATACAAACGGGAGCAGAGGCACACGATAACAGCAGAGCTGAAGTTGTCAACGACTCATAATTGGTGGCTTGCTCTTGATCGGTGGTCCAGACCTATCCACACTGTACTCCATATTCCACTAATTCGTAGTGCCCCAGAAACAGACAAAGTAATCTAGCCTGGCCAAGTGAGTAGAGAACCAGAAGAAGGGCAAACTGGTACTCAATAATGCCGTACTGAAGTCGGATGAGTCGGGTCAAAAATTGAAACAAATATGACAGTTTTACTGAAAATCATAACAAAACGCATACACGCGCATGTAACGTCCTTTTAACCGTTTCCGAACGTTTCTTCCCACTGTACGTCATGTCGATTTCGATCCCATACGCTTAGCAACCAGAGTACGTCACTGTCAATTTGATTCGTGTAAACCGTCATTAAACCGTACTCTTCTTACACAGCTTGTTATTGGTGAAATCTAATTCCTTATTCAATTTTCTAAAAATGCATATATAGTGTGTTATGTATTAGATAAATATTTACATCGATATTTGGGAGCCGCGATAGCTCAGTGGTTAGTGAACTGAACTACAAAGGAGAAGAGGTTGGATTCGATCCCAACCGACGGCTTCCGATTCACCCAATCTTAATGGGTACCGGAATTTTTTTCTGGGAAAGTAAATCAGCACGAGCGTAATACCGACCACATTACCCCAAAAATCATGTGCCGACGGTCGAATTCTTTGGTCTTCTTCTTTGTCTTTTACCCTCGGGATTCCAAAAAAGGGCCTGTTATGTAATACTCTCAGTTGGCTTCCGTAGTGTGTGTCCTATCCAGCGCCATCGTCGTTGCTGTATCTCTTTATCCACTGGTATTTGACTGGTATATTTCCATAATAATATACAGCTTTGCTGTTGTCCTGAATTTATGTGTGCCAATCATTAGTTCAGCTATTCTACATAATTCCCTTTCCGCCTGTTCTATCTGATTATCCAATTCAAATATTCTACATTATCACCAATTTCAAGTATTTTACCTGATTACACAATTCTAGTAGTCTACTTGATTGTTCAATTTTACCTGAAAACCCAATTGAAGTAGTCTAACTGCTTACCCAACTCAAGTATTTTACTTGAATACCCAATTCAATTGAGCCGCGATAGCTCAGTGGTTAGTGAACTGGACTACAAAGGACAATGGAAGGATTCGATCTCAAAAGACGACTTCCGGGTTCACCAAGCATTTAATGGGTACCGGAATTTTTTCTGGGAAAGTAAAGCGACACGGGCGTAATACCGACCACATTACCCCAAAAATCATGTGACGGGGGTATTTTACTTTTTTTCTTTTAACCCAATTCAATTTTTCTAACTGATTACCGAAACCATGTATTTCTCTTGATTACCATTTTTTTTTTAAAGTAGAAGGTGTGACACAAAACACATTAATGTGTAATTGAATGAACTATGAAACTTCACCCTACCAGGGCAAAGCACTTGAAGATAAGGGACATTAAGCTCTTCTATACTGTTATTGATTTTCTTCAGGACACTGAGTCAGGTACCCATTTATTGTCAGCGTGGTTGACTGCTCCTTCTTCTTAGCATTCACCCGTTAAGTGGTCGCTAAGTCATCATTATCGTCTTCGCATCGAAGGTTGGTTACCTTGGATGAGCGCCATTCCGCTCTGTCTCTTGCTTTGGTGGTGGAGATTGTCATTGGCTGATTTGTCCATCTTTTGATGGTATTCGTCCATACTAGTCTTGGTCTGCTTCTGCCTCAATTCCTTGTATTTTCCCTTCCAATAATACTTTTAGTAGGCTGTTGTGTCTTTTAACAATCCCCCAAAATTTCAATTGTCTTTTTATAATTGTGTTTAGTATTTCTCTTTTAATTTTTAGTTGTTTTAGAACTTCTTCATTTGTTTTCTTTTGTTTACATTCAATCTTACATATTCTTCTATAAATCAAAATTTCAAATGCTTAAATTTTCTGCTCTGTTTTCTTGTCTAATGTTCATGTTTCTGCGCCATACAGGAATATTGAGAAGGTATAACATTTTGTGAAATAAAAAATCATACCCGAACACTTAGTGGACTTGCGGCCTTATTCTCCGGTCTTGTTACTCCGGTACCCCAGATATGAGATAATGCGCTAGTAATAGTTTTATCAATTTCTTTATAATCACCAATTTACCTGTTTTAAAGAATCGCTAGTTGATGACATGTTAAAAGTTACCACCACTTTTTGGCAATTTAACATTTTCAAAACATCCTGGTCACTTCTAGTTAATCCCATCTCATATCTATTATATCTGATGACCCCCACCTGGGCTGCTGAATTGTGCTTTCGTTATCTCACCAGGAAACTTTGATGTCCAAAATGATACTCTTTTTAGTCATGTACACAATAATAGCAGATTTATAGGTCCTGTTACAGAAATACACTGAATATTACTTCATTCAACGCCCATGTGGCTGCTGGGAACCTGACCAAGGTCAGGGAAGAAAAGATTAAGTCACTGTCGGGTGCCAAGTGTGTTGTAAGGAAGTTAGGCTCATGTGTAGCCTCAGCTATAAAGTTCATGCATCTGATCTGAAATCATGTTTCGTGCTTTAGCTAAGATAAAACCATGTTTTGTGCTTTAGCTAAGATGAAACCATGTTTCGTGCTTTAGATAAGATGAAACCTTGTTTTGTGCTTTAGATAAAATGAAACCATGTTCCGTGCTTTAGATAAGATGAAACCATGTTTCGTGCTTTAGATAAGATGAAACCATGTTTCGTGCTTTAGATAAGATGAAACCATGTTTCGTGCTTTAGATAAGATGAAACCATGTTTCATGCTTTAGATAAGATGAAACCATGTTTCGTGCTTTAGATAAGATGAAACCATGTTTCGTGCTTTAGCTAAGCTAATGTGTGGTAGGCCTGACTCATTTTGGAAAACGTGCTGAAAAGGGGATCTATGGAGTTGTCCCCTATCTTGAGCAAAGGCCAGGTAGGTAACCGTTTATTTTAACTGGATCGATTGGTTGACTTCCGTCTCTAACTCTTCTTCTTTCCTTCCTCAATGGTGCAGGTAAATTACGAGACAAATCGACGGCTTAACACGTGAGTTTCCACCCATATGTGCTCCACCGCATATCCAGAAGTGTTCGGAGATTTCTGGATAGTGTCGCTTCAAGCATCGAAAGTCACGATGCGAGGCAACATTCCTCACCTTCCCAGAGTACTGTCCTGGTACTCATTTCTGCCAGCGGCTGGGTCGACCGCAGGGGTATTTTTGTTTCTCCAACCACGATACAATTCACACTACTTCCAGCGAGAATCGAACACGAGTTGTGCAAACATCGGTAGCCCAGTCTGGTGTTTTCCCAAGGCCCCCATCCTTCCTCTTTTGTCTTTCAGCGTTACTGGAACATATAATTTGAGATTATTTGCCACTCTGTTGACCTCTGCTACTATGTTTTCTAGTATCTCAAATATTTCATTAATCCATGTTTTTCATGGTCGACCCTTAAGTCTGGTATTCTCGTAAGGTTTGTTAAACGCCCGTGTTATGTTTCAGTCTTGCTTTCTTATCACGTGGCAAAACTATTTTAGTTGATTCCTTTTTATGTGTTCTATGGCAGGAATTATTCCTAGTTTTTTTTCTCAGTTCTTCTTTTCTAATCTGCTCTCTAATGCTGTTTCCTGTCATGCACTTAACACATTTCATCTCAATAATGTTTTTTTTTTTTTTATTTTCCTTCTTGTTCTTGCGTCTAGCGTCCAGGTCTTTCTACACTTTGGGAAGGCACGAATAAAAAAAAGTTTCTGTTTCATTTCTCCTACACCACTTAGCCAAAACGTCATCAACTAACTGCCTGACCCTTTGCTCTCTTAGCTCTCTTGTCTAATGTTTTCCCCTACCACCCTTGATATCATCAAATAATTTTTTCCCCTGTTAAAGTTGATAGCACTGTCAGAAAAGCATTATCTATACATAACTTCCAAAACACAACAAGAAGCTGAACTCTTTTCTCCCAAATTAATGTTCCTGACGACTTAAAAGAATTATGTCCAAATAATATTATAAGTCAAAATAAAAGAGAAAACTTTGTAAAACATGAAAACATCAATAATGGGGTATATTTCGGCAAGCTTTAACGTAGAACAAAAATTAAACAGATATCTGAGCTTGCTAACATTAGGTACTTCACAATTAGAGAATAGCACAATTCTCACCAGACTAAGAAATATTTCCGGTCAAAGAACTTAAAATGGACCTAGATGCTAGAACAATAAGAAAAATAACCTCTACTGAGATAAAAATGTGTTAGACAAATGATAGGGAACAGCCTGAGAGACAAGAGTAGAAATAAAGAACTGAGAAAAAAGCTAGGAATAGGCCCGCCATAGAATATATTTTAAAAAAAAACAGATAAAATGGTTTGGCCACGTGACAAGGCAGAGTGATCAAAACACAACACAACGAGCCTTCAATAAGCATTGCGAGAACACGAGACCCAAGGGTCGACCACGAAAAAGATGGATCGGTGAAATATTAGAAGAACTAGGAAACATAACAGCAGCAGAAGCGTACATAAGAGCAAAAGACCGCAAATTATATCTCCCCTCGACGTTGAAAGGCAAATGAGGAACGAAAGAAGAAGAAGAAGAAAAAAAGAAAGAACTTAAAGTCAAAGTTAAGTTGCAGCAGTTGCTTTGTTAGTTCCTATTGTACCGAAGTCAGTTCTTTGAGCAGAATTCAAGAAGTTCTGACAATTTTCTACTATATTTTATAGATTTTGATTAACTATCTAAGGGGGTAGAGTTCTCCCCTACCAAAGGAGGAGTAAGACGTCACCTTACTTCCGCTGGTCTTCGGGACACACTTGGGAAAGGTGGAGCTCTCGTTTAGACCCCCTATCAGGGTTATGTGAAGCCATTGGAGCAGGTGGTGGATGGTGTTGTGGCAGCCGACAAGTAGTGCCGGTTATGGTCCCCACACTGTGATGGTAGGCAGTGGATCTCATTTGTAAAGATAGTGGCTGCGATCTCTGACTAGTAAAGTCACTGCCAAGTAGGAAAGGAGTAACAAACTACACTCTTATATTGTTGAGTAAAATTATGTCTCATACAATTAAAATCAGCTAACAACGTTATTGGGGACTCAATAGGCACGTCGTCCGTTAGGGAGCGTCATGTGCTACAGGTGACACTTGATCGTCATCAAGCTACTGTATGCAAGATCAAAAAATAAAGAGACACTAGCAATAAGAAATTGGAACATTTGATCATTATTCCAGGATGGCAAGCTAGAAAACATCAGCCAAGAGATGAAGAGAATGACATTGAACGTCGTGGGACTATGTGAAATGAGATGGACAGGAGCAGGATTGTTACAACGCGACAGTGGACATGTAATTTACTCTGTAGGAACCACACACGAAAGAGGAGTGTCATCATGTTAGAGAAAAAAAAAGTCAAAGTTTCAGGATGTGTGAAATGAAAGTAAGGAAATATAGTAATGGATCAGGAGGAGATAATGAAAAGATGGACACAATATATCAGTCAACTCTATGATGATGAAAGACCAGAGCTAAACAATTAAAACAAAGACACATGACCACAAATAATGCAGAGTGAAGTGGAGAAGGCAATTCAAAACATGAAAAGAGGCAAAGTTCCAGGTCCTGACAATATAACAACCGAAGAGATAAATGCATTAGGAGAGCAGGGGGTAATTACCAAACAGGAGATTTCCAATATATTAAAAAAAATTATGCAGACAAGGCTGTGTTCTGTCGCCGGATTTGTTTTCACTTTACAGCGAACATATTATGAGATCATTAGTGGACAAAAAAGGAATTGATGTTAACGGTAACAACATAAACAATTTGCGATATGCACATGATACAGTCTTAATAGCAGAGACAGAGAATGAACTACGAGAAATGATAGACATAATTGTAAAAGAAAGCAACAAGAAAAGTCTCAGTCTAAATAGTGAGAAAACAAAAGTAATGGTCATATCGAAGAAACAATCATCACCATCATGCAGCACAAAAATAAACAGGACAAATCTGAAAAAGGTGCAACGTGTCAAATACTTTGGTACAATAATAACATCAGATGGATGATGGACCACATAAATAAAAAAAACAGAATAGTTCAGGCCAAAATAGCATTTCAGAAATTGAAAAATGTCTTATGCAACAAATCTAATTGTCAATAGAAGTGATAAATAGAGTTCATCGGTGCTTTATAGAATCCATCCTGACATATGGAAGTGAATCATGGACAGTAGACAAACAAATAAAAAAAAACCATTAATGACTACAGAGATGGGATTTCTCAGAAGAATGTTGAAAGTTCCCTGGACAGCTAAAAAGACCAATGAGGAAGTTTTCAAAGATGCCAACACAAAAAGGGAGCTCATAAAAAACAGAAAGAAAATATCAACATTTTTCGGCCACATCATGAGAAGAGGAAAATTGGAATACTTGGTTACAACTGGCAAAATACAGGGAATGTGTGATCGCGGACAACAAAGTGAGAAAATACTAGATAGCTACTAGATGTCATGGTAGGGAAAATAGTCAACAACAGAATTGATACGATTCACGATGGATAGAAGATTGTGGAAGGACATGATCGCCAACGCCAACCAACCGGTATGGCACAGGATGATGATACTAATTAATTATATCCACAATTGAGTCACTCTGTTTGAGTGACTCTGTTTGGGTCTTCTGTATTAATTGTTCTATGTAGATGTTCATTTCACCTCCCTTGTGAAAAGGAACAATTTCATTTGTTCAAACAAATAATTTTGATATAATTATATATCTGACCGAGATTATATCACAACCCACCGAAATAATCTACGCAATTAAAAAAAAACCCATTATCGTTAAAATAATCTCAATCGCTTCTTGTTAACATTCCAGGAAAAAGGTAATAACAATAATAGTGGCGCTAGCAGACATTCTATGTTCAAACTCTTAGCGTGCTGACTGTCCGTCTCAATCTAATTAGCTCTCGCTTCTCGTAATCGCAGGTCCCAAACAGCACCGATTGCGCAAGCAGTTTCCCTGGATGCCGAGAGTCTAGAATCCAGTATTTAGGAATACTCTGTCCCGACTGGAGGCTCGCTGTATTCTCCTGCTATGATCTGCACACGGGCAGTTGTTACAGATGTCGATGATGCATTAAGAATTTTCTTTCTTGGGGTAAGTACATAGTGATCATTGTCTGACCACTGAATATTATATTTTGTTTGTCTATCTATGATCGGCGCAGAAGGGGGCTTGATGTCTAATTATTGTCTATGACCGTTGCGGAGGGGGGGCTTGATGTCTAACTGGTTATAACCGATACTGAAGGGGCTTAATGTCTAACTGGTTATAACCGATACTGAAGGGGCTTGATGTCTAACTGTCTATGACCGTCGCAGAAGGGGGCTTGATGTCTAATTATTGTCTATGACCGTTGCGGAGGGGGGCTTGATGTCTAACTGGTTATAACCGATACTGAAGGGGCTTGATGTCTAACTGTCTATGACCGTCGCAGAAGGGGGCTTGATGCTTGTCTGTGACCGTCGCAGAAGGGGGCTTAATGCCTAATTGTCTATGATCGTTTCGGAGGGGGGGGGGCCTTGATGTCTAACTGTCTATAACAGTTGCGGAGGGGGGAGGGGCTTGATGTCTAACTGTCTATGACCGTCGCAGGTGAGTGTTTGATGTCTGTCTATGACCGTCGGAGGTGGGGTGTTTGATGTCTAACTGTCTATGACTATTGCGGAGGGGGGAGGGGCTTGATGTCTAACCGTCGTCGGGGGGGGGAGGTTGATGTCTAACTGCCTAGGGCCGTCGGGGATGGGTGTGTTTGATGTCTAATTGTCCGTGACCGTCGAGGGGGTGTTTGATGTCTGTCTATGACCGTCAGGGGGAGTGATTGATGTCTAACTGTCTGTGACCGTCGGGGGGGGGGGTGTCTGATGTCTGTCTACGACCGTCGGGGGGAGTGTTTAATGTCTGTTTATGATCATCGGGTGAGGGGAGTGTTTGATGTCTAACCGTCTATGGCAGTTGGTGAGGGGGGAGGGGAAGGGGGGTTTGATGTCTGTCTATGACCGTCACGTGGAGTGATTGATGTCTAACTGTCTATGACCGTCGGGGGGGAGTGTTTGATGTCTAACCGTCTAAGGCAGTCGGTGAGGGGGGGAGGGGGAGGGGGGTTTGATGTCTGTCTATGACCGTCACGTGGAGTGATTGATGTCTAACTGTCTATGACCGTCGGGAGGTGTGTTTGATGTCTGTTTATGAAAGTGGGGGGGGGGGGGGTTTGACGTATAACTGGCTCTGACCGTTAGGGAGGGGGGGGGGAGTGTTTGATGTCTATCTGTGATCTTCGTAGAAGTGGCTTCCTGCCAAATTGTCTAAGATTGTCGCAGAAGTGGCTTCCTGCCAAATTGTCTAAGATTGTCGCAGAAGTGGCTTCATGCCAAATTGTCTAAGATTGTCGCAGAAGTGGCTTCATGCCAAATTGTCTAAGATTGTCGCAGAAGTGGCTTCATACCAAATTGTCTAAGATTGTCGCAGAAGTGGCTTCCTGCCAAATTGTCTAAGATTGTCGCAGAAGTGGCTTCATGCCAAATTGTCTAAGATTGTCGCAGAAGTGGCTTCATGCCAAATTGTCTAAGATTGTCGCAGAAGTGGCTTCATGCCAAATTGTCTAAGATTGTCGCAGAAGTGGCTTCATGTCAAATTGTCTAAGATTGTCGCAGAAGTGGCTTCATGCCAAATTGTCTAAGATTGTCGCAGAAGTGGCTTCATGCCAAATTGTCTAAGATTGTCGCAGAAGTGGCTTCATGCCAAATTGTCTAAGATTGTCGCAGAAGTGGCTTCAGGTCAAATTGTCTAAGATTGTCGCAGAAGTGGCTTCATGCCAAATTGTCTAAGATTGTCGCAGAAGTGGCTTCATGCCAAATTGTCTAAGATTGTCGCAGAAGTGGCTTCATGTCAAATTGTCTAAGATTGTCGCAGAAGTGGCTTCATGTCAAATTGTCTAAGATTGTCGCAGAAGTGGCTTCATGTCAAATAGTCTAAGATTGTCGCAGAAGTGGCTTCATGCCAAATTGTCTAAGATTGGCGCAGAAGTGGCTTCATGCCAAATTGTCTAAGATTGTCGCAGAAGGGGCTTCATGTCAAATTGTCTAAGATTGTCGCAGAAGTGGCTTCATGTCAAACTGTCTAAGATTGTCGCAGAAGTGGCTTCATGCCAAATTGTCTAAGATTGTCGCAGAAGTGGCTTCATGCCAAATTGTCTAAGATTGTCGCAGAAGTGGCTTCATGCCAAATTGTCTAAGATTGTCGCAGAAGTGGCTTCATGCCAAATTGTCTAAGATTGTCGCAGAAGTGGCTTCATGCCAAATTGTCTAAGATTGTCGCAGAAGTGGCTTCATGCCAAATTGTCTAAGATTGTCGCAGAAGTGGCTTCATGCCAAATTGTCTAAGATTGTCGCAGAAGTGGCTTCCTGCCAAATTGTCTAAGATTGTCGCAGAAGTGGCTTCATGCCAAATTGTCTAAGATTGTCGCAGAAGTGGCTTCATGCCAAATTGTCTAAGATTGTCGCAGAAGTGGCTTCATGCCAAATTGTCTAAGATTGTCGCAGAAGTGGCTTCATGTCAAATTGTCTAAGATTGTCGCAGAAGTGGCTTCATGCCAAATTGTCTAAGATTGTCGCAGAAGTGGCTTCATGCCAAATTGTCTAAGATTGTCGCAGAAGTGGCTTCATGCCAAATTGTCTAAGATTGTCGCAGAAGTGGCTTCAGGTCAAATTGTCTAAGATTGTCGCAGAAGTGGCTTCATGCCAAATTGTCTAAGATTGTCGCAGAAGTGGCTTCATGCCAAATTGTCTAAGATTGTCGCAGAAGTGGCTTCATGTCAAATTGTCTAAGATTGTCGCAGAAGTGGCTTCATGTCAAATTGTCTAAGATTGTCGCAGAAGTGGCTTCATGTCAAATAGTCTAAGATTGTCGCAGAAGTGGCTTCATGCCAAATTGTCTAAGATTGGCGCAGAAGTGGCTTCATGCCAAATTGTCTAAGATTGTCGCAGAAGTGGCTTCATGTCAAATTGTCTAAGATTGTCGCAGAAGTGGCTTCATGTCAAATTGTCTAAGATTGTCGCAGAAGTGGCTTCATGCCAAATTGTCTAAGATTGTCGCAGAAGTGGCTTCATGCCAAATTGTCTAAGATTGTCGCAGAAGTGGCTTCATGCCAAATTGTCTAAGATTGTCGCAGAAGTGGCTTCATGCCAAATTGTCTAAGATTGTCGCAGAAGTGGCTTCATGCCAAATTGTCTAAGATTGTCGCAGAAGTGGCTTCATGCCAAATTGTCTAAGATTGTCGCAGAAGGTGGCTTAATGCCTAAGTGTCTATGACCATTTCGGCGGGGGGTTTGATGTGTAACTCTCTGTGACTGTTGCAGGGGAGTGTTTGATGCCTGTTTATGACCGTCCGGGGAAGGGGGGGGGGGGGTGAGGGTATGTTTTATGTCTAACTGTCTATGGCTGACGGGGGGGGGGGTGGGGATTGATGTCTAACTGTCTGTGGCCGTCGGGGGTGGGGAGAGTGTTTTATGTCTAACTGTCTATGACCGTCTGGGGGGGGGGGGGGGGTTGATGTCTAACTGCCTAAGGCCGTCGGAGGATAGGGGTGTTTGATATATAACTGTTTTTGACCGTCGAGGGGCTGTTTGGTGTCTGTCTATGATCGTCGGGGGGGGGGGCGTGTTTGATGTCTAACTGTCTGTGACCGTCGAGGGGGGGGCGGGGTTGATGTCTGTCGATGACCGTCATGTGAGGTGATTGATGTCTAACTGTCTATGACCGTTGGGGGAGTGTTTGATGTCTGTCTATGATCGTCGGGTGGGAGGAGTGATTGATGTCTAACTGTCTATGACCGTCGAGGGGGGGGGGGAGTGTTTTATTTTAACTGTCTATGACTGTTGCGTAGGGAGGTGGTGTTTGATGTCTAGCTATGACCGTCGGGGAGGGGGCAGTTGATGTCAAACTGTCTATTACCGTCGGGGGGTGGGGGGGGGGTGGTTATTCTAACTGTCTATGACTGTTGCGGAAGGGGTGGTGGTGTTTGATGTCTAACTATGACCGCCGGGAAAGGGTATGGGTTGATGTCAAACTGTATATTACCGTCGGGGTGGGGAGTGTTTGATGTCTAACTGTCTATGACTGTCGGGGGGGGGGGTTGTTTGATGTCTATCTGTCTATGACCGTCGGGGGGGGGGGTTTGTTTGATGTCTAACTGTCTATGACCGTCGGGGGGAAGGGGTTGTTTGATGTCTAACTATGACCGTCGGGGGGAGAGGGTGATGTCCAACTGTCCGTGACCGTCGGGGGGGGGGGTAGTGTTTGATGTCTAACTGTCTATGACTGTTGCGGAGGGGGGTGTTATATGACCGTCGGGGTGGTGGGAGTGCTTGATGTCTAACTGTCTATGACCGTCGGGTAACTATAACCGTAGGGAAGGGGAGAGGTTGTTTGATGTCTATGACTGTGGTAGGGGAGTGTTTGATGTCAAACTGTTTATGACTGTGGTAGGGGAGTGTTTGATGTCAAACTGTTTATGACTGTGGTAGGGGAAAGTATGATGTCAAACTATTTATGACTGTGGTAGGGGAGTGTTTGATGTCAAACTGTTTATTACTGTGGTAGAGGAGTGTTTGATGTCAAACTGTTTATGACTGTGGTAGGGGAGTGTTTGATGTCAAACTGTTTATGACTGTGGTAGGGGAGTGTTTGATGTATCTCTGTCTATGACTGTGGTAGGGGAGTGTTTGATGTCTAACTGCTTATGACTGTGGTAGGGGAGTGTTTGATGTCAAACAGTTTATGACTGTGGTAGGGGAGTGTTTGATGTCTATCTGTTTATGACTGTGGTAGGGGAGTGTTTGATGTCTATCTGTCTATGACTGTGGTAGGGGAGTGTTTAATATCTGTCTATGATCGTCACGGAAGGAGGCTTATTGTCTAACTGTTTATGTCCGTCGGGGGGAGGAGGGTGTTTGGTGTCTAACTGTTTATGTCCGTTGGGGGTAGTAGGGTGTTTGGTGTCTAACTGTTTATGTCCGTAGGGGGAGGAGGGTGTTTGGTGTCTAACTATTTATGTCTGTTGGGGGGGTGGAGGGTGTTTGGTGTCTAACTGTTTATGTCCGTTGGGGGGAGGAGGGTGTTTGGTGTCTAACTGTTTATGTTCGTTGGGGGGAGGAAGGTGTTTGGTGTCTAACTGTTTATGTCCGTTTGGGGGAGAAGGGTGTTTGGTGTCTAACTGTTTATGACCGTCGGGGGACGGGGGTGTTTGATATCTAACTGTCTCTGATCGTCCGGGGGTGGGGGGGAGTTTGATGTCCTATTGTCTATGATCGTCGCTGATGGGGGTTTATTGTCTAACTGTCTATGACCGTCGGGGTAAGTGTTTGATGTCCTACAGTCTATGATCGTCGCGGATGGGGGTTTATTGTCTAACTGTCTATGACCGTCGGGGTAAGTGTTTGATGTCCTACAGTCTATGATCGTCGCGGATGGGGGTTTATTGTCTAACTGTCTATGGCAGTCGGGGTGAGTATTTGATGTCCTACACTTTCTGATCGTCGTGGATGGGGGTTTATTGTCTAACTGTTTATGACCGTCGGGGTGAGTGTTTGATGTCATACAGTTTATTATCGTCGAGGATGGGGGTTTATTGTCTAACTGTTTATGACCGTCGGAAGTAGTGTTTGATGTCCTACAGTCTATGATCGTCGCGGATGGGGGTTTATTGTATAACTGTCTATGACCGTCGGAAGTAGTGTTTGATGTTCTACTGTCTATGATCGTCGCGGATGGGGGTTTATTGTATAACTGTCTATGACCGTCGCGTTGAGTGTTTGATGTCCTACAGTCTATGATCGTCGCGGATGGGGGTTTATTGTATAGCTGTCTATGACCGTTGGGTTGAGTGTTTGATGTCCTACAGTCTATGATCGTCGCGGATGGGTTTTTTGTGTCTAACTGTCTATGACCGTCGGAAGTAGTGTTTGATGTTCTACTGTCTATGATCGTCGCGGATGGGGGTTTATTGTATAACTGTCTATGACCGTTGGGTTGAGTGTTTGATGTCCTACAGTCTATGATCGTCGCGGATGGGTTTTTTGTGTCTAACTGTCTATGACCGTCGGGGTGAGTGTTTGATGTCCTACAGTCTATGATCGTCGCGGATGGGGGTTTATTGTCTAACTGTCCATGGCCGTTGGGGGATAGTGTTTGATGTATAACTATCTATGACTGTTGCGGAGGAGGGGGGTGTGTTCTATGACCGTCGGTGTGGTGGGAGTGCTTGATGTCTAACTGTCTATGACCGTCTGGTAACTATAACCGTCGGGGAAGGGGGGGGAGGGTTGTTTGATGTCTAACCGTCTATGACTGTGGTAGGGGAGTGTTTGATGTCTAACTGTTTATGACTGTGGTAGGGGAGTGTTTGATGTCTATCTGTTTATGACTGTGGTAGGGGAGTGTTTGATGTCTAACTGTTTATGACTGTGGTAGGGGAGTGTTTGATATCTATCTGTCTATGACTATGGTAGGGGAGTGTTTGATGTCTAACTGTTTATGACTGTGGTAGGGGAGTGTTTGATGTCTATCTGTTTATGACTGTGGTAGGGGAGTGTTTGATGTCTAACTGTTTATGACTGTGGTAGGGGAGTGTTTGATGTCTAACTGTTTATGACTGTGGTAGGGGAGTGTTTGATGTCAAACTGTTTATGACTGTGGTAGGGGAGTGTTTGATGTCTAACTGTTTATGACTGTGGTAGGGGAGTGTTTGATGTCAAACTGTTTATGACTGTGGTAGGGGAAAGTATGATGTCAAACTATTTATGACTGTGGTAGGGGAGTGTTTGATGTCAAACTGTTTATTACTGTGGTAGAGGAGTGTTTGATGTCAAACTGTTTATGACTGTGGTAGGGGAGTGTTTGATGTCAAACTGTTTATGACTGTGGTAGGGGAGTGTTTAATATCTGTCTATGATCGTCACGGAAGGAGGCTGATTGTCTAACTGTTTATGTCCTTCGGGGGGAGGAGGGTGTTTGGTGTCTAACTGTTTATCTCCGTTGGGGGGAGGAGGATGTTTGGTGTCTAACTGTTTATGACCGTGGGGGGACGGGGGTGTTTGATATCTAACTGTCTATGATCGTCCGGGGGGGGGGAGTGGAATGTTTGATGTTCTACTGTCTATGATCGTCGCGGATGAGGGCTTATTGTCTAACTGCCTAGGACCGTCGCTGAGGGAGGAGGTTAAATGCCTCTGATCATCACAGAAGATACTTTGATATAGTTGTGAGGAAAGACGTTCTATCTGCAGTTCGAAAGTACTCAATTCGTTGGCAGCGATCGGAGATGTTGTCTTCACCAGTGACTTCTGACCTCCATGGTAGGCGGGCTCGAGCACCTAGTCCAGTCGGATGTGAGAGCAATAGACCGTCCCGTGTTGAAGCTGAAAGCGTAAAATGAAACTCTTGACAGCTGAACATCTAAAGGTGTATATTGTATGCTACTGACAGTGATAAGTTTAAACAAGAAAATGTAAATGTAAATGTATTACTTCTTTCACTATAAGCCATTTTACTATGAACCATTTTCTGAAATTATCTAGGGCTTTTGTTACGGCGGGAGCCACGATAGCTCAGTGGTTAGTGAACTGGACTACAAAGGACAAGAGGTAGGGCCGATCCCAACCGACGGCTTCCGGGTTCACCCAGACTTAAATGGGTACCGGATTTTTTTTCTAGGAAAGTAAAGCGGCACAGGCGTAATACCGACCACATTACCCACAAATAATGTGCCGAAGGTCTGTAAAATGTATGGTCACTAACACCATATTCCCTATACGTAAGGTGACCATTCGTCCCGGATTGTCCGGAATTTGACATTTTTTGAACCTTTGTCCCGGATTAGCTGCCGTACCGATTTTGTCCCGATTTTGGCATATTTTTTAGCTTTTGTCCCGGATTTGATAAAAAATAATTTGGGACACAAACGTTTACCAATTTTGCCATTTTGGTGAACGGCGTACATATCTTCACTTAAAAAAAAAATATTATTCCGTTGCTGTGTAGACAATTTTGTTTAATATCAAAACAGTAGAATGCGCTCCTAGTTTTAAATCTCGTATATATTCGTTGTGTTACTAACTTTCACTTTCACTTTCGCAAAAAAATGGCACCGAAGCGTAATTGTAGTTTTAATCAAGATTTACAAAAGGAATACCCTTTTATAAAAAAATGTCTACATCGTCACAGACTTCACTGTAAGATGTAATATATGTTCATCCGGGTTTACTATTAACCATAGTGGACGTGGTGATATTAAGAGCCACATAAATAGTGATAAACATAAGAGAGCCGTCGCTACTGCTGCATCAAGCTCGTCGTTGACACATTTTTTCGAGCTGAACAGGTTGGTGACAAAGAAGAACAGTTAGCTGCTACAGAAGGTGCCTTTGCATATTATACAGTGATGCACAATCACACGTTTAGATCTATGGACTGCACATCAAAATTGCTTCAGGTAACTTTAGAACCAAAATTTGCTCGTGCACGTACGAAAACAGAAGCTATTATTCCTGCTCTAAACGAGTTGAGATGTGACCTAGAAAACGTAACATTTATCTCCATACTGACAGATGCCTCCAACCACAAAGAAATCAAGATTTTTCCTTTGCTTGTCAGATACTTTGATCGCAATAAGGGACTGAAAGTTAAAATATTAGAGTTGAAGTCATTGCCGGGTGAAACATCTGATAAAGTAAGTAGTTTTCTTATTGACTGTCTAACTGAAAATGGTTTAGAACTGAAAGTAGTTGGATTATGTGCAGACAACACACATTCTAATTTTGGGGGCACTGAAAGAAAAGGACAGAACAATGTTTTCACAAAACTGAAAGAAAACCTTGGATATAGTTTGATAGGTGTTGGGTGTGCTTGCCATATTTTCCACAACACTGTTCGAGCAGCTGCAGACGTATTGCCTGTTGATGTTGAAATGACTATTGCAAAAATGTATCTGTACTTCAAATCATACACAGTTAGAGTTGAAAGTCTCAAGGAGTTTTGTCAGTTTGTCGACACAGACTTCCAGATGATTTTAGGTTATGCACAAACTAGGTGGCTTGCGCTCTTGCCTGCTGTTGAAAGGGTTCTTTACATGTTCCTGCCTCTAAAATCATATTTTCAATCTCAAGACAGATGCCCAGTTTTTATACATGAATTCTTTGAAAACCCACTGTTTGAGGCATGGCTTATTTTGGTTCACAGTCTCCACAGTCTCCTCTTTCCACGAAGCAGTGCAGAAAGTAGAGGGACAGATGGTTACTGTATATGAAGTCATTGACAACATCAATAGGTTGAAAGCTATCTTGGAGTCCAAGCTGGAAGACGGCTTCTTGCCATAAGAGTTCAGATAATCCTTAAAAAGCTGGAAATGGAAGGATTTCCACATGATGATGTGAAAAAGTTTAAACGCCAGTGTTTCTTCATTTTATGAAACAGCTTTAAGTTATTTGAAGAAATGGGCTGCAAATAATTTTCAAAACCTAGAGTCTTACAGCTGGGTAATGCTGAACAGAACACCAAATTGGGAAGATATTGAGAAGTCTTCATCATTAGTGAGTCAAACAGTGCCTTCAGTCGACTTTCCAGAAAATGAAATGTATGACGAATATGTCTACATGAAATAGTTCGTTACTTCACAAAAAATTAGTGAGTGGAGTCTTAATAAAACATTAGCAGGGCAGCGTTGGGTTGAACTAGCTTCCCACTTCAGAAACAATCATGTGCCCGTTTCACATATTCTGAAGTTGGCAGAGTTCTTTTGTGTCTACCTGGAACAAATGCTGCAACAGAACGAGTGTTTTCTCTAAAAAAAAAAAAAACTATCTTTACGTCACATAGTACCATTGCTGGTGTATGACGAGGGGCAACCTCGACCAGAGAAATAAAGGCCGCTTGGTCAAGCAGTCGCCACGACGTGTGAGACTCAGGATTTTTATTTCACCCCCGATAGAAAAAATCCTTTTAATGTGTTTTTAGTGTTTTCTCTGATGAACAGTTTATGGACAAATGATAAAACACAACTAGGTGTTGAAACTTTAAAAGCCATGTTGATCACCAAAGTGAACTATGAGGGAACATGTGTCGAATTTTATAAGATGCTGCATACAAAGAAGGACATTTGACAGAAAATCCACTCATCTGAAAAGTACAGAATCTCTGATTCACCTTCAATTTAAGTGAGTATCACTGTTTGTTTTTATCTCCTGATTATCCTGATAGCGTATTGTAGGTCTATATTATTAGATGTTTTAAAATGTATGTATGAAAATGACAGCAAGAAGAAATGTAATTTTATTGGTGGAAAATTGAAGTAAAATTCTTCCGTCCCGGAATGGGATTTCAAAAATATGGTCACCTTACCTATACGTCACTTGGCGTGTCGGGGGTTCTTTACTTTACTTTTTGCTACGGCACTAGAGCAACACAGGGTTGGACGTAAGAATAGCAAAATGTTACATCTTCTCAATATTCCTGTATGGTGCAGAAACATGAAAACAGAACAGAAAATTGAAGCCTTTGAAATGTGAATTTATAGAAGAATAAGTAGAACTGGATGGAAGGAAAAGAAAACAAACGATGAAGTTTTAGAACAACTAAAAATAAAAAGAGAACTACTAAACGCAATTAGAACAAGACAAATGAACTTTATGGGGCATGTTAAAAGACACAACAGCCTACTAAAAGTAATATTGGAAGGGAAAATACAAGGTAAAAGAGGCAGAGGCAGACCAAGACTAACATGGACGAGTAACATCAAAAGATGGACAAGCCAATGTATGACAACCTGCACCATCAAAGCAAGAAACAGAGTGGAATGGCGATCCATGGTAGCCAACCTTCGTTGCGGAGACGGCATCCGATGATGATAATGATGATGATGATGATGATGATGACTTTGCTACAGAGATGCGCACTATGCCGATATGTCCATGTGTTGTCAGGGAAGAGGCCAACATGCTAACAGACATTCCTAGGTTTACAAATGTGATACTAACAGAAAAATTCAAGAAAAGATGTAAAAAAAATTAACAGCAAAATAAATATTTGCTCGGACGCTTAGTGCTGACGACACATAGTACAACAGTAAAAGCTCTTCATCGTGCTCGATATCTTAAGTTTACCCATACTGCACACATCTCAAGTACTCTTTTTCCTGTTTGCCGTCTTGTCTGACCTCAACCTTATCACTGAAGTAACCTACAGAAAATGCAAGAACATTTTTTTGTAATTAAACCTTGTTTGAATCTCTTCTGAACACGGAGCCTATCTATCTATGTCTTCCCCAATTATCGCTTCTAGCATCTCATTTTGGTTTACCTGTTCAGTTTTTTTAAAGATAATTCTTCCTTCCTGTCTTCCTTATCAGCAACTGTAGGGGTCGCTGTGGCACTTCCATCAGACTTCATTAGCCTTCTCCATTAAATAAATTAAATTATATGCTCACTTTTAATTCAGTGTCCACTTTTTAAAATTAGATGTTCCATTCCTTTAATTAAACATTAAATTCTTTAAATTAAATGTTCACTTCCTTGAACTAAATGTTCACTTCTCTAAAGTAAATTTCACTTCTTTTAATGAAATGTTCACTTATTGAAATTAAATGTTCACTTCCTTTAATCAAATGTTCACTTCTTTAAAGTAAATTTCACTTCTTTTAATGAAATATTCACTTCTTTAAAATTAAATGTTCATTTATTTTATTAATGAAATGTTCACTTCTTTAAAGTAAATGTTCACTATTTTATTTAATTAAAAGTTCTCTTCTTTAAAGTAGATGCTCACTTCATTAAGGTAAATGTTTAAATAAAATGCTCCATTATTTGAAGAAAAAGTTCACTTCTTATTTAAATTAAATGCTAATTTTTCTAAATAAAATGCCAGCTGTTAAACAAAATGCTAATGACTGTCTATAAAATATTGACTGTTAAACAAAATGCTAATTTATGTCTATAAAATATTGACTGTTAAACAAAATGCTAATTTCTGTCTATAAAAAATTGACTGTTAACAAAATGCTAATTTCTGTCTATAAAAAATTGACTGTTAAACAAAATGCTAATTTCTGTGTATAAAATATTAACTGTTAAACAAAATGCTAATGACTGTCTATAAAATATTGACTGTTAAACAAAATGCTAATTTCTGTCTATAAAATATTGACTGTTAAACAAAATGCTAATTTCTGTCTATAAAAAATTGACTGTTAAACAAAATGCTAATTTCTGTGTATAAAATATTGACTGTTAAAACAAAATGCTAATTTCTGTCTATAAAAGTTGACTGTTAAACAAAATGCTAATTTATGTGTATAAAAATTAACTGTTAAACAAAATGCTAATGACTGTCTATAAAATATTGACTGTTAAACAAAATGCTAATTTCTGTCTATAAAATGTTGACTGTTAAACAAAATGCTAATTTCTGTCTATAAAAAATTGACTGTTAAACAAAATGCTAATTTTTGTCTATAAAAAAATTGACTGTTAAACAAAATGCTAATTTCTGTGTAAAAAATATTGACTGTTAAACAAAATGCTAATTTCTGTCTATAAAATGTTGACTGTTAAACAAAATGCTAATTTCTGTCTATAAAATGTTGACTGTTAAACAAAATGCTAATTTCTGTCTATAAAATATTGACTGTTAAACAAAATGCTAATTTCTGTCTATAAAATATTGACTGTTAAACAAAATGCTAATTTCTGTCTATAAAATATTGACTGTTAAACAAAATGCTAATTTCTGTCTATAAAATATTGACTGTTAAACAAAATGCTAATTTCTGTCTATAAAATGTTGACTGTTAAACAAAATGCTAATTTCTGTCTATAAAATATTGACTGTTAAACAAAATGCTAATTTCTGTCTATAAAATATTGACTGTTAAACAAAATGCTAATTTCTGTCTATAAAATATTGACTGTTAAACAAAATGCTAATTTCTGTCTATAAAATATTGACTGTTAAACAAAATGCTAATTTCTGTCTATAAAATATTGACTGTTAAACAAAATGCTAATGACTGTCTATAAAATATTGACTGTTAAACAAAATGCTAATTTATGTCTATAAAATATTGACTGTTAAACAAAATGCTAATTTCTGTCTATAAAATATTGACTGTTAAACAAAATGTTAATTTCTGTCTATAAAATGTTGACTGTTAAACAAAATGCTAATTTCTGTCTATAAAATATTGACTGTTAAACAAAATGCTAATTTCTGTCTATAAAATGTTGACTGTTAAACAAAATGCTAATTTCTGTCTATAAAATATTGACTGTTAAACAAAATGCTAATTTCTGTCTATAAAATGTTGACTGTTAAACAAAATGCTAATTTCTGTCTATAAAATGTTGACTGTTAAACAAAATGCTAATTTCTGTCTATAAAATATTGACTGTTAAACAAAATGCTAATTTCTGTCTATAAAATATTGACTGTTAAACAAAATGCTAATTTCTGTCTATAAAATATTGACTGTTAAACAAAATGCTAATTTCTGTCTATAAAATTAAAATAAGAAAAGAAAGGAGACCGTCACACGGCAGGAGACATGAAGAAAATAATTATAGTTCACATGCTATGTTAGACCTTCTGGGCATTATTTTCTGAGCAATGTGGTCAGTATTACGCCAGTGCTGTATTTTTTCCCCAGAAGATTTCAGTACCCATTTTTTAAATTTTTGTTAGCCAGCTTTTACCTCTGACGAAGTCCCTAGAGACTAGGATGTGAATTTTGAGTGTTAATCCATATTTCCCTGGCAGCCGTGTGCACAGGGGTCCTTTGCCGCACAGGCAGATAACTCCAACTTCGGAGGTACTCATATTTATTCCGTCGATGAGTAATTAACGTTTCAAGCCTCGCTGGTGAGACCAGGGGTGGTTGCCGCAGAGAGAAATCATAAATAAAAATCCCAACCGGAGCAGCCGGGACTTGAACCCACAACCTCTCTGTCTCGAGGCCGGCGTCGTGCCTTGAGACCAACCAACCCCCCCCCCCCCCCCCCCCCCCCCCCACCCCCATTTAAGACTGGATAAATCTATGAGTTGTCGGTTTGGACTGAATCAAACCTCTTGTCCTTAGTGATCTAGTTAACTAGCCATGAACCATCACAGGTTCCCTTTCAATAAAATGAAAACTTTGCAAATAAACTGCTCAATTCTTTATACACAAAGTTATGTCAATTTGCCCTGACTTCCTAGTACTATATATCTCTATCTATTGTCCTTTCGAGCCGAAGACGGCATAGGGCAGAACCACAATCTCAAAAACAGAAACCTTGCGTGCCAAAATGGCACATATTGCGGAGATCACTGCTTCTAAAATCTATGGCTCTGTTTCCATAACAACACTTTTTACAATGACAGCTTGTCAAACCTCCTTAGTCGCCTCTTACGACATGCCTGGAAGGTCACAGTGTGTCCTAGTACTACTACCTTATTATTTCTATTTCTTCTTCAGCCTACTATCTTAATGTTTCTTCTCTGTAGTTCTCGAACATTATTCTGCTCCTTTTGCTTCAGATTACTGTCGTGATGTTTCTTTTATGTAGCCCAGGTGGATTCTTCTACATTTTCTTTTATTTATTAGCAGATTCATCTGCATTACGTTTTTGTCACTCTGGGGCCAAGTGCATCCGTAGTTGACGTGAATTCTTGTCGGGGCTGCTTCGCTAGAATGTTGTGTCTCTATAGCCTCTCTACAAGGTAATAACTGTATAGTTAAAGTAGTGGTTATCAGGAAAGCAGCGTTGCTGGACTATGTGTTTTCTCCACTCTGGTTGTAATAGTTGAATTTTTCTCTTAAGTGGACTGTCAGTCACACTATTATGCTCATCTTGCGTGAATTTGGATTTTTAGATTCACTCATTGATGATATTAAAGAACGTTCATTTATCCTTATTTTTATGTTATTATTTACTTATTTAATTTTATTTGTGTGTGTGTGGGAAGATTTACTAATTTATCTATCTAACCATTGTCCTTTTGAGCAGAAGACGGAATATAGTGCAGAAAGTGTAACAAACAAAGCTTCCCAATGGATAAAGACATCAACATGCATAAAATGTGATCGACCAGACTCCTTTCCCACAAAGCACTACGGATCGACCAGACCCCTTTTCCACCAAGCACTCCTGATCGACCAGACCCCTTTTCTACCTTTAAACCTCTCAATCTCTCAATGTATCTCAATGTATCATTGTCCACTCCATTTTCTCCCTCTTATCTTAAGGAAAGAAATCACACATAAAACGATGCCGATATCTTCTTTGAACGCTTAGTAATGCTTATGTAAGGAAGGAAAATGTATTTGATTTTCAGCCTAAACATTGTTCTTATGATTCAGATTTTTTATTTCCATATTTTCTCAAAGTGTCTGAAAGTAATTGTAGCCTTTCCTCATTTAATTAAACAAGAAATGCTTAGATTGGCAACAATTAGTGTAGCTGTTAAAATTTCTCTGTCGATAGGCTATTATTTATTTTAAAGTATTATTATTCATGAAATTGTAAATATATTTGTTGCTTTCAATTCACGCAATGAGCTAGAAATTCGATATCATTAGCATAGGTCTATTAACATAAAAAACTAGTCTGTTGTTGACGGATTGCCACGAATAGATGCGGGCAGGTTGCCCTTTGACTCATTTGATGTGGCGGGTCGTAATGGCTTTCTTGACATATCCGGCTCTTATTGGAGAGATTGGAGTTCGTCTGTCCCAGGCTATGCTGGGAAATTACTAGTCCAGCCCAGAGTTACTGCAATACTGGGTCTTCTATATCAGTAACAGTCACCACTACAAGGAACACGGCGATCCTAGCTTCTGTTAGCCAGTCTGTTTTGACGCAGACTATTACCAGGAGAGACCACGAGGAGGTAGAACTGCTAGGTCTTGGTCAGCCGATGGTGCGCCGACCCTGCTATTGCGACCGCAGGCGCTTCTGCTCCCCTCAAAACTAGTCTGTATTTGAACATTCTCGGATAATTCTATTTGTGTACGTCATATGACCCACCACTTAAGCAGGAGTCCTGATGATAATAGTTGATGATCTTTTTGATGCCGGAGTCATGCTTCCGCTGTTACAACAATAATTTACACACGCACACGCATATATATATATATATATATATATATATATATATATATATATATATATATACACGCACACACACACACACATACATTCTTGGGCTGGGTAATCTAGAGATACAACGCCGGCCTCTGAACATGAAGAGCTCGGGTTCAAAGGTCACCAGAGGCAGTGGTTATGTTTCGGAGATAGGAAATAATGAATCTGTGGTTTCTTTCTTGGCGGTATCCTCTGGGGATCTGTGAGGTAGTGAGATGCCACGTCATCGTGAATCCCACGCCGTGAATCCCAGGCCGTGAAAGCCAGGCCGTGAATCCCAGGCTGTGAACGACACGCCGTGAAACCCACACCGTGAATCCCACATCGTGATTCCCACGCAGTGAATTCCCACGCCCGTGAATCCCACGCCGTGAATCCCACGCTGTCAATCCCACACTGTGAATCCCACGACCGTGAATTTCACACCGTGAATCCGACACCGTGAATCCCACACCCGTGAATCCCAGACCGTGAACTCCACACCGTGAATCCCAGACCGTGAATCCCACACCCGTGAATCCCAGACCGTAAACTCCACACCGTGAATCCCAAACCGTGAATCCAACACCCGTGAATCCCAGACCGTTTAACGGAAGACGCGAACGTGGGCCAGGGCTCACCTGGTTTTTCTTTCCCCCAGATTCACTGTGGGGATATCGGAACACCTATGGGTTCGCTCGGTGTGCAATGCTGACGCTCCTAACAACAACAATATACACCATCTCCACGTTGCAAGAGCTTATAGTAACACAAGATCTAGATAACTCTGGCAACTTTGCTCTGAACTTGTGGGAATGCTTATAGCGCATCATGTAGCGCACTAGCTTAGAGTAAAGAAATGGCGGGTTCTGACCCAGATCGATGACCTTCAGTAGACCCAGGTAAAAAAACAGATGCCTACATGACTCATCAAGTTCTACCAGGTAAATAGCAACGAGGTAGATCAGTAAAAAGTAGGCAAAGAGCCCCGTCATACCAAGTGGCGTATAGGAAATATGGTGTTAGTGACCATCAATTTTACAGAACTTCAGTACATGATATTTTGGGGTAATGTGGTCGGTATTACGCCCGTGCCGCTTTAATTTTCCAGAAAAAATCCGGTACCCACTTAAGGCTGGGTGAACCTGGAACCCGTCGGTTGGGGTCGAACCCTACCCCTTGGCCTTTGTAGTCCAGTTCACTAACCACTGAGCTATCACGGCTGCCTTAGATCAGTAGTCTCCTTATATTCAAATGGCGTGGGGGTGTGTGTCTGTTATGATGAAGTTTAATATTATTCTTTGATGTTATCTTTATACATTGTGACAAACGTCATTTCATAATAAATACTCTTATTACATTTCCGGGATTTCTCAGAAGAGTGTTGACATTTCCCTGCATAGCTAAAAAAAAAAACCAATGAAGACATTCTCATAGAGGCCAACGCAAAAAGGGAGCTCCTAAAAAACATCAGAAAGAAACAATTTAAATTTTTCTAGCACATTGCGAGAAGAGAAAAGTTGGAATACTTGGTTACAACTGGCAAAATACAGGGAAAGCGAGCTCCTGGACGACAAAAAAAGAAAAAAAAATATTAGATAGCTTGGTGTTATGGCATGGAAAACAGTCAACAACAGAAATGATATGATGCACAGTGGATAGAAGATTGTGGAGGGAGATGATCGCCTACGCTGACCAAATGGCACGTGATGATGATTATGACTACATTTCTTAAGTTCCCGTAGACAGAAACAAAGGAAAAAAAAAGAGATAAAGTTTACATTCAACACACGCATAGGCCTGGGCTGCATCGAGTTGACATTCATATTCGCACATCAAGACTTGTCTGTCGGCTTAACTGGATGGACTTCATCAACAGCGATCGATTAACAACAGTATATTTCTGCAGGTAAAGATAAGACAGATGATAGACATGTTCCTTCAAAATCCTGACTGTTGCTTCCTCGCTTTTTTAGATTGTGATGCTCTGGAACATTTTTTTACAATATCTATCTATCTATCTATCTATCTATCTATCTATCTATCTATCTATCTATCTATCTATCTATCTATCTATCTATCTATCTATCCATCCATCCATCCATCCATCCATCCATCCATCCATCCATCCATCCATCCATCCATCTACCATCTACCTATCTATCTATCTATCTATCTATCTATCTATCTATCTATCTATCTATCTATCTATCTATCTATCTATCTATCTATCTATCTATCTATCTATCTATCTATCTATCTATCTATCTATCTATCTATCTATCTGTCTACCTACCTATCTATCTATCTATCTATCTATCTATCTATCTATCTATCTATCTATCTATCTATTGACCTTTCGAGCCGTTTCCGACCCATAGGGCATAGACCCAGATACTCGTTCTCTTATCTAAGTTTTTATTCTAGCAGTTTTCAATCTTTGTAAACGATATCCCAGATGATTATTTCGCTAGGCACTGAAACATGAGGAATTTAACTCCAATCATTACAGTTACGGAGCCTAAACCCGCTGTGGTAGAGTGGTTAGTGTGTTTGTTCATGACTAAATGACATTGGTTCAATTCCAAATTGGTGCAATTTTATTTCTTTATTATTTAGAGGATTGGGCTTAAGTGTTCATCCAGCTTCTGAAAATTTGTACCAGATAATTTTTTTTCTGGAATTGTATTCACATAAACAGCGCCATTGGGCATTAACAAAAATATTGGCACTTATAGTATTATCTATACATCATAATGTCTTATTTCTTCTTCTCCTTTTTTCTTCTACTTTCTATCTTCACTTCTTCTTGTACCCTTTCAGCTAAATTGATGTTGTTGTAACGTTTCTTTGACGGTGTCTGTCCGTCATAGTTTGAGCGTACCTTTTGCTCTTCTCCATTCTCCTCATTTAATATATGTTTTTTATGGAAGGGAATAAGACTGCATTCTTTCTAGACGAGGAAGGCCGCTTATTTGTTGTTTCTGTAAGTAGCTTACGTTTGGCTCAATGCTTACATTTTCTTTTATAGTATAATTTCCCATTCTGTCTTCTCTTGTCACTCCAAGCACTTTTCGCAGACAAAGCCTCCGTGTGGAGACAAACTTTCTTTTATAAAGCTTTATTTATTGCAGCTCGTAAAGTCTCTCTCTCCGAAATAATTCACCACTCGTTTTATTTGTATTTTTATTTCAGTGATTGTTAAAATTGGATGAAATAGTATTATCTTTCTCGCTTTATTCCTTTACACATGTCCTTTTTTCATGTCTTTCGCTCTGTCTTCTTACGTACTTCAGATAGTCATTTATCTTTGTGATGTTTGTCTCGCGGTTTCCGCAGATGACGGTCTCAGCCCCGGATGTGAAAGTGGAAATGTTGGGAGAAGAGCCAGCTAACCAACCAATAATATATATATATAATTAAAATTGATTTGACTTAAAAACCTTTAATTATCTGTTGGTTGGTCTTTCTTCTCCTTCTTCTTCCTCTTCCTCTTCTTCCTCTTCTACTTCTTCTTCTTCTCCTTCCACTTCATCATCATCTTCCCATAACCACGTAGGTCATTAAGACACCACTGATTTGACTTCCGTCAACGGCTTCATTTATCTATATCTTAAGTCAACATTTGGAACTCTGCTAAAGTCGAAGGCTACTCATTGTTTAATATTACCTTCCCATCTCTATTTCTGCATACCTCTGCCTCTCACCCCTTCCACAGTTTCTCGTAGAATGGTCTTTGCTAGCCAAGACGATCAAGATTCGTTGCTAAACTATTGATTTTCTTCACATTATAAATTGGGGATTTTATCCCTATAATTTGTATTTACTCCTGCAGCTCTACTCTAGCGGTCCATTTTTCTCGTGTGTTTAGAAAAAAAAAAACATCTAATATAACAAGGAAGCGTATCAGCCTGACTATGGAGTCAAAAGTGATGTTCTTATTTTTTCAAAAAACGTTTTAGCTGTTGTCATTTTTGCAATTCTAGTCGACATTTCAGGTTTTGAGCCGTCACTGCTGAAAATGTATACTAATTAATTACACGATCGGATGGACTTGGTAACCTAGTTTGGAAAACCACCCGACTAGGCTACCGACGTACGGACCGTGTTCGATTCCCGCTGGAAGCAGTGTGAGTTGTACTCGTGGTTGGAGAAAGAAAAATACCCCCAGTTCGACCCAGCTGCTGGCTGAAATGGGTACCGGGGTAGTACTCGGGGAAGGTGAGGAATGCCGCCTCGCATCGTGAGTTTCGATGCTTGAAGCGACACTAACCAGAAGTCTTCAAACACTTCTGGATAGGCGGCCGAGCACGTATGGGTGAAAACTCGCGTGCTAAGACGCCGATTCAAGTCTCGTACTTTACCTTATGTTTCTTAATCCTTTTAATATTCTGTCAATCCATCTTTTTCGAGGTCGGCCTTGGGTCTGGTGTTCTCACAACGTTTATTGAAGGCTCGTTGTGTTGTTTTTATCTTTCTGCCTTGTCTCGTGTCTAAACCATTTTATTTGTTGATGTAAACTGTCGATGTTAACTGTTGATGTAAATTGATGATATTAACTGTCGATGTAAACTGTCGATGTAAACTGTTGATGTAAGTTGATGTAAACTGTAGATGTTAACTGTTGATGTAAACTGTTGATTAAAATATGTTGATGTAAACTGATGATGTAAACTGTTGATATTGACCTAATTATGATGAAAGAATCTAGTATATTTAGCTGATGATTGTCATAGCCATGTTCATAGCTGCAAAATCTATTATAGCTTCTAAATTTTAGTTGCTCAATTCGTGAAGGACTAGATGACTTTTGTGTTTCAACAATAAATAACAAAGTGGACAATTTAAATATCACAGTTCAATCACTTACAGCCGAAACACTATCCAAACCGATAGATCGCTATATATCTGTTATCTGAGAACGAGTTAAGAGAGTACACATGAGGCTCATTTTCCATGTTTCACACATTTAGGATTCAAGCACATTCCCTAGTCAACTCAGGAGTGCAGTGTGCTCCTAGCCTTTTTCAGCCAGAAAAAGATGTATATCAGGGGATCGAGAATTGAGCCGAACTCGCCTCTTAACGCCACTTACAAAACGCCATAAAGAAGTTGACTCCCTTACAATACGTCATTCCTCAGAGACAATAATGCCATGCGATACAATTACATTCTTATAGCTATCATGAATTGAAGCTTTTCTGTGCGTGTGTGAGTTGTAGACTAAAAAATTCGTTCGTTCCACGAATCGCCGTTATGCATGCCAAGAATAAAAGATTGATCGATATTACGTCCACACCAGATAATAAACGTGACGGAAGTAAATTGACTAGCAAACTAGGCGGATTAATACTGTTTGTTACAACAACTTAGACACTGGCATTTTATGTTACAAAAAAGTACCCCGTCACGCCAAGTGGCGTATAGGGAATATGGTGTTAGTGACCATACAGTTTACAGACCTTTCGGGACATGATTTTTGGGGAAATGTGGTGGGTATTACGCCCGTGCGGCTTTACTTTTCCCAGAAAAATATCCGGTACCCATTTAAGGCTGGGTGAACCCGGAAGCCGTCGGTTGGGATCGAACCCTACCCCTTGTCCTTTGTAGTCCAGTTCAATAACTACTGAGTTATCCCGGTTCCATTTTATGTTAAAGGACTACATTATTCCTTGAAATATATTTATTTTAGGCTATATATTTCCGAACCTCCATTCAATTAATGACTAAGATATTACTAAGAAATATGCGAAGAGTGCGAAAAAAAAATCAGTCCAGAAATTAGTGATGAACAGTGTGGTTTTGTTGGAGGTAAAGGTACAAACAATGCCATGTACACCATAAGATCTTTAGTAGAAAGAGCCATAGAAGTGAAAACAGATCTATACCAACGTTTCATAGATTATACCAAAGCATTAGACAAAGTAAAGCACCGAGAAATAATCAACATTTTAGGAAGCATAAACGTAGAGAGCAAAGATAAGAGTAATAAAAAACATGTACTGGCAACAAACAGCGGCCATAAGAACTGGAAATCAATTGGGAATGTTTCGAGAAATAAAACAGGGTGTTAGGCAAGGTTGTGTGCTGTCACCAAATTTATTTACTATGTATAGTGAGATTATTTTAAAATACATAAGGGGCATGCCTGGAATAACAATTGGATGTCATAATATAAATAATCTTAGATATGCTGATGTCATTTCAGTCTTAATCGTTAAGAGTGAAAATTTTGGACATTATTGTGAAGGATAGCAAAATAAAAGACAGCCTTAATAGCAAAAAGACAGAGGTAATGGTAACAACACATAAAAAAAACATAACCGCAATGCACAATAAAGAAAAGTGGAACAATATTAAAACAGATAAATGAATTTAAATATATGGGAACTTTGTTAACATCAGATGGTAGATGTACAACAGAGGTGAGATGCAGAATTGCTCAGCCAAAAGTAGCTTTAAAAAAATGATGAAGATATTCTGCAATCCATTTTTAACAATAGAAACAAGAAAAAGATTTCGATAAGAAAGATAAGAAAGATCTTGAGTGGTATGTAGAGCCAGTCTTAACATATGGATGTGAATCATGGACAATATGACAACAACAACAAAAATCACTGGAGGCTGTAGAAATGTGGTTTTACAGAAGAATGTTGAGAATACCATGGACAGGTTAGAAGAGAAAGGAAACCGTTCTGAAGGAATCAAAAGCAAAAAGAAGCTCATTTCCAACATTAGGAAGAAACAATCATCATTTTTGGCCATGCAATGAGAAGGTAACATCTGGAATATATTGTAACAACTGGAAAAAATGATGGACGAAGAGATAGAGGGAAGCAAAGAGAAAAGATACCAGACAGCTTAAGAGAATGTCTTGGCAGAAGGTCAACAACAGAAATGATAAATAACTGTCGAGATCGAAAGTTGTGGAGCGACATGATCACCTACGCCAGCCAGCGTATTTGATGTTGTATATATTGTAATGTATTTATATATATATATATATATATATATATATATATATATATATATATATATATAATGCATATACATTTTAAATATATTTGCCAACATATCATCATATGCAGGGAGCCGCAAGAGCTCAGTGGTTAGTGGACTTGACTACAAAGGACAAGAGGTTCGATCCCGACCGACGGCTTCCGGGTTCACCCAGCTTTAATGGGTACCGGATTTTTTTCTGGAAAAGTAAAACGGCACGAGTGTAATACCGACAACATTACCACAAAAATTAAGTGCTGAAAGTCTGTAAAATATATGGTCACTAACACCATATTCCCTATACGCCTCTTGGCGTGGCAGGGGCACTTTACTCTTTTTTTTTATATCATCATATGTGGAAATTAGCAGATCTCAAATTTATGCAGTGGCGTATTCTGGTTTTGGGGTCTGGGCTACAGCTGACATAATAAATAAAGACATACATTATATTCAGTAGGCTAACATGAAGTAATATTTGCTAATGACATCACTACATTTTAAATTATTTACCTTTTTATATGCAAACTCTATCCGTCTTGTTTGGGATGAAAATGTCTCGGGGACTTTGTCATTGAAAGTACTTTTGGGTTGGTTTCTAAGTTTCTGAAGGAATAATTTCTCAATGGGCATTATTGCCAAACCAGATAAGCGTTCGTGTGTCTGAGTTGAGCGACAATAAAATTTGATTCTCTTTACATGTTACTCATTAATGTGAACTGCTTCGTCAAGTCAGACGCAGTTTTACCTCTTTAGGGAATTTGCACCGTGTTTTGTTCGTCGTAGGTTGCATTCTCTAGAGTAAATAGGAATCTAAAGGGCGCGTCATTGTTGTGCGTGTGACATTGTTGTATGTGCTACGTGATCGCAATTGCTCATCGTAAATCCCTAGACCGGCCATACGCTAATCTAGCGGTCTGTTCTTTGATGTGCGACGGGTATAATCTGACGACCAACTGTGTGTTTATATGTTCGGAAATGAAGTCAATAACGATGGCCTAATATCATCTAGCGCTATACATAAAAAAAAAAATATGACGATCATCATTTTCAGGAGAACGTGGACTTCCGGTATATGGTGGATAGACGGCAGGAACCATTGAAGGCTATGCATGAAAAGTGTTCCTTGTTGCAGTTATCTCATATTCCAAGTCCGGCTTGTTGCAGGAGCTACTGAGTTTAGTGCTCTGTGCACACCGTGAGCTGTGTGTCTCATCCGTTTTGATCATGTTTCGATATTCCAATTGTTTTACGATGAGTGGTGATATCGTATGACAGGGAACAGTTGGCGGTGTTCCCTTTCTGCGTGGTTTCGCCTTATGCCTATTGGCGTGTGCTGAGACTGCTACGATGGGGACTACAGTTCCCTTTCTTTGTTTGGGAGATGAGATATTAGTTCGGATGATTACGCTGGCACGAACGGTTGAGCAATTATGGATTTTAATTCGTTTTCAGTGATACCGGGGCCTTCCATAACCAAATAACCAAACCATAATAACCACGTTTACTGCCTTTTAAAATTATAAACGACCAATGCCTTCTCTTTAACATCCATTTACTTCCAACTCTTAAACACTAAAATAACCAACATTATCTTACCTCTCTCTATGAATCATCGCTTTGAAAAAAATGAAATGAGATATTATTTAATGCCCACCGTTCCAAAATAAGTGTATAAATACCTTTCAGCTGATCTACATGTTCGCCGAAACGTAATCTATACTCGCATAGACGTACACTAGCACACATTATAAATATACATATATATCATATATATTTTTCTTTAAAAAGGTAAATGTTCTTTTAATATATGATTCATAACAACATACTGGATGTTATGAAAATTAAAGAGGTAGAAAAAGGAGTAGATAGAGTGGGATATCATTAAGATATGGAATGTTCTTTGATTTCCTACTTTCTGACGTTCACTCAACGACTACTAAAGGAAGGAATATTTGTATTTGTCATTTGTCCTTAAAAGGACGTTAATCGTACGTATACGTATTGTGCTGTCATTTGCTATGATATTTACGCCCTAACGCTCAAAACATCCGACATCAACACGGTACTTTTGAGTACTTGTTTGCCTGTGTAACTTCGATTTCTTCTCGTTTGGTCACACTAGCCATGTTTGTTTCTGGGAACAAAACCTATAGTCGTACTGAATCAGCTGTTATTCAACGATCTTGGTCACGCAATTAGAGTCACTTATGAATCATTGACCACTCTCTGTCAGCTCTGTCGCTGGTGGTGGCCTCTACCCCCATGAGACGAGTACGGTGTACATCTGTAGCAGTGAATGTGAGAGTGTAGGGAAATGTAAGGTGTGGGAACGGTCTGGAGAGAGTGTTACAAACACCCGATGAGTGAAGTAGTATACAGCACGAGATAATTGGAGTGAACTGTGCTCTAAGGGAGTCGCGGGTTTTAGAAAAAACAGAAAAGTAAAGTACCCCCGTCAGCCAAGTGGCGGCGTATAGGGAATATGGTGTTAGTGACCATAAATTTTACGGACCTTCGGCAAAAGATTTTTGGGGTAATGTATCGGTATTACTCCCGTGCCGCTTTACTTTCCCAGAAAAAAATCCGGTACCCATTTAAGGCTGGGTGAACTCGGAAGCCGTCGGTTGGGATCAAACCCTACCCCTTGTCCTTTGTAGTCCAGTTCACTAACCACTGAGCTATCGCGGCTCACTCGGGTTTTAGAAGACAAGTGAGAAATAGGAATAGAGTTAGTTAGGTGGGTGGTAAGGTGAAGGTGAGATAGGCAGGATGACGTGAAGGAAACCCATTGGATTGGAAATTAAGGAAGTAGCTGTGGATTGGACGGAAGGCGAGATACACAACGAACTGTAAAGGGTCCGAGACAGGAGATCATACGTAGAAACTAACATGTCAGCAGGGTGGCTACTCCATAGAGGGCGTAAGGCCCGCTTTTTAGCAGGGAGCATACGCTACATAGATAGCTAGCACTAGTAGTGAAATGGTTCGAACTTAAAACCAGGAGCACGAGCTCTGTGATAGATATCACTAGTAGGTGGATTGTTTGAACTTAGAACCAGGAGCACAAGATCTGTGATAGATAGCACTAGTAGGTGGAATGTTTGAACTTAGAACCAGGAGCACGAGCTCTGTGATAGATAGCACTAGTAGGTGGAATGTTTGAACTTAGAACCAGGAGCACGAGCTCTGTGATAGATATCACTAGTAGGTGGAATGTTTGAACTTAGAACCAGGAGCACGAGCTCTGTGATAGATATCACTAGTAGGTGGAATGTTCGAACTTAGAACCAGGAGCACGAGCTCTGTGATAGATAGCACTAGTAGGTGGAATGTTTGAACTTAGAACCAGGAGCACGAGCTCTGTGATAGATAGCACTAGTAGGTGGAATGTTTGAACTTAGAACCAGGAGCACAAGCTCTGTGATAGATATCACTAGTAGGTGGAATGTTCAATTAGCTTTAAAGGAGGGACGTTGTCAATGTAAATAGTTAGTACCAGTTAGACGAAACGTCTCAGAGACTAGTCCAATGCATAGGTGAAAGTTACAGACACTTAGCATTGTTATGTATCACAGGAGTGTTTTGTTGGACTTTGTCTAAATTAAGCGTGTCTTAGTATTTATTCAAAGTGAGACGTGTATGCCATTAGTTATTCAGGTTGGTGTGTATGTGACGACTGAGTCTGAGTAACAGTTCAAGGGCAAAGATAACACCTGGACAGCTGAAAGTACATCCGGTGGGCCGAACGTTAGAGTTGTCGCGGAAATTAAGGACAAGACAGTCCACGGCCAGCAATACAGGAATGAGCGCCGTACACAGACTACAAGTGTACCACTCACGAAGGGCTAGATTGATACAAGAACAGAAGACAGGACGGTGTATGTTCTTCCCACTGCGCCAATGTCAGTGTATCAGTTATTCCATCTACCACGTTAAGGGGCGGTATTATCCAGCAGTCAGCACATCCCAGTTTCAAGTACTGTCCGTGTACGTGTCGAGACGCCCCTGTAACCATCAGAAGCTCATTCGGTCATGTATCCCAGCAGTTCATGCCTCTTATATCAAGCTTATATATCAAGTAATCTCCGGCACAAATCGAACCGGAAATAGTCCATTGCCGTGTACAAACAAACACAACAGATAAAGACGATCGAACAGTGTGTTCGAGGTTAAAACTGTGGGCATGTGTAGCAAGTAAACTCCGAATTGATTTTCATTGGTTATTCGAACTCACACATGTTACCAGACAGCAAATGAAACAAGCATACGGGGAAAAGTCGGTCAGCGCAGTGGAAGGTCCAGTTGACATTCACAAGCTTGGACAGTACTTTAGAGTGTGTTAGTAAACAGACCAAACAGGTGACAGTATGCATTCAAGCGGAGTGTCGATACATAGTGTGAGTGGATAAATTTCAAAGGATCGTCAATAGTGAGATGAGGAGACATAAATAAACTGTGTGATTCAGTAAGGAGTATTTAAAAGAAATAGGCTATTATAGCTCGTTTCAAATCACTTGCCCAACTTCAAAACGCTATTACTCAGTAACCATTTGTTAAAAACTGTTGAAATTTTCCAAATGTTATTAGAATGCAAAAGACCCTTTAAATGTATATTTAACAAATATCTTGCAGCTGCAGTTTTCTTAAAGCGGCGAATTTCTTTGATGTTTGTCAAAATTGTAAATTGTGAACCCCTAAATAATAGAAATTACCGTAGTTGCTGGTCTATGATTAATTTTCACTAGGTAAAGGCGTGGCCGTAATGGGGAAATACCAGGAGAATTATTGTCTTCTCAGTTCGAGGACGGACGATAATATCAAGGTATACCTGTATGTCCAATTTTCATAGTTGTGTGGTCCGGAAAAGGACCGTTTGTTGAAACTAATTTAAGGTAATATAGGGGCCAACATTGTGGGGGCTATATACTTTCATTCTGAATCAGACGAGTCTAAAAGATTAATAACTGTTTGGGGTTGAACATTCCACAAACCATCATTTTTCCAATATTCCTCTTCCTGTTTTAAGACGTGGTCTTCACATTCAGCCCAATAATCTTTGTCTATATTTAATAAAGCGAGATTAGCAAGAGTCTTTACATCGCATATTTTTAATGTTGTATTTTCATCTGCCACTTGTCCTTTTAATTTTGCCCAGATTAGTTTTATTGGATTTAAATGAGCATGGTAAGGTGGCAGCCTCAAACTTATATGACCGTGCTCTTGGATAATCTTATCTTTTTGAAAAATCGTTGTCCTTTGTTTTTGCTTTACTAGAGATAGTAATTCAGGTTTTAAGTACATGTTATTAAATTGTATGTGCTCCTTTGTGAGCCATATCTTAATAGCATCTTTTGTACTGGATGACGTCGGAATTTATCTTCAAGTGCAACAATGTTGTGGTACGCTGCATTGTCCATTATTAGGCAAGATGGTCGATCCAGTGATGGGAGAACAGAATTTTCAATCCAATGTCTAAATATGTGACCATTCATCTCAGAGTGATAATCCCGATTGTCTATGGATTTTGAAAGAAAAATTAGCTCTGCATTCTGTATTAGTCCATGTTAGACTACCTGCATGAGCAATTATCAAGCGCTGTCCTTTGCTGCTAGGTATTAATCTCTTAATCTTTCCATCTGATGACTGCCATTCCCTTTGGTTAGTGTGGTGAGCATTGATCCATGTTTCATCCAAGTACACAATATCATAACCTTGCTTGCGCACCTCTTTTACTTCACGTAAGTACTTGCTTCTCATGACTACTATATGTTGCTTCTCACAGATGATGTTTCGTCCATTGGAATACTTTATGAATGTAAAGCCTGCAGCTCTCACATTCTTCCATAATGTAGACTTTGATATTTCAATACTGTTCTTTTTCAGCGAAACTTTTAATTTTCTTATTGTAACAGTTTCATTCATACCCAACATTTTGCGAATTTCACGTCTACACCTATGAATGAACGGAAATGGAACACACAATTTCTCAAGTGTCTAATTGTGTCAAAAAAACCACGGCGAAAGCGTGCAAACACGTCAATTGTACCGTGTATGGATTTTTACTCGCTATTTTTAACTTAAAATATTGTAAACATTAAGTTTTGACTACATCAATGGGTCGTTATAAATTTATATAAATCAAATAAGCAACAATAATAACCAAATGTTTTTTTAATGAAATTAATTCCCTGCTGGGTTCTAATCATTATAACTTTACATGCAAATTTTGAACAACTTACAACAAGCAGTTAAAAAGCTATCGATTTTAAAAGTTGGGCACGAGTTATGAAACAAGCTATAAGTGATATTGGAATAGTTAAAGACATAAGTGTTACAGTGAATTTATTGGACAGGATGCAGACAGACGATGAACAGATACAGTAGACAACATTTTGTTGTAATAGTGAAATGTGCCAACATGATTGTATAAGCTATAACATCATGTGTGTCCTGTAGTGTTTTTTAAGATTAAGAAGAGACATATTGAGACAGATAGGTGGGATTTAAGTGGGAGGTTTAACAGTAAATGGTTTCAAGGAATAGTGTTAATAGTAGGGACAGAGAAAAGGACGCACATGAGATTGGTATGGTAGAAAGATAAAGTGTATGTTCTTTATGTACCATGATGCAAAATAACACATGAGTTGATATATGAAAGTTCGCATTTTTACGTGTCAACAAATTGTGGAATAGGAAAATGTGTAGATGGTAGCAGACTTATACACGGAAATAGTAAATAAGAGTTAAGGGGTAGTAGTTAGAAAGGGCTAGGACGATTAGAATCAACTACAAGGAAACGCTAGAACTGTTCAGAGAGACAGGCAGTTGTTATCATAAGGCGATTGTCCGATTATGTTGGGACGTATAGAAGGAGAGGTATGAAGAAGTGTAATGTCGGTAGTCTAACCCGAAATGGGTAGATTACATAAGAGATATATAGTGAGGAGTATAAAGAAGTGTAATGTCGGTAGTCTAACCCGAAATGGGTAGATTACATAAGAGATATATAGTGAGGAGTATAAAGAAGTGTAATGCCGGTAGTCTAACCCGAAATGGGTAGATTACATAAGAGATATATAGTGAGGAGTATAAAGAAGTGTAATGCCGGTAGTCTAACCCGAAATGGGTAGATTACATAAGAGATATATAGTGAGGAGTATAAAGAAGTGTAATGCCGGTAGTCTAACCCGAAATGGGTAGATTACATAAGAGATATATAGTGAGGAGTATAAAGAAGTGTAATGCCGGTAGTCTAGCCCGAAATGGGTAGATTACATAAGAGATATATAGTGAGGAGTATAAAGAAGTGTAATGCCGGTAGTCTAACCCGAAATGGGTAGATTACATAAGAGATATATAGTGAGGAGTATAAAGAAGTGTAATGCCGGTAGTCTAGCCCGAAATGGGTAGATTACATAAGAGATATATAGTCAGGAGTATAAAGAAGTGTAATGTCGGTAGTCTAACCCGAAATGGGTAGATTACATAAGAGATATATAGTGAGGAGTATAAAGAAGTGTAATGTCGGTAGTCTAACCCGAAATGGGTAGATTACATAAGAGATATATAGTGAGGAGTATAAAGAAGTGTAATGCCGGTAGTCTAACCCGAAATGGGTAGATTACATAAGAGATATATAGTGAGGAGTATAAAGAAGTGTAATGCCGGTAGTCTAACCCGAAATGGGTAGATTACATAAGAGATATATAGTGAGGAGTATAAAGAAGTGTAATGCCGGTAGTCTAACCCGAAATGGGTAGATTACATAAGAGATATATAGTGAGGAGTATAAAGAAGTGTAATGCCGGTAGTCTAGCCCGAAATGGGTAGATTACATAAGAGATATATAGTGAGGAGTATAAAGAAGTGTAATGCCGGTAGTCTAACCCGAAATGGGTAGATTACATAAGAGATATATAGTGAGGAGTATAAAGAAGTGTAATGCCGGTAGTCTAGCCCGAAATGGGTAGATTACATAAGAGATATATAGTGAGGAGTATAAAGAAGTGTAATGTCGGTAGTCTAACCCGAAATGGGTAGATTACATAAGAGATATATAGTGAGGAGTATAAAGAAGTGTAATGTCGGTAGTCTATCCCGAAATGGGTAGATTACATAAGAGATATATAGTGAGGAGTATAAAGAAGTGTAATGCCGGTAGTCTAACCCGAAATGGGTAGATTACATAAGAGATATATAGTGAGGAGTATAAAGAAGTGTAATGCCGGTAGTCTAACCCGAAATGGGTAGATTACATAAGAGATATATAGTGAGGAGTATAAAGAAGTGTAATGCCGGTAGTCTAGCCCGAAATGGGTAGATTACATAAGAGATATATAGTGAGGAGTATAAAGAAGTGTAATGCCGGTAGTCTAACCCAAAATGGGTAGATTACATAAGAGATATATAGTGAGGAGTATAAAGAAGTGTAATGTCGGTAGTCTAACCCGAAATGGGTAGATTACATAAGAGATATATAGTGAGGAGTATAAAGAAGTGTAATGCCGGTAGTCTAACCCGAAATGGGTAGATTACATAAGAGATATATAGTGAGGAGTATAAAGAAGTGTAATGCCGGTAGTCTAACCCAAAATGGGTAGATTACATAAGAGATATATAGTGAGGAGTATAAAGAAGTGTAATGTCGGTAGTCTAACCCGAAATGGGTAGATTACATAAGAGATATACAGTGAGGAGTATAAAGAAGTGTAATGCCGGTAGTCTAACCCGAAATGGGTAGATTACATAAGAGATATATAGTGAGGAGTATAAAGAAGTGTAATGCCGGTAGTCTAACCCGAAATGGGTAGATTACATAAGAGATATATAGTGAGGAGTATAAAGATGTGTAATGTCGGTAGTCTAACCCGAAATGGGTAGATTACATAAGAGATATATAGTGAGGAGTATAAAGAAGTGTAATGTCGGTAGTCTAACCCGAAATGGGTAGATTACATAAGAGATATATAGTGAGGAGTATAAAGAAGTGTAATGCCGGTAGTATAACCCGAAATGGGTAGATTACATAAGAGATATATAGTGAGGAGTATAAAGAAGTGTAATGTCGGTAGTCTAACCCGAAATGGGTAGATTACATAAGAGATATATAGTGAGGAGTATAAAGAAGTGTAATGTCGGTAGTCTAACCCGAAATGGGTAGATTACATAAGAGATATATAGTGAGGAGTATAAAGAAGTGTAATGTCGGTAGTCTAACCCAAAATGGGTAGATTACATAAGAGATATATAGTGAGGAGTATAAAGAAGTGTAATGCCGGTAGTCTAACCCGAAATGGGTAGATTACATAAGAGATATATAGTGAGGAGTATAAAGAAGTGTAATGTCGGTAGTCTAACCCGAAATGGGTAGATTACATAAGAGATATATAGTGAGGAGTATAAAGAAGTGTAATGTCGGTAGTCTAACCCGAAATGGGTAGATTACATAAGAGATATATAGTGAGGAGTATAAAGAAGTGTAATGTCGGTAGTCTAACCCAAAATGGGTAGATTACATAAGAGATATATAGTGAGGAGTATAAAGAAGTGTAATGCCGGTAGTCTAACCCGAAATGGGTAGATTACATAAGAGATATATAGTGAGGAGTATAAAGAAGTGTAATGCCGAAAGGATAACCCAGAAGGGGTAGATTACATAAGAGAGATATAGTGAGAAGTATGGAGAGGTGTAGTAGCGAGGAGGAAACTCGGAATGGGTAGACTACACAGGAGGAATTGAAGGAAAGAGTATGAGGAAATGTGGTAGCAAAATACTAATCCGAAATGGACGGGCTACATAAAAGTAATACTACAAGAAGCAATTGAGTATATTGAGGGAGGGCCATGATTTTAAATAGTTGGCGGAGAATAGAATAGGAAGGTTAGGCCAAGTTTTAATATAAGAAGAGTAGAGAGGTGTAGTGGCGAGATTAACAATCCGGATATGATAGACTACACAGAGGATCTATTGTATAGACAATAGAGAAGATATATTGCAGAATGCAATGACAAGAGAGGACATATTGCAGAAGGCAATATGAAATACATTGCCTAATGCAATGAAAAAATACATATAGATGGCCTAGGGCAATAATGGAGAGTTATTGGAGAAATTATGAGGAAATATTCAGATAGAAATGGATATTTATAAAGAGGGGTTGTGCAGGACTAGACTAGTTTAGTGGCAGAAAAAGGGATTATCGGAAATAGACAGGCGACTGAGGCCTAGTCTGCGGGTTCTATATGGGCCTATTATCAGAACCTTTGGACAATGCTTACGACATTGACTGACAGAGACACTGCATAATGAGAGAAGAAATAACTTCATCGCAGTATAGGAGACAAGGGTGAAATATGCAAGAGAGAAGGAGGTAGATACAAAGAAGAGGTATCTGATAGGGACAGTATAAGTGGTGGAAGAGAAGACAGAGAAAATTAATATGTTATAGTGTGACTCAGCCATGAAGGTTAATGGGGAGAGTAGAAGAAAATGACGATAGACAGAAGAATAAAAGAATGATACGATACGACGATGATAATATTTACAATAGTTGTAGGCGACAAACAAATGAAATGAAGACAAAAGGATTAGCAAAGATACGTTAGTCCACCAAATCCAGACGCTGTGGCGTAACCAACTATAAGACTGCAAGAAAGTCCGAACAGGTGTTCAACCTGAACGTGGAAATCAGACTCTGGCCGATGAAGTTACATAACGCAACGACGCTGGACGATGGACTCCCGTTTAAAAGGTGTTCAACCTGAACGTGGAAATCCAGACTCTGGCCGATGAAGTTACATAACGCAACGACGCTGGGCGATGGACTCCCGTCGAACAGGTGTTGACATGAGATAGCTTATCACTAGGGCTGGCCCTGAAAAATTCCTTTGAAGAGCCGAGCCGAGCGAAATCAGGGGAATTCTTATGTCGCAAGTTCCTACCTGTACGGCAGGCGCCTTGAAGTCCAGAGACGGGAGCTTTAGTTGTGAGGGAACGAAGTTTAGGAAGATTGACAGGTGTCGACAGGACTCCTAAAGCAATAAGACTATGGACATAATTAAAAGGCGGAGTTAAAGAAATAGTGACTGGAAGTGGACGAAGGATAAGCCGTGTATAGATTAGATTCCCATGATCATTAGCCAGGTGGGAGTGGCTAAGATGGACCCAAAAAGACCCGGAGAAGACTTAGACGACACACAGAACAGAACAGACAGAACAGAACTTAGACTAGACAAGGAGAACTTAGACTCTAGACGCAGCACTTAAAGGAACATTTAGATTATAAGAGGACAATATAGTTTGTTCATTGTACGAAACCAGTCAGATGAACAGGAGAGAGTAGTGAACCTACCTGAAGTTAGAGTAGGGAAATCAGGAGTTTGACTAATAGAGTTCGCACAGAGATTTGTGTGGTTTAGATTTAGATGTAAGACCTCAAGGTCTATAAGATTGAGAGTTAACTTGTATACGATCACAGCGTTACTTGTGAATATACATCGCCGATAGGCTCAACAAAGTAACAATAAAGGAACATTTATTTTATTAGAAGACAGTATAGTTTGTTCATTGTACGGAACCAGTTGTTAAAGTTTTGAAGTGGATGTCAACAATAAAGACTATGTTATATTTGTTCGAAAACTATGATGACGAGTTATGTGTGTCTATATATATATATATATATATATATATATATATATATATATATATATATATATATATATATATATATATATATATATATATATATATATATATATTTATATGATATGATATGAAAGTAGAAGATAGAAAGTACAAATAACAAGTTAGATAAACAAAACAACAAGATTCTGCAACAAATAGAGAATAACTGATGAATTGATAGGAAGGTTATGGAAAAGAAAACAATGGTTTATAATAATAATGAATGGAGAGTGGATGAATGAGATATGGTATGATTATAATAAGTAAATTAGGAGCTTGATGTTACTATTTAGTCGTTAAAAATAGATCGACTAAAATGGGTTGGTAGCAGATATGTAGCAGTGAATGTGAGAGTGTAGGAGAATGTGAGGTGTGGGAACGGTCTGGAGAGAGTGTTACAAAAACCGGATGTGTGAAGTAGTGTACAGCACTAGTTGTAGTGAACTGTGCTCTATGGGAATCACGGGTTTTAGAAAACAAGTGAGATACACGAATAGAGTGAGTTAGGTGGGTGGTAAGGTGAAGGAGACATAGGTAGGATGACGTGAAAGAAACCCTTTGTTTTGGGAAATTAAGGAAGTAGCTGTGGATTGGACGAAGGGCGAGATACACAAAGGACTGTAAAGGGTCCGAGACAGGAGATCATACGTAGAAACTAACAGCAGGGTGGCTACGCCTTAAGGTCGTAAGGCCCGCATGTCAGCATGGAGCATACGCTCCATAGATAGTTAGCACCAGTAAGAGAAATGTTCGAACTTAGAACCAGGAGTGTACTAGTAGGTGGAATGTTTCATTAGCATTAAAGGTGGGACATTGTCCATGTAAATAGTCAGTACCAGTTAGACTAACCGTCTCAGAGACTAGTCAGAGCATAGGTGAAACTTAAAGACATAGCGGATCCTGATGTGCAGGAGAGGAAGTGCCAGAGCTGAAGTATTATGTTTACGTTGTTGCCGGAATATCTACACTGCTGGGCTTTGTTGTGTGTCATTGAAGTGTCATTTTGAACTTTGTGTAATAAAGCGTTTCATAGTGTTTATTCATAGTGATACTTGGGTATGCCATTAGTTCTCAGGTTGGTGTGTATGTGACGGCTGAGTCTGAGTAACAGTTCAAGAGCAAAGACAACGCGAAATAGGCAAGGCAGTGCAAGACCACCCTGACAGCTGAAAGTACACGCGGTAGACCGAACATTAGAGTTGTCGCGGAAATTAAGGACAAGACAGTCCACGGCCAACAATACAGGAATGAGCGCCGTACACAGACTACAAGTGTACCACTCACGAAGGGCTAGATTGATACAAGAACAGAAAACATAATGGTGTATGTTCTTCCCACTGTGCCAAGATCAGTGTATCAGTTATTCTATCTACCACAGTACAGGGGCGGTATTATCCAGCGGTCAGTACACCCCAGTTTCTAGTACTGTTCGTGTAAGAGTCGAGACGCTCCTATAGTAATCAGAAGCACTATCAACGAGCGCTCTCCCCAGTACAAGCCTCCTAATATATAAATATATGTGTACGACAGAACTACCCCGTGCACACATCAAAGACTGAACCATTAGTGCGAGTCCACTCAAAATAATTCCCTCCCAGTCAATCTTTGATTCGCAGGCGACAAAAGATAAATGGGACTTCTTATCCCAGCACGAACACGTAGCTTCTGCAACGTTGTCAAATAACGATCATGTTTGACGGCGTTCCAAAATGTATGTGTGATCTTTGCCCCTTCAGTTCCAAATTGTGGTCTTTATCACTTTCTCAGATTGCTATGAGACAACGTTGCAAAACCTGCGTGCGAAACACGCAATTTTTTCTCATGAAAATGGTCGCCCACACACACGAGTGAACAAATAGTCGAAATGTCTCGAGTTTGATGAATTTTACCGCACCCGCTGTGAGCTCGCACCTGCGGCTTCTTTCTTGATATCGAAGCTGATGGAAGGGATACCTGAAGGGACACCTGGAGTGACACCTGAAGGGATAAACGCTAGGCTTCTGCCGTGGAGACACAAGCAGATATTCGCAGCTCGTGTGGAAGACGTCTTGTTTCTTTATTAACTTGATGCTACAACCTGTTCGACGTTGTGTCTCTGAGCCTTATTTTGTGATCGTTAACGCTTTTTTTTCCTAGTTCACAGTAAGGTGTTTCCTTCAGTAGATGTTGACCTGGCAGGCGAATCATATTCAAGCCCAATGATGTAATCCAACAATGAATCAGCAATACTGTGCCTGTCTTATCTTGCTGTCTGATGTTCACCAGAAATGAAAAAAAAATTACAGAAAAAAAACGGTTTCGCTAAAGTTTTACGTAATAAGTGGACGACACAAATTAGAACGACGTTTCGGCTCAAGAGGCCTTCGGCAGGTACACATATACAAAACACACATATATGTATTTAAAGTATATTTTTAAAAATAATAACATAAAAAATAATTTCGAACTAGAATGCGAAATAAAAATACAACTAAAATGTCCACCCTGTATACTGCACTGTGGCCGGAAGGAAAATGAACATGAGTGAGCAAGGGGTACTTGTACGTACACCAAAGTGAAAATGTGCGCACTTTGTTTTTTATAGTTTTTTTGTATTTTTGTTCATTTCTCCTTACAATTAGCTTTACTGCAGTTTCCCATTTGTATGCATTTCTTTGCCTTGACGCTGTATAATGTTCAGCAGTTTTTGCAGATAATTCATATGGAAGGGGAACAAATAAACTACGTTCAAATAATATTTTACAGCTTTACAGATAAATGTCTCGGGGAATACGCAAACGTTTCGGTCCACAAAGTCTTCATTAGGAAAGTCCACAAAGAAAGATTAACACGAGCTTGTATATACTGCCACAGATAGGGAACACAAGGGTAACATAGAAAGATGACTAGGTACAATTAGTATGTAGTGACAATATGTGGTGTGTAGGCAGAGGCATACAAAAATGTATAAATATAAACAATCGTACAAAGACGCGCAAGGCTGCTGTATTTTGTAGTCTCTTTCTCTTTATATATATATATTCGTCAATCGACCACTAATATCTTCAGTAATTAAGAAAAAACGATGGTCATATGTTGGACATGTGATGAGAAGAGATAATAACCGAATAACAAAGTAAGCCATCATGTGGGAAACAACAGGTAAGAGGAAAAGAGGCCGACCCATAGAGACACTGAGAAGAACATTGATCAGAGAGGCAAGAGCAACAGGAATCAGCTCTCTCAATGAGATAGAGTTGCTTGCACAGAACAAAGACAAATGGCGATATTTGATAAAACATCTTTACAAGGATTGAAAACTGTTATAATAATAATTTTAATGTCATGAAGAACATACTAACATCAAAACAAATAACACCAGGGCTTGTAATACAATAAACTAAGAATAGCAAAATTTTATTATGTCTTCTCGACATTCCTATAACGTGCAGAAACATGGACATTAGACAAGAAAACAGAACAGAGAATTAAAGCCTTTGAAATGTGAATATATAGAAGAATAGGTAGACTTGGATGGAAGGAAAAGAAAACAAACAATGAAGTTTTAAAACATGTAAAAATGAAAAGAGAACTACTAAATACAATTCAAACAAGACAAATTCGATTTTTAGGGCATGTTAAAAGACACAACAGCCTACTAAAAGTAATCCTGGTGGGCAAAAATACAAGGCTAAAGAGGCAGAGGCAGACCAAGACTAACATGGACGAGTAACGCCAAAAGATGGACAAATCAGCCTATGACAACCTGCACCATCAAAGCAAGAGACAGCAGAATGGCGCTCCATGGTAGCCAAACTTCGATGCGGAGATGGCCCTCGATGATGATAAAAATGTAGATAACAGAAAGAGTATCTGGGTCTATGCCCTATGGGCCGGCTACGGCTCGAAAGGTCAATGTATATATATAAATATATATATATATATATATATATATATATAATGTATAATCGAAACAGTTTAACGTAATAAAACAAGCCAGTATCTAAGAAGCTAATTTTACAGTGGAATAACTGTGCTAATTACCTATGTGAAACACCATTAACTTGCACCATTGAACTAAATGACGAACTGGCTTTAGAACTTCATAGCGTTCACGTAAACTAATCGAGACAGGGCACATCTGAAAATATGACGTTTCGGGAATATCTGAACTCAAAGATAAATCAGAAGGTAAACTCGCTTGGAAATGATTACCCAGGTGTTTTCAATCTCTAGATACACAGCTCCCAACCTGTGGATCGTCAAATGTTGTCTTACTGTGCAGATGCTGGAGTTTATTTTGAATCATTATTAATTTATTATTATATTTTTTGCAGGAAGTTTCGCTACGAAAGTTTCTGACACTTTCTTTTGATTGGCTGTTAATATGGGGGTGGTCGCAGATTAGGTAGCTATTGTAAAAGGTTGGCAGAGTACATAGTTAATGATAAAAAAAAGATCGCAGTTTATTTGGCTATTGTTGACTGATCCTCATGTTACTTAGCTACTATTAATGTGGTGTCGAAGTTGACTATAGACTTTAGATCGGAATAGCTTCACTGCATGAGAGGCATTTCCATATCTGTCTTACCTCCCGTTTCCTTCAACCATAATTGCGTTCATCTCGATCGTCCACACTGTTCTGTTCGCATGTGTTCCGTTCGTAACATCGCGTGTTATCACGTTCATAAAAATTCTTCTATTGAACGTGCCGTATTAAAGTGCACAAAAGGCACGCTGTTCAGAATGGACATTTTCAGGTCGCAGTTACGTCACGGACAATACAATCTCATTGCGTCAGCGCTATTTCCGGAATAGACCTCATATCAGTAAACGAGTTCAAGAATCGATGTCCTAACAAATGAAGTCATGACTTCACTTCGGCGAAACACTTAATCTGACCGGGGGCCTCGGTAGCCTAGTTGAAAAAAAAAAAAAACCACCCGACTGGGACTACCGACGTTCGGACAACCCGTGTTCGATTCCCCCTGGGAGCAGTGCGAGCGGTACTCGTGGTTAGAAACAAAAATACCCCCACGGTCGACCCAGCCGTTGGCAGAAATGGGTACCAGGGTATTACCCTGGGAAGGTGAGGAATGTCGCCTCGCATCGTGAGTTTCGGTGCTTGAAGCGACACTATCAAGAAATCTCCGAACATTTCTGGATAGGCGGCCGAGCACATAAGGGTGAAAACTCGCGTGCTAAGACGCCGGTTCAAGTCTCGTACTTTACCTTTACTCAGTCTGACCGCAGTTTAACTGGCGTCAAATCTGCCATCGAACACTGATCACACATCCTGTCCCAGGCCACAGGGACCTGGAACCGTTCCACTAAACTCCACGGCCAGTCACCTGCAGCACTATCTCAACGCGCAGGTGAATTTTATCTCAACCATTTGAATTTTATCTCAACCATGTGAATTTTATCTCAACCATGTGAATTTTATCTCAACCATTTGAATTTGTGGCCAGGTGAATGCGACTGGGCTACTGTTGTCGTCATAAACGAAAATCCAAGCGAGAGAGAATCACTTGAACCCACAATGCAACAACAATGCCACTGTCTTGAACCTGATTCGACTAAGCGGCCATCTTGGTCACCGCACAAACCGGAAGCAGCTTACTTGGCTATCACTAAAAGGGTCTTCTAATTACTTGGCTATTAATAAAGGAGTCGAAGACAATTTAGCTAATGTAGAAGAAGTTGCAGGGGTTTTGCTATTACAGAAGAGGTTACAGCTTAATTGCTAATATAGCAGAGATTGAAATTATTACGCAATTAAGAGATGGGCAGGTCATTTGGTTATTTTGGAAGAGGTCATAGGTTATCTGGCTATTATTACAGGGTAGAAGTTTATTTGGCTTTTATAAGAGGGAACTGAGATTCAAAGAATTTGGAAAATACAGCTTTACAGTGTCTACAAGCCAAAGGATAGAAATTCTCGTTTACACAGCACAAACATTAAAAAAAAAAATCAGTTTCTTTCAGTTTTAAAATGAAACTGTTTTTATATAGTTTCGTTCTTACCCTATACAAACACCCTATCTTGCTTACGTACAAACCCACCTAACCATAGAGAAAGACATGCAATAATAATAATTATATATATATAGACAGACACACATAATGACAGGCAGGGGTAGAGAGACAAACAGGCTGGCAGGCAGACAGACAGACAGATGGACGGATGGTAGGACACACATAAACGAGTATATATATATATCTATATATATATATATATATATATGTGTGTGTGTGTGTGTGTATGTACACATATACGAGTATATTTTGCAGGTCATGTTTTGCACATCATGATGATGATTCGATTATCCCTCTCTGCTGTCGACGATGGCGGTGGAACACCCGGTTCAACTTAACATCTAACAAGGTTGTACTTAAAGGTGAGTTTCTTGTGTTCTTGTTTTTAAACCTGATTCTTCTCCTAGATATACAGTTATATGACTGGATGGTGTGATAAATGGGGACAATATCGGCATTTCTACACATTTCTGGGATGTTAACTTGATGCATGATAAGATCAAAAATGTTTTTTTTTTCCTGGTGAGTGCAATAAAAGTTATGATTCCTAACATCTCGTAGTAAAAGTACACTGCTCATGCGGCATTATTCTCCACTCTCATTCTTCTGAAGTGTTCTCAGAAGTAGATCGTTATTTTTTTTTTGTTTCGTTCGCGAGCTTTTACCTCTGATAAAATCCCTAGAGACTAGGATCTGAATTTTGCGTGTTAATCCATTTTTCTCTGGCAGCCGTGTGCACAGGGGTCCCTCGCCGCACAGGCAGATAACTCTGACTTCGGAGGTACTCATATTTTTTTCCGTCGATTAGTAATTGACTTTTCAAGCCGGGCCTCGCTGCTGAGACGAGGGGTGGTTGCCGCAGAGAGAAATCATAAATAAAAATGCCGGGACCTGAGCCCACAACCTCTCCTTCTCGATGTCGGTGTCTTGCCTCGAGACAAACCAGTCCCCCAGAAGTAGATCAAAAATCAACTCTGCAATGTTACATAGCAAGAAAGCCAAATTCAGCCAATTAAAAAAATCAATTTTCTTCGTTAGGTCACATGTTATTTGCGGAACGTTCATTCAGCACAGCCTGTCTGAAAGAATCTCTGTCTCTAGCTACATCTCTGTCTCTAGCTACATCTCTTTCTCTAGCTACATCTCTGTCTCTAGCTACATCTCTTTCTCTAGCTACATCTCTGTCTCTAGTCACAGCTCTGTCTCTAGCCACATCTCTGTCTCTAGCCACATCTCTGTCTCTAGCCACATCTCTGTCTCTAGCCATATCTCTGTGTCCAGCCACATTTCTGTCTCTAGCCACATCTCTGTATCTAGCCACATCTCTGTCTCTAGCTACATCTCTGTCTCTAGCCACATCTCTGTCACTAGCCACATCTCTGTCTCTAGCTACATCTCTGTCACTAGCCACATCTCTGTCTCTAGCCACATCTCTGTCACTAGCCACATCTCTGTCTCTAGCTACATCTCTGTCTCTAGCCACATCTCTGTCACTAGCCACATCTCTCTCTCTAGCCACATCTCTGTTTCTAGCCACATCTCTGTCTCTAGCCACATCTCTGTCTCCAGCCTCATCTCTGTCTCTAGCCACATCTCTGTCTCTAGCCACATCTCTGTCTCTAGTTACATCTCTGTCTCTAGCCACATCTCTGCCTCTAGCTACATCTCTTTCTCTAGCTACATCTCTGTCTCTAGTCACAGCTCTGTCTCTAGCCACATCTCTGTCTCTAGCCACATCTCTGTCTCTAGCCACATCTCTGTCTCTAGCCATATCTCTGTGTCCAGCCACATTTCTGTCTCTAGCCACATCTCTGTATCTAGCCACATCTCTGTCTCTAGCTACATCTCTGTCTCTAGCCACATCTCTGTCACTAGCCACATCTCTCTCTCTAGCCACATCTCTGTTTCTAGCCACATCTCTGTCTCTAGCCACATCTCTGTCTCTAGCCACATCTCTGTCTCCAGCCTCATCTCTGTCTCTAGCCACATCTGTCTCTAGCCACATCTCTGTCTCTAGTTACATCTCTGTCTCTAGCCACATCTCTGCCTCTAGCTACATCTCTGTCTCTAACTACATATCTGTCTCTAGCCACATCTCTGACTCTAGCCACATCTCTGTCTCTAGCCACATCTCTGTCTCTAGCCACATCTCTGTTTCTAGCCACATCTCTGTCTCTAGCCACATCTCTGACTCTAGCCACATCTCTGTCTCTAGCCACATCTCTGTCTCCAGCCACATCTCTGTCTCTAGCCACATCTCTGTCTCTAGCCACATCTCTGTTTCTAGCCACATCTCTGTCTCTAGCCACATCTCTGTCTCTAGCCACATCTCTGTCTCCAGCCTCATCTCTGTCTCTAGCCACATCTCTGTCTCTAGCCACATCTCTGTCTCTAGTTACATCTCTGTCTCTAGCCACATCTCTGCCTCTAGCTACATCTCTGTCTCTAGCTACATCTCTGACTCTAGCTACATATCTGTCTCTAGCTACATCTCTGTCTCTACCTACATCTCTGTCTCTAGCTACATCTCTGTCTCTACCTACATCTCTGTCTCTAGCCACATCTCTGTCTCTAGCCACATCTCTGTCTCTACCTACATCTCTGTCTCTAGCTACATCTCTGTCTCTAGCCACATCTCTGTCTCTAGTTACATCTCTGTCTCTAGCCACATCTCTGCCTCTAGCTACATCTCTGTCTCTAGCTACATCTCTGACTCTAGCTACATCTCTGCCTCTAGCTACATCTCTGTCTCTACCTACATCTCTGTCTCTAGCTACATCTCTGTCTCTACCTACATCTCTGTCTCTAGCCACATCTCTGTCTCTAGCTGCATCACTGTCTCTACCTACATCTCTGTCTCTAGCTACATCTCTGTCTCTAGCCACATCTCTGTCTCTAGCCACATCTCTGTCTCTAGTTACATCTCTGTCTCTACCTACATCTCTGTCTCTAGCTACATCTCTGTCTCTAGCTACATCTCTGTCTCCAGCTACATCTCTGTCTCTAGCTACATTTCTGTCTCTAGCTACATCTCTGTCTCTAGCCACATCTCTGTCTCTAACCACATCTCTGTCTCTAGTCACATCTCTGTCTCTAGCCACATCTCTGTCTCTAGCCACATCTCTGTCTCTAGCTACATCTCTGTCTCTAGCCACATCTCTGTCTCTAGCCACATCTCTGTCTCCAGCTGCATCTCTGTCTCCAGCTGAATCTCTGTCTCTAGCTACATCTCTGTCTCTAGCCACATCTCTGTCTCTAGCCACATCACTGTCTCTAGCCACATCTCTGTCTCTAGCCACATCTCTGTCTCTAGCTACATCTCTGTCTCCAGCCACATCACTGTCTCTAGCCACATCTCTGTCTCTAGCCACATCTCTGTCTCTAGCTACATCTCTGTCTCCAGCCACATCACTGTCTCTAGCCACATCTCTGTATCTAGCCACATCTCTGTCTCTAGCCACATCTCTGTCTCTAGCTACATCTCTGTCTCTATCTACATCTCTGTCTCTAGCTACATCTCTGTCTCCAGCTACATCTCTGTCTCTACCTACATCTCTGTCTCTAGCCACATCTCTGTCTCTAGCCACATCTCTGTCTCTACCTACATCTCTGTCTCTAGCCACATCTCTGTCTCTACCTACATCTCTGTCTATAGCCACATCTCTGTCTCTAGCCACATCTCTGTCTCTACCTACATCTCTGTCTCTAGCCACATCTCTGTCTCTACCTACGTCTCTGTCTCTAGCCACATCTCTGTCTCTAGCCACATCTCTGTCTCTACCTACATCTCTGTCTCTAGCCACATCTCTGTCTCTAGCCACATCTCTGTCTCTAGCCACATCTCTGTCTCTAGCCACATCTCTGTCTCTACCTACATCTCTGTCTCTAGCTACATCTCTGTCTCTAGCCACATCTCTGTCTCTAGCCACATCTCTGTCTCTACCTACATCTCTGTCTCTACCTACATCTCTGTCTCTACCTACATCTCTGTCTCTAGCCACATCTCTGTCTCTAGCCACATCTCTGTCTCTACCTACATCTCTGTCTCTAGCCACATCTCTGCCTCTAACTACATCTCTGTCTCTAGCCACATCTCTGTCTCTACCTACATCTCTGTCTCTAGCCACATCTCTGCCTCTATCTACATCTCTGTCTCCAGCCACATCTCTGCCTCTACCTACATCTCTGTCTCTAGACACATCTCTGTCTCTAGCCACATCTCTGTCTCTACCTACATCTCTGCCTCTACCTACATCTCTGTCTCTAGCCACATCTCTGTCTCTAGCCACATCTCTGTCTCTAGCCACATCTCTGTCTCTACCTACATCTCTGTCTCTAGCCACATCTCTGCCTCTATCTACATCTCTGTCTCTAGCCACATCTCTGTCTCCAGCTACATCTCTGTCTCTACCTACATCTCTGTCTCTACCTACATCTCTGTCTCTAGCCACATCTCTGTCTCCAGCTACATCTCTGTCTCTAGCCACATCTCTGTCTCCAGCTACATCTCTGTCTCTACCTACATCTCTGTCTCTACCTACATCTCTGTCTCTAGCCACATCTCTGTCTCTAGCCACATCTCTGTCTCTAGCCACATCTCTGTCTCTACCTACATCTCTGTCTCTACCTACATCTCTGCCTCTATCTACATCTCTGTCTCTAGCCACATCTCTGTCTCCAGCTACATCTCTGTCTCTACCTACATCTCTGTCTCTAGCCACATCTCTGTCTCTAGCTACATCTCTGTTTCTAGCTACATCTCTGTCTCTAGCTACATCTCTGTCTCTAGCTACATCTCCCACTTCCCCTGTTGTCCTGTTCGTAGTCTACCTCTCATACGTAGCCCAGGAACCAAGTCTGCTTCCATTTCTGTTCTTTCCAGGTCGTTGTGTCTTTTTACGTGATAGTATTTTAATTCCCTCTACAGGATGGTGCTTATCAACCAGTTCCTGTTTAATTTTTAAAACTTTTAATGTCTTCTTTGCTCTTTTTCCTTATCCAAAGTATCTAAAGAATGTTCTGCAGCATTTTATTTCGAAGGAATCGATTTTCTTCCCTGCTGTTTGTTAGATTGTACATGATTCACAACCATATGTTTGTATCGGAAAGACGCATGTCATCGGTAATTTTAATTGTACTTCCTTGCCGGTATTGTGCCACATTGTTCTTCCTGGCGTTTAATTTGTATATTTTTAACAGTCTGCGTCATCAACAAAATATAAGACTCAGTGGGGAAATACTAACAAATTCAAACTTTCAATTATTTTTGGAGCAATATGGCACATGAAAAGAAAATACGACCCATTATCCATCTTCAAATGCATTAAAACAAATATTTCAAGAAACATCAACTCACAAACAGTTGAACCTATACAATAATTGCGAAAGAAGACTAGACGCAAGCTGTGCAGTGCTTACGTCACACTGTACTAACCAATGATTGCGAGACCCAGATGCCAGCAAAAGCACTAGATAATAAAACGTATTAGTTTGAGAGAAATATTCTACATGGACAATTAAATATTATTTGGGAAGTTATAAAAAAAAATATCATCACTTATGAACAGACTAACCCCAAAAACATATAAAAAAGGTATGTTAGAAGCTTTACGTGATAAGTGCTAATTCATAATAATTTTATCATAATTTTATCTGTACACACGATTTTATCATCTGTACGCGTATAAGTGAAGCTTCTAACATACCATTTTTTTGTATTTTTTAATTTTTCCTCATATTCAGCTTTACTGCAGCTTCGCATTTTTATGCATTCATTTGCATTTCTTTGCGTTAACCCCAAAAACATATACCAGGTTTTGTAATAGATATTTTAACTAAGTTTTGTATAAACAATGAACTTACAATGAAAATGAACAAAAACATATTCTTTTGGTCAAATTCCTATTTAGCCACAGGAAAAAGAGAGTAGGATCAATAACAGGTATGTAGATTCATCAACAGATGCGAGTTGCCTCGTCATTCATGGGTTTCATAGATATATATGAATTAGCAGTACAACCACCACTTGGAGAGTCTCATGGATGCTATGGGTTTTGTTCTTTGTGTCTTGTTTGGCTCAATGGGATGTTGATCACACACTCACACAATCACTTACTCACTTGTTCGCTCTCATCCACTCAATCACTCAATCTCACCTACTTCCAACACTCTCCCATTTTAATCACTTACTTGTTCAATCACTCACTCACACACTCAATCACTCACTCAATTACCCTAACCAACTCACTCAATCATTTACTCACACACCTTAACTTACTCACTCATATAATAACTCACTTACTCAGCCACATAATAACTCACTTACTCAGCCACATAATAACTCACTTACTCAGCCACATAATAACTCACTTACTCAGCCACATAATAACTCACTTACTCAGCCACATAATAACTCACTTACTCAGCCACATAATCACTCACTTACTCAGCCACATAATAACTCACTTACTCAGCCACATAATAACTCACTTACTCAGCCACATAATAACTCACTTACTCAGCCACATAATAACTCACTTACTCAGCCACATAATAACTCACTTACTCAGCCACATAATAACTTACTTACTCAGCCACATAATCACTCACTTACTCAGCCACATAATAACTCACTTACTCAGCCACATAATCACTCACTCACATAATCACTCACTCACCTAATCACTCTCATATTTAGCCACATAATCACTCACTCATTTAGCCACATAATAACTCACTCACTTAGCCACATAATTACTCACTCACTTAGCCACACAATCACTCACTCACTTAGCCACATAATTACTTACTCACATAATCACTCACTCACATAATCACTCTCATAATTAGCCACATAATCACTCACTCACTCAGCCACATAATTACTCTCTAACTCAGCCACATAATTACTTACTCACATAATCACTCTCATACTTAGCCACATAATCACTCACTCACTCAGCCACATAATTATTCTCTTATTCAGCCACATAATTACTCTCTTACTCAGCCTCATAATCACTCACTCACTCAGCCACATAATCACTCACTCATCCCAGCCACATAATCACTCACTCACTCACATAATCACCCGCTCACATAATCACTAACTCATCTCAGCTCATAATCACTCACTCACATAATCACTCACTTACACAACCACATAATCACTCACTCATCTCAGCTGCATAATCACTCACTCACATAATCACTCACTTACACAACCACATAATCACTCACTCATCTCAGCCACATAATCACTTACTCACTTAATCACTCTCTTACTCAGCCACATAATCACTCACTCACTCACATAGTCACCCGCTCACATAATCACTCACTCATCTCAGCCACATAATCGCTCACTCACATAATCACTCACTTACACAACCACATAATCACTCACTCATCTCAGCCACATAATAACTCACTTACTCAGCCACATAATAACTCACTTACTCAGCCACATAATAACTCACTTACTCAGCCACATAATAACTCACTTACTCAGCCACATAATAACTCACTTACTCAGCCACATAATAGCTCACTTACTCAGCCACATAATCACTCACTTACTCAGCCACATAATAACTCACTTACTCAGCCACATAATCACTCACTCACATAATCACTCACTCACCTAATCACTCTCATATTTAGCTACATAATCACTCACTCATTTAGCCACATAATAACTCACTCACTTAGCCACATAATTACTCACTCACTTAGCCACACAATCACTCACTCACTTAGCCACATAATTACTTACTCACATAATCACTCACTCACATAATCACTCTCATAATTAGCCACATAATCACTCACTCACTCAGCCACATAATTACTCTCTAACTCAGCCACATAATTACTTACTCACATAATCACTCTCATACTTAGCCACATAATCACTCACTCACTCAGCCACATAATTATTCTCTTATTCAGCCACATAATTACTCTCTTACTCAGCCTCATAATCACTCACTCACTCAGCCACATAATCACTCACTCATCCCAGCCACATAATCACTCACTCACTCACATAATCACCCGCTCACATAATCACTAACTCATCTCAGCTCATAATCACTCACTCACATAATCACTCACTTACACAACCACATAATCACTCACTCATCTCAGCTGCATAATCACTCACTCACATAATCACTCACTTACGCAACCACATAATCACTCACTCATCTCAGCCACATAATCACTTACTCACTTAATCACTCTCTTACTCAGCCACATAATCACTCACTCACTCACATAGTCACCCGCTCACATAATCACTCACTCATCTCAGCCACATAATCGCTCACTCACATAATCACTCACTTACACAACCACATAAATACTCACTCATCTCAGCCACATAATCACTTACTCACTTAATCACTCTCTTACTCAGCCACATAATCACCCACTCATCTCAGCCACATAACACTCACACATCTCAGCCATATAATCACTCACTTACTCAGCCACATAATCACTCACTCACATAATCCCTCAATCACATATTCATTCCTCAATCAACATAATCACTCATTCCCAAATGCACATTTAACTCTAAAAATGCTACAATAATCTGAAGTAATCTGATTAAATTACATTTAACCAACTCTGACAGAACACTAGCTTACCAAGGATTCGACGTGCCAAAACTAACACTAAATAACATTGACTAGGAAAAGTCTCATATTTCCATTGGCAATCACGGATTGCATAATGTCGCTTTTTCTTTCTGAAAAGCCGAGTTAGCCAGAGCTGTTCTACACCTCGCATCTGCTATATATCAGCCAGTTGGGTTTTTCCCCCTAGTCTAGCCACAGAGGCACCTCATTATTAGTAAAACATTCGTTCTAGGAATATGTTCAAATTACTTCTTCTTCTCGCTTCTTTCCTTCCTCATCTGCCTTTCAGCGTCGAGGGGAGATATAATTTGCGGTCTTTTGCTCTTCTGTTCGCCTCTGCTGCTGTTATGTTTCCTAGTACTTCTAATATTCCATCGACTCATCTTTTTCGTGGTCGACCATTGGGTCTGGTGTTCTCACTACGTTTGTTGAAGGCTCGTTGTGTTGTGTTTTGTTCTTTCTGCCTTTTCACGTGGCCAAACCATTTTATCTGTTGTTTCCTTATATATTCTTTGGCGGGGGCTATTCCTAGCTTTTTTCTCAGCTCTTCATTTCTGATCTTATCTCTCAGACTGTTTCCTGTCATTCGTCTAACACATTTCATCTCTGTAGAGGTTATTTTTCTTATTGTTCTTGCATCTAGGGTCCAGGTCTGGCATTGGTAGCACAACGTTGGGATGAAGGTTGTCTTGTATAGTGCTCGTTTTGCCTCCAGAGTTATTTCCTTGTTGGACAATAGTGCGTTAAAATTACGATTTGTACAAATATCGAACCAATTTTTCCCTAAAGAAATCGTGTATATTAGATTAATCTATTGCAACAGCCGATGATTGTTTATTTAAACGTCTACAATAATAAATGTACAGGTAAGGTAATCAAAATATAAATGTAAAAACAAGTGACAAAAATAAAAATCTAATTGAAATGCTAAAGATAAAAATGTAAGCGCACTTTATCTTTACTGAAAAGAGCAAATGGATTAAGTGAAAGTTGAAGGGGAAAAGATGGGAAGGAAGGAGGAGAGATTGGTCAGGATTACATTTCGTTATGTTGATGAATGCGGCTCTTAATCTCTAGAGATTTAAAGGAAGTTGTGAGGTTGTTGCTAAATGTGTTCCAACGAAATCGCCAAGTTTACTCATGATGATGATGATGATGATGATGATGAAGAGTAGGAATGATTTTTGATATTTGGTAAGGGAGTTAACTTTCATAAAACATCAGGTAATCATTCTCGTTCATTTTCGCTTTTCTCTTTTTTGAGTTTTTACATAAGAAGATTGCTGGGATTTGAAAATTGTTTTGACTTGGGATGTATCAATCGTTATCTGCTTGTAACTGTTTTTCCATATATTTCTCTCTCTCTCTCTCTCTGCGATCAGGACTCAATCAGAGTAGGATTCCAGACACTCACATGAAGTCAGCTGTCAGGTTAAGTGTGTTCGATCGCCCCCCACAGGCGGAACATCACATTTAGAGTCTGCCAGATCCACTCTGATTGAACACATTTCTAAAACAGTCATAACATGGAATAAAGAAGACCTAAAAGAACACTTAAATAAACTTTATAGCACAGGAGCCCAATAATATACGAAAATCATCATCAGCAAGACAGAAGTCATGAACATCGCAAAAGAAAAACAGAGCATTAACATAACGATAGAGGGCAGACAATTAAAACAAGTAAAGTAAAGAGCCCCGTCACGCCACGTGGCTTATAGGGAATATGGTGTTAGTGACCATCATTTTTACAGACCTTGGGCACAGGATTTTTGAGATAATGTAGTCAGTATTACCCCCGTGTCGTTTTACTTTCTCAGAAAAAAATCCGGTACACATTTAAGGCTGAGTGAACCCAGAAGCCGTCGGTCAGGATCGAACCCGACTCTTGTCCTTTGTAATCCAGTTCACTAACTGAGGAGCTATCGCGGTTCAGTTAAAACAAGTGGAGGGACTTAAATATCTAGGAAGTCTAGTGACAAACGACAATGCGCATGCAGTGGAAATAGATTTAAGATGCACCAAAGCCTGTTAAAGCATTGGACAACAAACACATCTTCTGTTCAACAAGGAAATAACACTGGAGGTAAAGTGGACACTACAACACAATCATCGTAAAGTTGTGCTACCAATGTCAGACCAGGGGACTCTATAGACTCAAGGACAATAAGAAAAATAACCTCTATCGAGAATGAATATGTTAGACATATGGCTGGAAGCAGTCTAAAATATATGATCAGAGATGAGGAAGTCAGAAAAAAGTTAGAATAAATCCCGCATAGAATATATATATTTAAAAAACCTAATAAAATGGTTTGGTCACGTTATAAGTTACACAGATAGAACCACAACAAGTCTTTAATTAACTTTGCGAGAAAACCAGACCAGATGGGCCGACCATGAAAAAGATGGAATGATGAATATCATAAATATTATTAAACATAAAAGCTGCAGAGTATAACAAAAGAGCAAAATACCGCAAATTATATCTCCCATCGACGCTAAAAGGCATAAAAGGAAGAAAGGACAAAAAAGAATCTCCAAACAACATTTTTATTGAACAGATGACGTTCCTATTGACCAAAACAATTGTGATATGCCATTTTCCCATCCAAGTCTGTATTTTTATTTTTCCAAAGATACCTATTTTTTTCTTCTGCAGTAAAGAAAACTGGGGTTAAACAAGGATGTATTTTATCGCCCTTGTTATTTGGAATTGATTTGGACTTCATAATGAAGAAATGCTGCACTGGTAATAAAGGCATCAAATGGATACAAGGAGACTATTTGGAGGACCTCGACTTTGCTGATGACATAGTTCTCATCAGCAGTCAGATAAAAACGATGCAGGAAAACACAAATGAACTATCATCAATAGCCAGCAAAATTGGGCTTGAGATCAATCATGAAAAGACTAAAGTCATGAAAAGTTTAATTCCAACAGGTGACAAAATATACATGGAAAACAAACCAGTAGAAGAGATCGATCACTTTATCTATCTTGGAAGTCACATTGATCGAGAAGGGGATACGAGTAAAGAAATTAGAATTAGAATAGCTAAAGCAGGAATGTCTTTCAGAAGCCTTAAAAAGTTGTGGAAATCAAAACTCATCAGCACAAACACAAAACTTAGGCTATTCAAATTAAATGTACTATCAACCCTTACGTATGCGTGTGAAAGCTGGAAAACAACAAGAGATATAGAAACAAAGTTGAACGCATTCGAAAATAAATGTCTAAGGAAAATACTTGGTATAGCATGGAACGAATTCAAAACAAACGAGGAAATTAGAGAAATCGCCAATCAACCACTAATATCTTCAGTAATAAAGAAAAGACGATGGTCATACGTTGGACATGTGATGAGAAGAGATAATAACCGAATAGCAAAGCAAGCCCTCATATGGGAAACAACAGGTAAAAGAAAAAGAGGAAGACCCAGGGAGACACTGAGAAGAACATTGATGAGAGAGGCAAGAGCAGCAGGAATCGGCTCCCTCAATGAGATAGAACTGCTTGCACAGAACAGAGACAGATGGCGAGATTTGATAAAATATCTTTAATAGAAAACTGCTAGAACAAAAAAATTCATATAGGAGAAGGTGTATCTTGGTCTACGCCCTATGGGCCGGTTACGGCTCGAAAGGTCAATAGATAGAAAGAAAATTCATCGGCTACGTCTTGCTGTTCCCTGTCCGCATTATATGTACTGAAAGAAAGTTATTCAGTCGTTCACAGTTAGTCGCACGCCCCAAGCAAAACAACTGGAACTACTCAACGATCCTGGACATAGAGAATAGCTGGGAGAAGGCTCTTGATCTGCCAGGGCGTGGGCAGTACCTAGAGTTCATCAAGATATCTAAAATGCATCCAGACATTGCACTTTACACATTAGATATGACCCACATCGTCTTAATAGAGCTCACAGTTTCATTTGAATCTACGATAGAGGAACAGAATATATTTAAACATGCCAAATACAAGGATCTCGCCACAGAGCTGAAACTGTGGAGGTTCCAGATTTAGAATATGTGATGTGGAAAGTAGAAAACTAGAGCCAGAGGATTCACGACTTCATCCCTCTACGACTTATTGAAGAGGCTAAGAATTAAATGGTGGTGGGGGGGGGGGGGGGCGGGAAATGCGAACAAGAACAATGAAGGCTACTGCTGGGCCAGCCGAAAGAGCATCATGCTGGCTCTAGCGAACCCGGGACATATCAACCGACACATATCAACAAATCTAAGAATGGTGCAGTTGAATGCAGTGACTTTAGAACGATAAGCCTAATGAGCCATGTTACAAAAATCTTGCTAAAAGTTATACAAGGAATGATTCAGAATAAAATCAATACTGAATTAGATGAGCAACAATTTGGATTTAGAAACCATAGCGGGACAAAAGAAGCCATATTCTGCATGAGAACATTAATTGAAAAGTACACAGAAGTAAACAAACGAATATATGCCTGCTTCATAGACTACACCAAAGCTTTTGATAGAGTACACCACAAACAACTTATAGAATGCCTAAAAGACATACATCTAGGTGATATGGACATACGACTAATGTGTAATCTTTACTGGGAGCAAACAGCAATAATAAAATATAACAAAGAGAACTCTACACTCATTGATATGAAAAGAGGAGTAAGACAGGGATGCATCCTATCACCAACCTTGTTCAATCTATACACTGAGCAAAATTTTAAAAACATCATAGAGATGCCAGGCCTACAAATTAATGGAAAGATAATCAATAACCTAAGATATGCTGACGAAACTGTACTACTAGCAGAAAATCCTAAAGATTTACAACAATTACTTAATGAAATAAACATGACAAGCAAAAAATATGGACTAGATATGAGTATCAAAAAGACTAAAACTATGATCATAAACAAAGAAGATACTCAAAACCCACAAGTGGACATCAAAATAGAAGGAATAGACCTGGAGACAGTTCAGAACAACAACTACCTTGGACATACTATAACCAGTGATGGAAAATGTACAACTGAAATAAACAAAAGAATAGGAATGGCAAAACGTAATTTTAATGTCATGAAGAACATACTAAGATCAAAACAAATAACACCATTTTAACGGGTGTTCAATCAGAGTGGATCTGGCAGACTCTAATTGTGATGTTCTGTTTGTGGGGGCGATCGACACATTTAACCTGACAGCTGACTTCATGTGAGAGTCTGGAATCCTACTCTGATTGAATCCTGATCGCAGAGAGAGAGAGAGAGAGAGAGAGAGAGAGAGAGAGAGAGAGAGAGAGAGAGAGAGAGAGAGAGAGAGAGAGAGAGATCAAAACAAATAACACCAGGGCTAAAATTAAGAATAGCAAAATGTTACATCTTCTGAATATTCATATACGGTGCAGAAACATGGACATTAGACAAGAAAAAAGAACAGAGAATTGAAGCCTTTGTAATGTGGATGTATAGAAGTCTAGGTAGAACAACCTGCACCATGAAAGCAAGAGGCAGAGCAGAATGGCGCTCCATGGTAGCCAACCTTCGTTGCGGAGACGACACTCGATGATGATGATGATGTATCAACAATCTCAGAATATTCTGATGATCAGACAATTAGGCGACTAATTTACATATCAACACGTCCTGACTCCCACATAAGTCAACAGCACAGCGACAGTTTAATCCTTGAATATCTCAGACGCGGGAGATAAGCGATACAAAATTACATCATCGACCATAGGTGAGCTACACCGGATGTTTAAAATACTGACATTTCAAAGGAAAGGGTCAAGACAATGAAATACAAATAACTGCACAAAAATGCGAAGCAGCGTAAATCTGAATATGAAGGAGAAAAAAAAAATATAAATATCTTTTGGTTAAAGCTTTACGCAATTGATGGACGACACAAATTTGAACGACGTTTTGGCTCAATAAGCCTTCAGCAGGAGCAAACAAACTACACGCACACACACACACACACACACATATGTAAGTAAGTAAAACAAGTCCAACATAGCTAACTAATAATGAAGTATCCAAAACAAAATAATTTCAAACTATTACGAGAAACAAAAATAATAACCCTGGTTACAGCAACGTGGCCGGAAGGAAAATGAATGAGTGTCGCAGCACACACGGTGTAGTTGACCAGCCGGTGGAAGGGTCAAAAACAGGTTAAAGAGTTTTAAAAATATGTGGGGAACATTGTCTAGGTTACCTCGACTACAACGCCACAGGCAATGTCTATACGTATCTACGCTTCTACTTCTTCTCAAGTTCAAAGAAATGAAGTTCTCAGCCCAACCTACCTTTACCAACTATTATCAGTTTCTTGTCTACTCCTTCCCGCCGAATTACGCCGTGTTAATGCAGCTTGTACACGAGTCTATATAAAAGAATGTTGCAACTACAAGCCATTTTAGATTTCTACCACCACGAAGATAACATCAATGTGCTGGGTTAAAGGTATAACAAGTATACGACCGGTCAGAGGCGGTATACTCGAACAAAAATCTTGCGTAGAGTAAGTGTAATTATTTTGTGCCGAATATAGAATGTAAGCTTTAGATTCAATTCAGCATGAGACCGACGCCAGAGAGTCATACCCAGGTGGACCCACCTCTCTTAGAGTGTCACGAAGCTAAATAGCCGACACACTTGCTTGACGGGAGTTACTGCTTCTGATGATCAGAATATCTCCTGCTACGAAGCTCTGTATAAAGAATGCCCTATTACTGTTCAGAGTGATAGTAATGTATTGAAAGAAGTAGCAGTTTGTAGAGAGCGTAGTAGTTAATCAGATTGGTAATAGTTTCTTTAGTGTTCTAGTAGTGTGAGACGATTGATAACAGTGTTCGTGGACCCGAGTAGAGTGCTGGGGGAGTGTAGAAATGTGATAAGAGTTGTAGTAGGGTGCTGATAGGGGTAGTAATGTTCTAAGAGTGATTGTAGTGTTCTGAGAGTGGTACTAGTTTTCTGAGAGTCGTAGTAGTATTCTGAGAGTGATAGTAGAGTTCTAAGAGTGGTAGTAGTGTTCTGAGAGTGGTAGTAGTGTTCTGAGAGTGGTAGTAGTGTTCTAAGAGTGGTAGTAGTGTTCTAAGAGTGGTAGTAGTGTTCTGAGAGTGGTAGTAGTGTTCTAAAAGTGGTAGTAGTGTTCTGAGAGTGGTAGTAGTGTTCTAAAAGTGGTAGTAGTGTTCTGAGAGTGGTAGTAGTGTTCGGAGAGTGGTAGTAGTGTTCTAAGAGTGGTAGTAGTGTTCTGAGAGTGGTAGTAGTGTTCTAAAAGTGGTAGTAGTGTTCTGAGAGTGGTAGTAGTGTTCGGAGAGTGGTAGTAGTGTTCTGAGAATGGTAGTAGTGTTCTAAGAGTGGTAGAAGTGTTCTGAGAGTGGTAGTAGTGTTCTGAGAGTGGTAGTAGTGTTCTGAGAGTGGTAGTAGTGTTCTAAGAGTGGTAGTAGTGTTCTGAGAGTGGTAGAAGTGTTCTGAGAGTGGTAGTAGTGTTCTGAGAGTGGTAGTAGTGTTCTGAGAGTGGTAGTAGTGTTCTAAGAGTGGTAGTAGTGTTCAAAGAGTTGTAGTAGTGTTCTAAGAGTGGTAGTAGTGTTCTGAGAGGGGCAGAGGTGTTCTAAGAGTGGTAGTAGTGTTCTGAGAGGGGCAGAGGTGTTCTAAGAGTGGTAGTAGTGTTCTAAGAGTGGTAGTAGTGTTCTGAGAGGGGCAGAGGTGTTCTAAGAGTGGTAGTAGTGTTCTAAGAGCGGTAGTAGTGTTCTAAGAGCGGTAGTGGTGTTCTAAGAGCGGTAGTGGTGTTCTAAGAGCGGTAGTAGTGTTCTAAGAGCGGTAGTGGTGTTCTAAGAGCGGTAGTGGTGTTCTAAGATCGGTAGTAGTGTTCTAAGAGCGGTAGTGGTGTTCTAAGAGCGGTAGTAGTGTTCTAAGAGTGGTAGTGGTGTTCTAAGAGCGGTAGTAGTGTTCTAAGAGTGGTAGAGGTGTTCTAAGAGTGGTAGTGGTGTTCTAAGAGCGGTAGTAGTGTTCTAAGAGTGGTAGTGGTGTTCTAAGAGCGGTAGTAGTGTTCTAAGAGTGGTAGAGGTGTTCTAAGAGTGGTAGTGGTGTTCTAAGAGCGGTAGTAGTGTTCTAAGAGCGGTAGTAGTGTTCTAAGAACGGTAGTGGTGTTCTAAGAGCGGTAGTAGTGTTCTAAGAGTGGTAGAGGTGTTCTAAGAGCGGTAGTGGTGTTCTAAGAGCGGTAGTAGTGTTCTAAGATCGGTAGTAGTGTTCTAAGAGTGGTAGAGGTGTTCTAAGATCGGTAGCAGTGTTCTAAGAGTGGTAGTAGTGTTCTGAGAGCGGTAGTAGTGTTCTGAGTGTGGGTAGTAGTGTTCTGAGAGCGGTAGTAGTGTTCTGAGTGTGGGTAGTAGTGTTCTGAGGGCGGTAGTAGTGTTCTGAGGGCGGTAGTAGTGTTCTGAGTGTGGGTAGTAGTGTTCTGAGGGCGGTAGTAGTGTTCTGAGGGCGGTAGTAGTGTTCTGAGAGCGGTAGTAGTGTTCTGAGTGTGGGTAGTAGTGTTCTGAGAGCGGTAGTAGTGTTCTGAGTGTGGGTAGTAGTGTTCTAAGAGCGGTAGTAGTGTTCTAAGAGCGGTAGTAGTGTTCTAAGAGCGGTAGTAGTGTTCTGAGGGCGGTAGTAGTGTTCTGAGAGCGGTAGTAGTGTTCTAAGAGCGGTAGTAGTGTTCTGAGGGCGGTAGTAGTGTTCTGAGGGCGGTAGTAGTGTTCTGAGGGCGGTAGTAGTGTTCTGAGAGCGGTAGTAGTGTTCTAAGAGCGGTAGTAGTGTTCTAAGAGCGGTAGTAGTGTTCTGAGGGCGGTAGTAGTGTTCTGAGAGCGGTAGTAGTGTTCTAAGAGCGGTAGTAGTGTTCTAAGAGCGGTAGTAGTGTTCTGAGGGCGGTAGTAGTGTTCTGAGAGCGGTAGTAGTGTTCTGAGGGCGGTAGTAGTGTTCTGAGAGCGGTAGTAGTGTTCTGAGTGTGGGTAGTAGTGTTCTAAGAGCGGTAGTAGTGTTCTAAGAGCGGTAGTAGTGTTCTAAGAGCGGTAGTAGTGTTCTAAGAGCGGTAGTAGTGTTCTAAGAGCGGTAGTAGTGTTCTAAGAGCGGTAGTAGTGTTCTGAGTGTGGGTAGTAGTGTTCTGAGAGCGGTAGTAGTGTTCTGAGAGCGGTAGTAGTGTTCTGAGAGCGGTAGTAGTGTTCTGAGTGTGGGTAGTAGTGTTCTAAGAGCGGTAGTAGTGTTCTGAGTGTGGGTAGTAGTGTTCTGAGAGCGGTAGTAGTGTTCTGAGTGTGGGTAGTAGTGTTCTAAGAGCGGTAGTAGTGTTCTGAGTGTGGGTAGTAGTGTTCTGAGAGCGGTAGTAGTGTTCTGAGTGTGGGTAGTAGTGTTCTAAGAGCGGTAGTAGTGTTCTGAGAGCGGTAGTAGTGTTCTGAGAATGGTAGTAGTGTTCTGAGAGTGGTAGTAGTGTTCTGAGAGCGGTAGTAGTGTTCTGAGAGTGGTAGTAGTGTTCTGAGAGCGGTAGTAGTGTTCTGAGAGCGGTAGTAGTGTTCTGAGAGTGGTAGTAGTGTTCTGAGAGCGGTAGTAGTGTTCTGAGAGCGGTAGTAGTGTTCTGAGAGTGGTAGTAGTGTTCTGAGAGTGGTAGTAGTGTTCTGAGAGTGGTAGTAGTGTTCTGAGAGTGGTAGTAGTGTTCTGAGAGTGGTAGTAGTGTTCTGAGAGCGGTAGTAGTGTTCTGAGAGTGGTAGTAGTGTTCTGAGAGTGGTAGTAGTGTTCTGAGAGTGGTAGTAGTGTTCTGAGAGTGGTAGTAGTGTTCTGAGAGTGGTAGTAGTGTTCTGAGAGTGGTAGTAGTGTTCTGAGAGCGGTAGTAGTGTTCTGAGAGCGGTAGTAGTGTTCTGAGAGTGGTAGTAGTGTTCTGAGAGCGGTAGTAGTGTTCTGAGAGTGGTAGTAGTGTTCTGAGAGTGGTAGTAGTGTTCTGAGAGTGGTAGTAGTGTTCTGAGAGTGGTAGTAGTGTTCTGAGAGCGGTAGTAGTGTTCTGAGAGCGGTAGTAGTGTTCTGAGAGTGGTAGTAGTGTTCTGAGAGCGGTAGTAGTGTTCTGAGAGCGGTAGTAGTGTTCTGAGAGTGGTAGTAGTGTTCTGAGAGTGGTAGTAGTGTTCTGAGAGTGGTAGTAGTGTTCTGAGAGTGGTAGTAGTGTTCTGAGAGTGGTAGTAGTGTTCTGAGAGCGGTAGTAGTGTTCTGAGAGTGGTAGTAGTGTTCTGAGAGTGGTAGTAGTGTTCTGAGAGTGGTAGTAGTGTTCTGAGAGTGGTAGTAGTGTTCTGAGAGTGGTAGTAGTGTTCTGAGAGTGGTAGTAGTGTTCTGAGAGCGGTAGTAGTGTTCTGAGAGCGGTAGTAGTGTTCTGAGAGCGGTAGTAGTGTTCTGAGAGTGGTAGTAGTGTTCTGAGAGCGGTAGTAGTGTTCTGAGAGCGGTAGTAGTGTTCTGAGAGCGGTAGTAGTGTTCTGAGAGTGGTAGTAGTGTTCTGAGAGCGGTAGTAGTGTTCTGAGAGTGGTAGTAGTGTTCTGAGAGCGGTAGTAGTGTTCTGAGAGCGGTAGTAGTGTTCTGAGAGCGGTAGTAGTGTTCTGAGAGCGGTAGTAGTGTTCTGAGAGTGGTAGTAGTGTTCTGAGAGCGGTAGTAGTGTTCTGAGAGCGGTAGTAGTGTTCTGAGAGCGGTAGTAGTGTTCTGAGTGTGGGTAGTAGTGTTCTGAGAGCGGTAGTAGTGTTCTGAGTGTGGGTAGTAGTGTTCTAAGAGCGGTAGTAGTGTTCTGAGAGCGGTAGTAGTGTTCTGAGTGTGGGTAGTAGTGTTCTGAGAGCGGTAGTAGTGTTCTGAGTGTGGGTAGTAGTGTTCTAAGAGCGGTAGTAGTGTTCTGAGAGCGGTAGTAGTGTTCTGAGTGTGGGTAGTAGTGTTCTAAGAGCGGTAGTAGTGTTCTGAGTGTGGGTAGTAGTGTTCTAAGAGCGGTAGTAGTGTTCTGAGTGTGGGTAGTAGTGTTCTAAGAGCGGTAGTAGTGTTCTGAGTGTGGGTAGTAGTGTTCTGGGAGCGGTAGTAGTGTTCTGAGTGTGGGTAGTAGTGTTCTGAGAGCGGTAGTAGTGTTCTGAGTGTGGGTAGTAGTGTTCTAAGAGCGGTAGTAGTGTTCTGAGAGCGGTAGTAGTGTTCTGAGAGCGGTAGTAGTGTTCTGAGTGTGGGTAGTAGTGTTCTGAGAGCGGTAGTAGTGTTCTGAGGGCGGTAGTAGTGTTCTGAGAGCGGTAGTAGTGTTCTGAGAGCGGTAGTAGTGTTCTGAGAGCGGTAGTAGTGTTCTGAGGGCGGTAGTAGTGTTCTGAGTGTGGGTAGTAGTGTTCTAAGAGCGGTAGTAGTGTTCTGAGTGTGGGTAGTAGTGTTCTGAGAGCGGTAGTAGTGTTCTGAGTGTGGGTAGTAGTGTTCTGAGAGCGGTAGTAGTGTTCTGAGAGCGGTAGTAGTGTTCTGAGTGTGGGTAGTAGTGTTCTGAGAGCGGTAGTAGTGTTCTGAGAGCGGTAGTAGTGTTCTGAGTGTGGGTAGTAGTGTTCTGAGAGCGGTAGTAGTGTTCTGAGAGCGGTAGTAGTGTTCTGAGTGTGGGTAGTAGTGTTCTGAGAGCGGTAGTAGTGTTCTGAGAGCGGTAGTAGTGTTCTGAGTGTGGGTAGTAGTGTTCTGAGTGTGGGTAGTAGTGTTCTGAGAGCGGTAGTAGTGTTCTGAGTGTGGGTAGTAGTGTTCTGAGTGTGGGTAGTAGTGTTCTGAGTGTGGGTAGTAGTGTTCTGAGAGCGGTAGTAGTGTTCTGAGTGTGGGTAGTAGTGTTCTGAGAGCGGTAGTAGTGTTCTGAGAGTGGGTAGTAGTGTTCTGAGAGCGGTAGTAGTGTTCTGAGTGTGGGTAGTAGTGTTCTAAGAGCGGTAGTAGTGTTCTGAGAGCGGTAGTAGTGTTCTGAGTGTGGGTAGTAGTGTTCTGAGAGCGGTAGTAGTGTTCTGAGTGTGGGTAGTAGTGTTCTAAGAGCGGTAGTAGTGTTCTGAGTGTGGGTAGTAGTGTTCTGAGAGCGGTAGTAGTGTTCTGAGAGCGGTAGTAGTGTTCTGAGAGCGGTAGTAGTGTTCTAAGAGCGGTAGTAGTGTTCTGAGAGCGGTAGTAGTGTTCTAAGAGCGGTAGTAGTGTTCTGAGTGTGGGTAGTAGTGTTCTGAGAGCGGTAGTAGTGTTCTGAGAGCGGTAGTAGTGTTCTGAGAGCGGTAGTAGTGTTCTGAGAGCGGTAGTAGTGTTCTAAGAGCGGTAGTAGTGTTCTGAGTGTGGGTAGTAGTGTTCTGAGAGCGGTAGTAGTGTTCTGAGAGCGGTAGTAGTGTTCTGAGAGCGGTAGTAGTGTTCTGAGAGCGGTAGTAGTGTTCTGAGAGCGGTAGTAGTGTTCTGAGAGCGGTAGTAGTGTTCTGAGAGCGGTAGTAGTGTTCTGAGTGTGGGTAGTAGTGTTCTGAGAGCGGTAGTAGTGTTCTGAGGGCGGTAGTAGTGTTCTGAGTGTGGGTAGTAGTGTTCTGAGTGTGGGTAGTAGTGTTCTGAGAGCGGTAGTAGTGTTCTGAGTGTGGGTAGTAGTGTTCTGAGTGTGGGTAGTAGTGTTCTGAGAGCGGTAGTAGTGTTCTGAGTGTGGGTAGTAGTGTTCTGAGTGTGGGTAGTAGTGTTCTGAGTGTGGGTAGTAGTGTTCTGAGAGCGGTAGTAGTGTTCTGAGTGTGGGTAGTAGTGTTCTGAGAGCGGTAGTAGTGTTCTGAGGGCGGTAGTAGTGTTCTGAGTGTGGGTAGTAGTGTTCTGAGAGCGGTAGTAGTGTTCTGAGTGTGGGTAGTAGTGTTCTGAGAGCGGTAGTAGTGTTCTGAGTGTGGGTAGTAGTGTTCTGAGTGTGGGTAGTAGTGTTCTGAGTGTGGGTAGTAGTGTTCTGAGAGCGGTAGTAGTGTTCTGAGAGCGGTAGTAGTGTTCTGAGAGCGGTAGTAGTGTTCTGAGTGTGGGTAGTAGTGTTCTGAGTGTGGGTAGTAGTGTTCTGAGTGTGGGTAGTAGTGTTCTGAGAGCGGTAGTAGTGTTCTGAGAGCGGTAGTAGTGTTCTGAGAGCGGTAGTAGTGTTCTGAGTGTGGGTAGTAGTGTTCTGAGTGTGGGTAGTAGTGTTCTGAGAGCGGTAGTAGTGTTCTGAGTGTGGGTAGTAGTGTTCTGAGAGCGGTATTAGTGTTCTGAGGGCGGTAGTAGTGTTCTGAGTGTGGGTAGTAGTGTTCTGAGAGCGGTAGTAGTGTTCTGAGTGTGGGTAGTAGTGTTCTGAGAGCGGTAGTAGTGTTCTGAGTGTGGGTAGTAGTGTTCTGAGAGCGGTAGTAGTGTTCTGAGTGTGGGTAGTAGTGTTCTAAGAGCGGTAGTAGTGTTCTGAGAGCGGTAGTAGTGTTCTGAGAGCGGTAGTAGTGTTCTGAGTGTGGGTAGTAGTGTTCTGAGTGTGGGTAGTAGTGTTCTAAGAGCGGTAGTAGTGTTCTGAGAGCGGTAGTAGTGTTCTGAGAGCGGTAGTAGTGTTCTGAGAGCGGTAGTAGTGTTCTGAGTGTGGGTAGTAGTGTTCTGAGAGCGGTAGTAGTGTTCTGAGAGCGGTAGTAGTGTTCTGAGTGTGGGTAGTAGTGTTCTAAGAGCGGTAGTAGTGTTCTGAGAGCGGTAGTAGTGTTCTGAGAGCGGTAGTAGTGTTCTGAGAGCGGTAGTAGTGTTCTGAGGGCGGTAGTAGTGTTCTGAGTGTGGGTAGTAGTGTTCTAAGAGCGGTAGTAGTGTTCTGAGTGTGGGTAGTAGTGTTCTGAGAGCGGTAGTAGTGTTCTGAGTGTGGGTAGTAGTGTTCTGAGAGCGGTAGTAGTGTTCTGAGTGTGGGTAGTAGTGTTCTGAGAGCGGTAGTAGTGTTCTGAGAGCGGTAGTAGTGTTCTAAGAGCGGTAGTAGTGTTCTGAGTGTGGGTAGTAGTGTTCTAAGAGCGGTAGTAGTGTTCTGAGAGCGGTAGTAGTGTTCTGAGAGCGGTAGTAGTGTTCTGAGGGCGGTAGTAGTGTTCTGAGAGCGGTAGTAGTGTTCTGAGGGCGGTAGTAGTGTTCTGAGTGTGGGTAGTAGTGTTCTGAGAGCGGTAGTAGTGTTCTGAGAGCGGTAGTAGTGTTCTGAGGGCGGTAGTAGTGTTCTGAGAGCGGTAGTAGTGTTCTAAGAGCGGTAGTAGTGTTCTGAGTGTGGGTAGTAGTGTTCTAAGAGCGGTAGTAGTGTTCTGAGTGTGTGTAGTAGTGTTCTAAGAGCGGTAGTAGTGTTCTGAGTGTGGGTAGTAGTGTTCTGAGAGCGGTAGTAGTGTTCTGAGTGTGGGTAGTAGTGTTCTGAGTGTGGGTAGTAGTGTTCTGAGTGTGGGTAGTAGTGTTCTGAGGGCGGTAGTAGTGTTCTGCGTGTGGGTAGTAGTGTTCTGAGTGTGGGTAGTAGTGTTCTGAGGGCGGTAGTAGTGTTCTGAGTGTGGATAGTAGTGTTCTGAGTGTGGGTAGTAGTGTTCTGAGTGTGGGTAGTAGTGTTCTGAGAGCGGTAGTAGTGTTCTGAGTGTGGGTAGTAGTGTTCTGAGAGCGGTAGTAGTGTTCTGAGTGTGGGTAGTAGTGTTCTGAGAGCGGTAGTAGTGTTCTGAGTGTGGGTAGTAGTGTTCTGAGAGCGGTAGTAGTGTTCTGAGAGCGGTAGTAGTGTTCTAAGAGCGGTAGTAGTGTTCTGAGTGTGGGTAGTAGTGTTCTAAGAGCGGTAGTAGTGTTCTGAGAGCGGTAGTAGTGTTCTGAGAGCGGTAGTAGTGTTCTGAGGGCGGTAGTAGTGTTCTGAGAGCGGTAGTAGTGTTCTGAGGGCGGTAGTAGTGTTCTGAGTGTGGGTAGTAGTGTTCTGAGAGCGGTAGTAGTGTTCTGAGAGCGGTAGTAGTGTTCTGAGGGCGGTAGTAGTGTTCTGAGAGCGGTAGTAGTGTTCTAAGAGCGGTAGTAGTGTTCTGAGTGTGGGTAGTAGTGTTCTAAGAGCGGTAGTAGTGTTCTGAGTGTGTGTAGTAGTGTTCTAAGAGCGGTAGTAGTGTTCTGAGTGTGGGTAGTAGTGTTCTGAGAGCGGTAGTAGTGTTCTGAGGGCGGTAGTAGTGTTCTGAGTGTGGGTAGTAGTGTTCTGAGTGTGGGTAGTAGTGTTCTGAGGGCGGTAGTAGTGTTCTGAGTGTGGGTAGTAGTGTTCTGAGTGTGGGTAGTAGTGTTCTGAGGGCGGTAGTAGTGTTCTGAGTGTGGATAGTAGTGTTCTGAGTGTGGGTAGTAGTGTTCTGAGTGTGGGTAGTAGTGTTCTGAGAGCGGTAGTAGTGTTCTGAGTGTGGGTAGTAGTGTTCTGAGAGCGGTAGTAGTGTTCTGAGTGTGGGTAGTAGTGTTCTGAGAGCGGTAGTAGTGTTCTGAGAGCGGTAGTAGTGTTCTGAGTGTGGGTAGTAGTGTTCTGAGAGCGGTAGTAGTGTTCTGAGTGTGGGTAGTAGTGTTCTGAGAGCGGTAGTAGTGTTCTGAGTGTGGGTAGTAGTGTTCTGAGAGCGGTAGTAGTGTTCTGAGTGTGGGTAGTAGTGTTCTGAATGTGGGTAGTAGTGTTCTGAGTGTGGGTAGTAGTGTTCTGAGAGCGGTAGTAGTGTTCTGAGTGTGGGTAGTAGTGTTCTGAGTGTGGGTAGTAGTGTTCTGAGTGTGGGTAGTAGTGTTCTGAGAGCGGTAGTAGTGTTCTGAGTGTGGGTAGTAGTGTTCTGAGTGTGGGTAGTAGTGTTCTGAGGGCGGTAGTAGTGTTCTGAGTGTGGGTAGTAGTGTTCTGAGGGCGGTAGTAGTGTTCTGAGTGTGGGTAGTAGTGTTCTGAGGGCGGTAGTAGTGTTCTGAGGGCGGTAGTAGTGTTCTGAGTGTGGGTAGTAGTGTTCTGAGGGCGGTAGTAGTGTTCTGAGTGTGGGTAGTAGTGTTCTGAGGGCGGTAGTAGTGTTCTGAGTGTGGGTAGTAGTGTTCTGAGGGCGGTAGTAGTGTTCTGAGTGTGGGTAGTAGTGTTCTGAGGGCGGTAGTAGTGTTCTGAGTGTGGGTAGTAGTGTTCTGAGGGCGGTAGTAGTGTTCTGAGGGCGGTAGTAGTGTTCTGAGTGTGGGTAGTAGTGTTCTGAGGGCGGTAGTAGTGTTCTGAGGGCGGTAGTAGTGTTCTGAGTGTGGGTAGTAGTGTTCTGAGGGCGGTAGTAGTGTTCTGAGTGTGGGTAGTAGTGTTCTGAGGGCGGTAGTAGTGTTCTGAGGGCGGTAGTAGTGTTCTGAGAGCGGTAGTAGTGTTCTGAGTGTGGGTAGTAGTGTTCTGAGTGTGGGTAGTAGTGTTCTGAGTGTGGGTAGTAGTGTTCTGAGTGTGGGTAGTAGTGTTCTGAGTGTGGGTAGTAGTGTTCTGAGTGTGGGTAGTAGTGTTCTGAGAGCGGTAGTAGTGTTCTGAGTGTGGGTAGTAGTGTTCTGAGTGTGGGTAGTAGTGTTCTGAGAGCGGTAGTAGTGTTCTGAGTGTGGGTAGTAGTGTTCTGAGTGTGGGTAGTAGTGTTCTGAGTGTGGGTAGTAGTGTTCTGAGTGTGGGTAGTAGTGTTCTGAGTGTGGGTAGTAGTGTTCTGAGTGTGGGTAGTAGTGTTCTGAGAGCGGTAGTAGTGTTCTGAGTGTGGGTAGTAGTGTTCTGAGAGCGGTAGTAGTGTTCTGAGTGTGGGTAGTAGTGTTCTGAGTGTGGGTAGTAGTGTTCTGAGAGCGGTAGTAGTGTTCTGAGTGTGGGTAGTAGTGTTCTGAGTGTGGGTAGTAGTGTTCTGAGTGTGGGTAGTAGTGTTCTGAGTGTGGGTAGTAGTGTTCTGAGTGTGGGTAGTAGTGTTCTGAGTGTGGGTAGTAGTGTTCTGAGAGCGGTAGTAGTGTTCTGAGGGCGGTAGTAGTGTTCTGAGGGCGGTAGTAGTGTTCTGAGTGTGGGTAGTAGTGTTCTGAGGGCGGTAGTAGTGTTCTGAGTGTGGGTAGTAGTGTTCTGAGGGCGGTAGTAGTGTTCTGAGTGTGGGTAGTAGCGTTCTGAGAGCGGTAGTAGTGTTCTGAGGGCGGTAGTAGTGTTCTGAGTGTGGGTAGTAGTGTTCTGAGTGTGGGTAGTAGTGTTCTGAGGGCGGTAGTAGTGTTCTGAGTGTGGGTAGTAGTGTTCTGAGGGCGGTAGTAGTGTTCTGAGTGTGGGTAGTAGTGTTCTGAGGGCGGTAGTAGTGTTCTGAGTGTGGGTAGTAGTGTTCTGAGTGTGGGTAGTAGTGTTCTGAGTGTGGGTAGTAGTGTTCTGAGTGTGGGTAGTAGTGTTCTGAGGGCGGTAGTAGTGTTCTGAGTGTGGGTAGTAGTGTTCTGAGTGTGGGTAGTAGTGTTCTGAGTGTGGGTAGTAGTGTTCTGAGTGTGGGTAGTAGTGTTCTGAGAACGGTAGTAGTGTTCTGAGTGTGGGTAGTAGTGTTCTGAGAACGGTAGTAGTGTTCTGAGGGCGGTAGTAGTGTTCTGAGGGCGGTAGTAGTGTTCTGAGGGCGGTAGTAGTGTTCTGAGGGCGGTAGTAGTGTTCTGAGGGCGGTAGTAGTGTTCTGAGGGCGGTAGTAGTGTTCTGAGAGCGGTAGTAGTGTTCTGAGGGCGGTAGTAGTGTTCTGAGGGCGGTAGTAGTGTTCTGAGGGCGGTAGTAGTGTTCTGAGTGTGGGTAGTAGTGTTCTGAGGGCGGTAGTAGTGTTCTGAGGGCGGTAGTAGTGTTCTGAGAGCGGTAGTAGTGTTCTGAGAGCGGTAGTAGTGTTCTGAGAGCGGTAGTAGTGTTCTGAGAGCGGTAGTAGTGTTCTGAGGGCGGTAGTAGTGTTCTGAGAGCGGTAGTAGTGTTCTGAGGGCGGTAGTAGTGTTCTGATGGTGGTAGTAGTGTTCTGATGGTGGCAGTAGTGTTCTGATGGTGGTAGTAGTGTTCTGATGGTGGTAGTAGTGTTCTGAGGGCGGTAGTAGTGTTCTGATGGTGGCAGTAGTGTTCTGATGGTGGTAGTAGTGTTCTGAGGGCGGTAGTAGTGTTCTGATAGCGGTAGTAGTGTTCTGAGGGCGGTAGTAGTGTTCTGATGGTGGCAGTAGTGTTCTGATGGTGGCAGTAGTGTTCTGATGGTGGTAGTAGTGTTCTGATGGTGGTAGTAGTGTTCTGAGGGCGGTAGTAGTGTTCTGAGGGCGGTAGTAGTGTTCTGATGGTGGCAGTAGTATTCTGAGGGCGGTAGTAGTGTTCTGATGGTGGCAGTAGTGTTCTGAGGGCGGTAGTAGTGTTCTGATGGTGGCAGTAGTGTTCTGATGGTGGTAGTAGTGTTATGATGGTGGTAGTAGTGTTATGATGGTGGTAGTAGTGTTATGATGGTGGTAGTAGTGTTATGATGGTGGTAGTAGTGTTATGAGGGCGGTAGTAGTGTTCTGATGGTGGCAGTAGTGTTATGAGGGCGGTAGTAGTGTTCTGATGGTGGCAGTAGTGTTATGATGGTGGTAGTAGTGTTATGATGGTGGCAGTAGTGTTCTGATGGTGGTAGTAGTGTTATGAGGGCGGTAGTTGTGTTCTGATGGTGGCAGTAGTGTTCTGATGGTGGCAGTAGTGTTCTGATGGTGGCAGTAGTGTTCTGATGGTGGCAGTAGTGTTCTGATGGTGGTAGTAGTGTTCTGATGGTGGCAGTAGTGTTCTGATGGTGGCAGTAGTGTTCTGATGGTGGCAGTAGTGTTCTGATGGTGGCAGTAGTGTTCTGATGGTGGCAGTAGTGTTCTGATGGTGGCAGTAGTGTTCTGATGGTGGCAGTAGTGTTCTGATGGTGGTAGTAGTGTTCTGATGGTGGTAGTAGTGTTCTGATGGTGGTAGTAGTGTTCTGATGGTGGCAGTAGTGTTCTGATGGTGGCAGTAGTGTTCTGATGGTGGTAGTAGTGTTCTGATGGTGGTAGTAGTGTTCTGATGGTGGTAGTAGTGTTCTGATGGTGGCAGTAGTGTTCTGATGGTGGCAGTAGTGTTCTGATGGTGGCAGTAGTGTTATGATGGTGGTAGTAGTGTTCTGATGGTGGTAGTAGTGTTCTGATGGTGGCAGTAGTGTTCTGATGGTGGTAGTAGTGTTCTGATGGTGGTAGTAGTGTTCTGATGGTGGTAGTAGTGTTATGATGGTGGTAGTAGTGTTCTGATGGTGGCAGTAGTGTTCTGATGGTGGTAGTAGTGTTCTGAGGGCGGTAGTAGTGTTCTGATGGTGGTAGTAGTGTTCTGAGGGCGGTAGTAGTGTTCTGATGGTGGTAGTAGTGTTATGATGGCGGTAGTAGTGTTCTGATGGTGGTAGTAGTGTTATGATGGCGGTAGTAGTGTTATGATGGTGGCAGTAGTGTTCTGATGGTGGTAGTAGTGTTCTGATTGTAGTAGTAGTGTTATGATGGCGGTAGTAGTGTTCTGATGGTGGTAGTAGTGTTATGATGGCGGCAGTAGTGTTCTGATGGTGGTAGTAGTGTTATGATGGCGGTAGTAGTGTTCTGATGGTGGTAGTAGTGTTATGATGGTGGTAGTAGTGTTCTGATGGTGGCAGTAGTGTTCTGATGGTGGTAGTAGTGTTCTGAGGGCGGTAGTAGTGTTCTGATGGTGGTAGTAGTGTTCTGAGGGCGGTAGTAGTGTTCTGATGGTGGTAGTAGTGTTATGATGGCGGTAGTAGTGTTCTGAGGGCGGTAGTAGTGTTCTGAGGGTGGTAGTAGTGTTCTGATGGTGGTAGTAGTGTTCTGATGGTGGTAGTAGTGTTCTGATGGTGGCAGTAGTGTTCTGATGGTGGCAGTAGTGTTCTGATGGTGGTAGTAGTGTTCTGATGGCGGTAGTAGTGTTCTGATGGTGGTAGTTGTGTTCTGATGGTGGTAGTAGTGTTCTGATGGTGGTAGTAGTGTTCTGATGGTGGCAGTAGTGTTCTGATGGTGGCAGTAGTGTTCTGATGGTGGCAGTAGTGTTCTGATGGTGGTAGTAGTGTTCTGATGGTGGCATTAGTGTTCTGATGGTGGTAGTAGTGTTATGATGGTGGCAGTAGTGTTCTGATGGTGGTAGTAGTGTTCTGATGGTGGCAGTAGTGTTCTGATGGTGGTAGTAGTGTTATGATGGTGGTAGTAGTGTTCTGATGGTGGCAGTAGTGTTCTGATGGTGGTAGTAGTGTTCTGATGGTGGTAGTAGTGTTCTGATGGTGGTAGTAGTGTTCTGATGGTGGTAGTAGTGTTCTGATGGTGGCAGTAGTGTTCTGATGGTGGTAGTAGTGTTCTGATGGTGGCAGTAGTGTTCTGATGGTGGTAGTAGTGTTATGATGGTGGTAGTAGTGTTCTGATGGTGGTAGTAGTGTTCTGATGGTGGTAGTAGTGTTCTGATGGTGGTAGTAGTGTTCTGATGGTGGTAGTAGTGTTCTGATGGTGGTAGTAGTGTTCTGATGGTGGTAGTAGTGTTCTGATGGTGGTAGTAGTGTTCTGATGGTGGTAGTAGTGTTCTGAGGGTGGTAGTAGTGTACTGAGGGTGGCAGTAGTGTTCTGAGGGTGGTAGTAGTGTTCTAAGGGTGGTAGTAGTGTTCTGATGCTGGTATTAGTGTTCTGAGAGTGGTAGTAGTGTTCTGAGGGTGGTAGTAATGTTCTGAGGGTGGTAGTAGTGTTTTGAGGCTGGTAGTAGTGTTCTAAGAGTGGTAGTTTTTTGGTCTAACTATGCAAGGCAGAAAAAAAAATGTTAAACTGCTATAATGTACTTTCCCTTCGCAAGATAATGAGCATCAAATGACAGGACAAAGTAAACAATTCTAACGTCTTGCAACGAGTCAATCTTTCATCTAACAACACTTGGAAGTCGGAAATTTAGGTGATTGGATTAGGTGAAAAAAAAATGAACAACAATCGTATTCCTTAACAGTTCTTCCAAGGAGAACGGGCGGAAAGAGACTAAAGAGCAGGCCAGTGCTGATTGCTTATTTGCAGGACTTCATTGAGAGAATTTTCTAGCCTCGAAGAAAACTTGGAAAATCTGGCATCAGATTGAAGCACATAAAGAACAAAGATTAAAAAAAAAACAGCTCAGCAGGGTTCGAGGAAGTGTCGATGTCAAAATAAGAAGACAACAGGCACAGGAGAAAGATGAGAAAACCAGGCACCACAAACGTGTATTGTTCATCCTGTAGTCCGATCTGTCTTTCCAATATCGGCAGAGATATTCACGAGAGAAGTTGCCCAGTAAAACAGCATCCATTTTAAAACACTAATATATCACCAAACCACTAATAAATCATGATTGCTTGCTACCAACCGTCTGTCTAGTTGGCAGAAACCATATATATATAGTATATAAGTGAAAGAAACTGGGAAAATGTGGCTGCGGATCGTAGCACATGGAGAGCAAAGATATAAATTGGCACAGAAACTTTCGAGATAGTGCTGATGTTAATTCAGAAGACAAAAGAGGCAAGGCCAGGTACCACAAATACATCTTGCTCGTTCTGTGGATGGATCTGTCTGTTCAGGATTGGCAAATTCAGCAACGAGAGAAGATATTCAGTAAAGCAGCACCCAGTATGAGACACTAATGCTTTACCAAATTACTGATTATCATGATTGCTTGCTACCAATCATCTGTCAAGACGCCAAAGGCAATATATATATATATATATATATATATATATATATATATATATATATATATTTGTACATACTGGATATGGATAGTTCACATTAAAAAATAATAAATGATCACAAGAACCGTTTTAGACTTTGATGTAAAGACGACAGAGAGAACGACATTGAAACAAACAACTTGTCGGATGATAATGAATCTATGCCTGCCAAATTTACTTCTCTTATAAGTGCTCTTTTTAATGTCTTTTTAGGACTTCCTATTTTTTTTTTATCCCGATGTTTCCCATAGAAGAGCATTTTTGAAAGTCTTTTCCTGTCTCTTCTCAACACATTTTCGACATATATTCATATTTTCTTCCAAATTGTAGATGAGATCGTTGTTTGCATCGCCATTTCTGTTATCTATATATGAATCGTGAATTCATTCCATTGTACACAGAGACCTTTAAAGACTTCATTACACAACGATAATGATAATGTGGTTATCTTTTTACCTTAGCCTAGAAGCTCATCTTTATGGAGCTCATAAAAAAACATCAGAAAGAAACAATCACCATTTTTCTGACACATCATGAGAAGATTAAATTTGGAATACTTGGTTCATTATCATCAAGTACCAGGCCTGCTGGAGTAGGTGATCATGTCTCTCCACAACTTTCGATCTCGACAGTTATTTATCATTTCTGTTGTTGACCTTATTGGTTATTGGTTATTGGTTATGGAAGGCCTCGGTATCACTGCAAACGAATTAAAATCCATAATTGCTCAACCGCCCGTGCCAGTGGAATCATCCGAATTATTAAAACATCTCCCAAACAAAGAAAGGTAACTGTAGTCCCCATCGTAGCAGTCTCAGCACACGCCAAAAGACATAAGGCGAAACCGCGCAGAAAGTGATCACAGCCAACTGTTCCCTGTCATACGATATCATCATTCATCGTAAACAAGCGGGATATCGAAGCAGGATCAAAACGGATGAGACACACATCTCACGGTGTGCACAGAGCACTTAACTCAGTAGCTTTCTGCCAAGCCATTCTCTTAAGCAGTCTGGTATTTTCTCTCTTTGCTTCTCTCTATCTCTTCGTCCCTCAATTTTTCCAGTTGTTACAATATATTCCAGTTGTTCTCTCCTCATTACATGGCCAAAAAATGATGATTGTTTATTCCTAATATTTGAAATTAGCTCTCTTTTTGCTTTGACCTCTTTCAGAACATTTTCATTACTCTTCTTAGCTGTCCATGGTATTCTCAACATTCTTCTATAAAACCACATTTCTACAGACTCCAGTGATTTTGTTGTCTATTGTCCTATTGTCCATGATTCACATCTATATGTTAAGACTGGCTCTACATAACATTTAAGATCTATATTTCTTTGTTTCTATTGTCAAAAATGGATTGCATAGTATCTTCCTCATTTTTTTGGAAAGCTGCTTTTGCCTACGACATTCTGCATCTCACCTCTTTTGTACATCTTCAATACTTGGTTGCAACTAGCAAAATAAAAGGAAAAATAAATCGCGGACGACAAAGAGAGAAAATACTGGATAACTTGGTGTCATGACATGGAAAACAGTCAACAACAGAACTGATACGATGATCTATTCATAGGACATTGTGGAAAAACATGATCGTCTACGCCAAACGGTATGATACATGATGATAATGATGATGAGAAGCTCATCAGTCGTGATTACGAACCCTGGTCCTTGTCCTCCAAAGACCCGTTTACTAACCTCTGCTTCACGTCATCCTCCATTTTCCACCTGTAAACAAGACAAGAAACAGCCTGAGAGATAAGATCAGAAATGGAGAACCGAGAAAAAAGCTAGGAATAGCCCCCGCCATAGAATATATAAAGAAATAACAGATACAATGGTTTGGCCACATGACAAGGCAGAAAGATCCAAACACAACACAACCAGCCTTCGGCAAACGTTGTGAGAATACCAGTTCCAATGTTCGACCACAAAAAAAGATGGATCGATGGAATATTAGAAGCACTAGAAAACATAACAGCAGCAGAGGCGAACTGAAGAGCACAAGACCGCAAATTATATCTCCTCTCGACGCTAAAAGGCAAATGAGGAAGGAAATAAGAAGAAAAATACGAAACAAGACGTCTTCCCTGCACATTGCTGGTGAAGCTTTGGTCCTCGCAATGTGAAGAACGACTTCGAAACTAACATGATAACATTCAATGGTGGGTACATGGTGACATGGTGCTACATGTTTTATCATCGTTTGCGTCTGAACTGACTGCTACACCCCTTTGTGAAAACGCTTATTTGTGCCAAAGTTTTCTGCCAACTGAAACGTTTGCAACCTTCACAGTGAAAAATTCAATTTAATCATGATATTCTTTGTTAGATCGAGCTTTCCGTCCTTTTCGATCAATACTCAACTTGGCCATATTGGTTAGCATGTTTTGTCATTATTGAACGTGGTTTCAATTAGATCATGACATGAATGTAAGATTGATTAACAGATCAACTAATTCTCATTCAATCTAAGTTCCGCACTAGCTACTACCAGAAACAAAACTGTAACAATAGCACCTGACCCGAAGATGTTGAACGCTTCCATTGAACGGTTATTTTGTTCAGCAGTTATAATCTAAATAAATACGTAAATATCGTATGCAACAAATCTATGTCAATATAAGTGAGAAAGAAAGCTCATCGGTGCTTTATAGAACCAATTCTGACCTATGGAAGTGAATCATGGACGATAGACAAACAAATGAAAAGACGGCTACAGAGATGGGATTTCTCAGAATGTTGAAAGTTCCCTGGACAGCTAAAAAGACCAATGAGAAAGTTCTCAAAGATGCCAACACAAAAAGGCAGCTCCTAAAAATATCAGAAAAAACAATCAACATTTTTCGGGCACGTCATGAGAAGAGGAAAGTTGGAATACTTGGTTACAACTGGCAAAATAAAAGGAAAGAGAGATCGCGGACGACAAAGAGAGAAAATACTGGATAGCTTGGTGTCATGGCATGAAAAACAGTCAACAGCAGAACTGATATGATGCACTGTAGATAGAAGATTGTGGAAGGACATGATCGCCTACGCCAACCGGTATGGCACATAATGATGATGAGTTATAACGTACACTTTAGTTTCAGTCCTAGGTATGCAACCATGGCCTGTCCGCAGACTCTTTTGTTAAACTGCTAGTCGATTAGATTGGTTGACTGGTTGGTTTGTTAGTTGGTTGATGTGTTGGTTGGTTCTTGATTCAGCAGCATGTGATTCATTTCGTTTTCGCTCACTGCTATGTAGTATGACATTCTATATGTATGACTTTTTTATGTGGATTATTTCACCATCCAGACCCGAGAAAAGGGAAACAACTGTTGCATCAATGGAAGACACAAGTTAACGACCTTACATTATTGCAATAGCCTAGTTCCCTGCTACTAATAGCCTTACCGGCTGCACCTAACATATCTAAAGCCCTTTGTAAATAATATTAATTCAAGTGAATTATCATATACTCGGCTCCTGTCCTGCGCGAAGTATTTTTCCTTTAGTCACAGAAAAAACGACAAATTTGCCTTTCTATCTCCAAGTATGTGCAGTACATGTGTAACTGTTTTTCACCAGAGTATGCACTTATGCAATAATATCACCAAAATGTGTACATGCATGTCACCTCAGATAAAGTGACCGAATGGATAAAACCTGTTGTTCACAACCGTAAGGTGATTGCGGGTAGGGATTTACAAAGTACTTTTTTCAAATTCGGAGTCAAAATAAAAGCTCTGACCAAACACCTCCTGGTGTCCGCACCGAGCATGCGTCGATTATTCTCTAGCCCATAGAAAATCAACGGAGCACCCAATAAATTAGAGACATAACTAAAGATAAACAGTCCAGACCGAACGACCGACGGACTGAGCGATAGATATCATAGAGTGATAAATAGATAGACGCTGGCAGGCAGACAGCTGGCTAGCGGGAGATGTATAGTCAGACCGACAGACAGGCAGGTAGGCAGGCAGACAACTAGCTAGCAATCGATAGACAGATAGACAGACAGACAGGTATGTAGGTAGGTAGATAGATAGATAGATAGATAGATAGATAGATAGATAGATAGATAGATAGATAGATAGATAGATAGATAGATAGATAGATAGATAGATGGATGGATGGATGGATGGATGGATGGATGGATGGATGGATGGATGGATGGATGGATGGATGGATGGATGGATGGATGGATGGATGGATGGATGGATGGATGGATGGAATGAATGGTGGGTGGATAGATGGATGGGTGGATAGATGGATGGGTGGGTCTGAGTGGATGGGTGGACGGACGGACGGGTGGGTGGTCGGTCGGACGGACGGACGGATGAATAGGTAGATGGATAGGTTGACCATGTTTATTTTGTTACTGGTAAGCTTTTAAGACATAAAACCGTTACAGTTACACGACTAAGAATATCCATGTAGTTAGACTTGTGAGGTCATGAGAAAGGCCGTTAAACCTGGCTCATGGCAATTCGGCTAAACACGTAATACCTCGCAAAAATATCAACGTTTTATATTTTTTGCAACAAAATGAATTAGCCAAGTGTTTCTGAATATTTATTATATATTTATCTTCAGCAAAATCAGATAATAACTTCTTCCTGTTCTGAGTGTCAAATTGCATATTTTACAACGTGCTCCATGCTTGTCTTATTTTACAAGTAAAGTTATTTTGACAGAACACGTATTCAGTCACTTTGAGAGCAGAATGTTTTTGAAGAAAGCAACAGAAAAACGCAAACTCCATAGAGTTTCTATATTTTTTTATATGTTGACTGAAATGGGGTGAAAGTGGTAGGTGTAGCTGTCAGTGTGTTGGCTTAGCCATAAATAGGAAAAAGGGTTCAATTTCATGTCAGCCCAGCGGAAGAATTACGGATATAAGGCTTACTAAACAAGGGCTGGTATTAACAGCGAGGGAGAGCAACGTTCTCTCACCTTAAATTGATGTTGTGAAAGACATAACCATCAATATCACACCACATATCTCTGTGTATCTTGGTTATTGCGGGTTGAAACGTGCGCAAGCTCTTGTACACATTATGGTAGGTAGCGTATTGCAACGGCTTTCTTGAATTCTCAGGATCTGCTGGATATGTTGATTATAGCTCTGCTTAGAGATGTTACAACATTAGATCTACTAGAGATGTTGATGATAGCTCTGCTTAGAGATGTTACAACATTAGATCTACTAGAGATGTTGATGATTTAGAGATGTTACAACATTAGATCTACTGGAGATGTTGATGATAGCTCTGCTTAGAGATGTTACAACATTAGATCTACTGGAGATGTTGATGATAGCTCTGCTTAGAGATGTTACAACATTAGATCTACTAGAGATGTTGATGATAGCTCTGCTTAGAGATGTTACAACATTAGATCTACTAGAGATGTTGATGATAGCTCTGCTTAGAGATGTTACAACATTAGATCTACTAGAGATGTTGATGATAGCTCTGCTTAGAGATGTTACAACATTAGATCTACTAGAGATGTTGATGATAGCTCTGCTTAGAGATGTTACAACATTAGATCTACTAGAGATGTTGATGATAGCTCTGCTTAGAGATGTTACAACATTAGATCTACTAGAGATGTTGATGATAGCTCTTCTTAGAGATGTTACAACATTAGATCTACTAGAGATGTTGATGATAGCTCTGCTTAGAGATGTTACAACATTAGATATACTGGAGATGTTGATGATAGCTCTTCTTAGAGATGTTACAACATTAGATATACTGGAGATGTTGATGATAGCTCTTCTTAGAGATGTTACAACATTAGATATACTGGAGATGTTGATGATAGCCCTGCTTAGAGATGTTACAACATTAGATATACTGGAGATGTTGATGATAGCTCTTCTTAGAGATGTTACAACATTAGATATACTGGAGATGTTGATGATAGCTCTTCTTAGAGATGTTACAACATTAGATTTACAGGAGATGTTGATGATAGCTCTGCTTAGAGATGTTACAACATTAGATATACTGGAGATGTTGATGATAGCCCTGCTTAGAGATGTTACAACATTAGATCTACTGGAGATGTGGATGATAGCTCTGCTTAGAGATGTTACAACATTAGATATACTGGAGATGTTGATGATAGCTCTTCTTAGAGATGTTACAACATTAGATCTACTGGAGATGTTGATGATAGCTCTGCTTAGAGATGTTACAACATTAGATCTACTGGAGATGTTGATGATAGCTCTTCTTAGAGATGTTACAACATTAGATATACTGGAGATGTTGATGATAGCTCTTCTTAGAGATGTTACAACATTAGATTTACAGGAGATGTTGATGATAGCCCTGCTTAGAAATGTTATAACATTAGATCTATTGGAGATGTTGAAAACAGCCCTGCGTACAGTTGCTACAACATTAGATCTGCCCCACGGCTACCAATATAAGTCTTGTTCCCGTGTCAAAATCATTCGTAATATAACCCAACCATGTGTACGACATTGTTAATGATATATGTTGTATAAGATCATGATCTTATTAGTTTCTTGTGCATGTATTGCATATTCCCTGACAGTTGATATAGTCAGACACCTTGTCTTCATCAATGCCATTACTAAAATAAAAATGCTTTCACGCACTTCTTGTTTATCTTATTAGTTGTTATTGTTTATTTTACTGCAGATTTTAAAAAAATACTTTATGTGGTAGTATGGATTGTCTCTATGTTATCGTCTGGGTCAGATGATTTATAAGACAAGGTTGTGATATCATACACATATGCTGTTTATCTTAATTAGTTATGAAAAAAAACTGGTTAAATACCAATGGACACATTCTTCACACATAAAACGATATTTGAAGGATGATTCTCTAACATATTATATCAATAGTATATAGCCTATAAAGAGAACTCTACACCCATGGATATAAAAAGAGGAGTAAGGCAGGGATGCATCCTATCACCAAGCTTGTTCAATCTATACACCGAGCAAATCTTTAAAAACATCATAGAGTTGCTAGCCCTACAAATTAATGGAAAAATAATCAATAACATAAGATATGCTGACGATACTGTACTAATAGCAGAAAATCCTAAAGATCTACAACAATTACTTAATGAAATAAACATGACAAGCAAAAAATATGGACTAGATATGATTATCAAATAGACTAAAACCATGACCATAAACAAAGAACATACTCAAAACCCACATGTGGATATCAAAATAGAAGGAATCGACCTAGAGACAGTTCAGAACTACAACTACCTTGGACATACTATAACCAGTGATGGAAAATGTACAACTGAAATAAACAAAAGAATAGGAATGACAAAAAGTAATTTTAATGTCATGAAGAACATACTAGCATCAAAACAAATAACACCAGGGCTAAATCTAAGAATAGCAAAATGTTACATCTCCTCAATATTCCTATATGGTGCAGAAACATGGACATTAGACAAGAAAATAGAACAGAGAATTGAAGCCTTTGAAATGTGGATATATAGAAGAATAGGTATAATTGGATGGAAGGAAAAGAAAACAAACAATGAAGTCTTAAAACAACTAAAAATGAAAAGAGAACTACTAAGCACAATTCAAACAAGACAAATGCGATTTTTGGGCCATGTTAAAAGACACAACAGCCTACTAAAAGTAATCCTGGAGGGGAAAATACAAGGTAAAAGAGGCTCTAGGATCATTTATGACTATACCTTCATTAGTCATCATTTAATTACACAAGGTCCAGTCTATAATGTATCGATTGATTTCAATTTCATTGCCATATTATTTGATGAATGAATAATCACAAAGTACATTTATGAAATGCTAATGGACCTCTTACCTGGTTGGTCTCATCTGATTGTTCTTGAGGCAAGACGCCGGCCTCGAGACACAGAGGTTGTGGGTTCAAATGCCGGTTGGTTGGGATTTTTATTTATGATTTCTCTCTGCGGCAACCACCCCTGGTCTCAGCAGTGAGGATCGGCTTGAAACGTCAATTGCTCATCGACGGGGAAAAAATATGAGTACCTCCGAAGTCGGAGTTATCTGTCTGTGCGGCGAGGGACCCCTGTGCACACGGCTGCGAGGGAAAAGTGGATTCACACGCAAAAATCAGTTCCTAATCTCTAAGGACTTCGTCAGAGGTAAAAGCTGGCGAACGAAAAACGAAAAAAAAGACCAAAGAAAGAACCAATGTTTCTACCGTTAGGTTTTTTAACTGGGGCAAAAATGATAAAAACAAAATACTAATAATTTAAAATCTGAAGAATTTTTTTTAAATTTTCAGACAAATCAGTAATTTCAACAATATTTAAAAAAAAATCATATGAAATGAGCCATATTGTAAAAAGATAAGTTGAAAGAAGAGCAGTACTGAAACCGTGAGTAGAAAAGGCACATATAACGTGTAAATAAAATGTATAGAAATAAACATAATGTATGATTTCATCATCATCATGTGCCGGTTGCCGTAGGCGAAGATGTCCTCCCACAATCTTCTATCTACAGTGCATCGTATCAGTTCTGTTGTTGGCTGTTTTCCACACCATGACACCAAGCTATCCAGTATTTTCTCTCTTTATCGTCCGCGATCTCTCTTTCCTTTTATTTTGCCAGTTGTAACCAAGTATTCCAACTTTCCTCTTCTCATGATGGGCCCGAAAAATGTTGATCGTTTCTTTCTGATGTTTTTTAGGAGCTGCCTTTTTGTGTTGACCTCTTTCAGAACTTTCTCATTGGTCTTTTTTAGCTGTCCAGGGTACTTTCAACATTCTTCTGAGAAATCCCCAATCTGTGACCTCTAATCGTCTTTTCTAATCATGACAAATCACAATTTAATATGATTACATAGAAGAATTAAACGAATTAATTTCACTTAAATTTAAAGAACCAAGCCGAGTATTTGTGAGTTTCTTCAAAGTGAAACGACAGCGCTTTTCCTAGAATAATGAGAATATACCAGTAATACAGACCTCGACAACGCCAGACTTGTCCAATGCAGTGAAGTGAACCGCCATAGTAGTAAACGGAGCTTTCGTAGAGATGCTGGCGAAAACGATCATATAATGTCTAAACAGCTTCAAACATATGCTTAACAGAGACGGCTATGTGGCCATCACGGGCAGCACATCAGGACAAGCTGTATGGTGATGTCACCGACCTTGAGTTTACGAATGCTTTCTTCGAACTAAAATTACCGTCTAGTGGTGTACGCAGACAAAGAAGAAGGAAACGAAGTAGAAGAAAACCATGAAGGAAATGAAGAGGGAAGAAGAACAGGAAGAAGAATAAGCAGAAGAAGAAAAATGAAGAGGAAGAAAACCATGACAGAAATGAAGAAGAAGGAGAAGAAGAGGAAGAGGAAGAAGAGGCAGAAGAAAATGAAGAAGAAGAAAAAGAGGCAGAAAACCATGAAGAAAATGAGGAAGAAGAAGCAGAAGAGGAAGAAGAAGAAGAAGAAGAAGAAATGCAGAAGAAGAAGAAGCAGAAGAGGAAGAGGAGAAGAAGAAGAAAATGCAGAAGAAGAAGAAGCAGAAGAAGAAGAGGAGAAGAAGAAGAAATGCATAAGAAGAAGAAAACCATGAAGGGATTGCAGAAGAAGAAGAAGCAGAAGAGGAAGAGGAGAAGAAGAAGAAAATGCAGAAGAAGAAGAAGAAAACCATGAAGGAAATGAAAAGAAGAACAAGAAAATGAAGAACAAAAAAAGAAGAAGCACATGAAGAAGAAAATGAACAAGAAGAAGAAGATAAAGAAAGAGAAAACGAAGAAAAAAATGACCAAGAAGAAGAGAGAAAAAAAAGGAAATGTACAAGAAGAAGAGGAAAAAAGAAAAAAGAAAACGGAGAAGAAAATGAAGAAGAAGAAGAAGAAGAAGAAGAAGAAGAAGAAAACGAAGACGAAGACGAAGAAGAAAAAAAAAAGCAGAAGAAGATAACACACTTCCACTACGTTGGTTTGTTATTGTCCCAGTTGAAGACATCACGGTGGAAGCGTTGGTTCTTTGTTTAGCCTTATTAGAGTGAAAATGAGTTACAAGAAATGTTACACATCATAGTGAAAGAAAGCAAAAATAAAGGACTCAGCCTTAATAGCAAAAAAGACAGAAGTAATGGTAACATCAAAGAAAAGGCCATCACCGCAGGGCACAAAATAGATAAGTGGAACAATATTAAAACAGATAAATGAATTTAAATATCTGGGAACGTTGTTAACCCCAGACGGTAGATGTACAACAGAGGTGAGATGCAGAATGGCTCAGGCAAAAGCAGCTTTCCAAAAAATGAGGAAGGTACTGTGCAATCCATTTTTGACAATGGAAACATGAAAAAAAATTCTTAAATGTTATGTAGTGCCTGTCTTAACATATGGATGTGAATCATGTACAATAGAACAACAGACAACAAAATAACTGAAGGATGTACAAACGTGGTTTTACAGAAAAAATGTGTATATACAATGGACATCTAAGAAGAGTAATGAAAACGTTCTGAATGAGGTCACAGCAAAAAGAGAACTAAATTTCCAATATAAGAAAGAAACAATCATTTTTTTTTTTTTTGCCATGTAATGAGAAGAGAACTGGAATATATTGTAACAACTGGGAAAATAGAGGGACAAAGAGAAAGAGGGAAGCAAAGAGAAAAGATACCAGACAGCTTAAGAGAATGGCTTGGCAGAAGGCCAACTACAGAAATGATAGATAACTGTCGAGATCGACGTTGTGGAGAGACATGATCACCTACGCCAGCAGGCATGCCACATGGTGATGATGAATTAATCATGAAGCCGTTTAACCTTTCATTCTATTACATAAAAAGTTACTTTACGCAATTGTTTGTCCTTTGCAATCTATAGCTTGTTTCATAACTCGTGCCCAACTTTAAAAATCGATAGCTATAAAAAAAAAAAATCCATCGATATTCAGAAAACATTTAACTGTAGCTACACCTACATATCTTTTATTGTTACTGACCTTTCAGTAAGGCAGTAGTTATTTGTATTCAGAGTAGTCTCTTCTTAGATAGCATTCTTACAACAAGTGTTTTGGATTAAGACTGTATCATCAGCATACCTCAGACTATATTATGACTCACGAGACCCATATATACCATATACACATACAAATATATTATGTTATACATTGTGCGCACAAACAAACATCTTCCTCAAAAATTGTCCTGTAATTTCAGAGCCAGAACTCGCATCTCTCCATTCCAAACACTTTCAAGAGCGTTTATTTTAAGAGAAATTTACAGGAAATGTTGCTAGCGACGTTAATGATAACGGAAAATTATGTTTCCTGTTACCAGGATGCGGGATATTAACGGCATTCTTGCGCTGCTGTTTTATTTTCAGGGTAGAATTGAATGTTCATTTGTCCATTAGAATCAGTATGCAGTAAATGCATGTATCACTATAGTTCATCATATCGTTAGTGTTAGACAAATGAGTTCAGGTCGAGATAAATTATATACAGGAAACAAAAATAGTAGTTAATTGGGGGACCCAGTAAAGGAATATAAATGAAGAAACGTGGTATATTAAGAGCTGGAATAATAGAATTTAAACAAATAAACGTGGTAATTAAGAGATTGTGATAATAGAATTTAAACAAAGAAACGTGGTAATTAAGAGATTGTGATAATAGAATTTAAACAAAGAAACGTGGTAATTAAGAGATTGTGATAATAGAATTTAAACAAAGAAACGTGGTAATTAAGAGATTGTGATAATAGAATTTAAACAAAGAAACGTGGTAATCGGGAGCTGGAATAAATGAATATAAATGAAGAAACGTAACATTTAGGAGGTTGGGATAAAGGAATATCACGGAAGAAACATAGAAACTATGAAATTGAGATAAAAGAATATAAAATAAACAGCACGATAATTAGGAGATAGGTATAAAAAAAGAAGAAACGTTGTATTTAAGAGGTTAGGATAAAGGAATATAACAGAAAAAATATGGTATTGGACGACTAGGGTAAACAAAAGTAAAGTACCCCGTCACGCCAAGTGGCGTATAGGGAAATATGGTGTTAGTGACCATACATTTTACAGACCTTCAACACATGATTTTTGGGGTAATGTGGTCGGTATTACGCCCGTGCTGCTTTACTTTCCCAGAAAAAATCCGGTACCCATTTAAGGCAGGGTAAACCCAGAAGCCGTCGGTTGGGATCGAACCCTACGGACGATTAGGGTAGCGAAATATAAAAAAAAAAAAAAGACATGCGGTAATCAAGAGCTTGATGTCTTGGTACGGGACCAAAAATGTCGTGGTACGGGACCAAAAATGTCGTGGTACGGGACCAAAAATGTCGTGGTCGAACCTTGGTATAAAAGGCACAAATATCACAGTTTTACTGCAACCCCACACGACGCAGACACGCTCACTTAACGTCCGTTTAAGGGCGGATGACGGAGAATTGTGATCCTTTTAGTTATCAGGTGAACGTAAACCATCTAACTTGACAACCACTGTATTCAAATACATTCACAATTCAACGAAACAGATTGAAGGAAACTCTTGTCAGTTAACAATTGACAACTAGTTTAATACGAAGAGCACACACAAACACACATGCAGACAGACACACATACGCACACACACACACGCACACAATTATATATATATGGAGCCGCGATAGCTCAGTGGTTAGTGAACTGGACTTCAAAGGACAAGAGGTAGGGTTCGATCCCAACCGACGGCTTCGGGTTCACACAGCCGTTAATGGGTACCGGATTTTTTTCTTGGAAAGTAAAGCGGCACGGGCGTAATACCGACCACATTACCCCAAAAATCATGTTCCAAAGGTCTGTAAAATGTATGGTCACTAACACCATATTCCCTATACGCCACTTGGCGTGACGGGGGCTCTTTACTTTTTACTTATATTTATATATAAAGTAATACTAACCTCCGTTCTTTTATTCTTTCGCGTAAAATCTAAGGACTAGCCTCCAAAATCTAATGAAAATCTTCGAATCGGCTCTAATTCACAAGTACTTGTGGACCATATTATACGATTTGCTCTACTTTAATTTTCCTGGAAACTTCTACTCTTAATTAATTTCGGCTCTTCCAATACTTCTAACTAAACTACGCCGTTGCTGGAACCATCTTCTTCATATCTCCAAAAATACGTCAACTCAGCTAGAGGCACGTATCAAAACTCAATGTTTGTCACTTTAACTTTTTCCGTACGTTTAGCCGCACAGTGCGTTACTCTCAGTTAGATTAGTGTAAACTGTTATCAAAGCATATTCTTTTTATGTCTTATATCATCTTAGTATTCTTCTTCTTCTTCTACCTTTTTAGCTCCCAGTGGAGCATATGTCTTCAACAAACAACACTTTTCAGGTCATTCTGTTTTTTGCTATTCTTTTAAGATCATTCCATGTCTTCCCCATCATCTTCATCTCTGCTTCTATCTGTCTTCTCCAAGAATTCATTGGTCTTCCTCTTTGTCTTTTCCCCTGGGGATTCCAAAAAGGCCTGTTGTGTAATACTCTCAGTTGGTTTCCGTAGTGTGTGTCATATCCAGCGCCATCGTCTTCGCTGTATCTCTTTATCCACTGGTATTTGACTGGTACATTTCCATAATTCTATGTGAGTGATTTTGTCCTGCCATTTCCATCCTTTTATTCTGCGTAAGCATCCATTAATGAAAGTCTGTATCTTCGTGTTTGTCAATTTTGTTGTTCTCCATGTTTCACAGCCATATAATAGGACCGACCTAACATTTGAGTTTAAAATTTTTGGATTTCCATATATTTCCCAGTGCAATGAAAGCTCCTCTTGCTTTTGATATCCTTATTTCTGTATCATTTTCTGTTCTATCTACGATAATTTTATCTATGACAAGACCATGATATCTTAGTATTGGTGAAATATAATTCCTTGTTTAATAATCTAAAAATGCATATATACTATGTTAAGTGTTAGATAAATATAAATACGTAGATTGATATTGAAAAACTTTTTAAGAAATTGTTTCTGAAATCTCTACCGCTAAATTGATAAAAAACCGTCCTTAATGAAAGAGTTAACTGGTCGATCATTCTAACATGACTCTCCAGTCACATGATCTGTTTATAACGTGAAAATCTCCTGATTAGCCTTCTCACATATAGAACTTTGCACAATTTCCAGATTTAACTCTCCTTACCATTATGTGGCAAATCAGTCTATTGAACACTGTTAATGTTATTGACATCTCATTCACCACAACAAGGGTAAAGGAATATAACATTAAACATACGGTAATTAAATAATTAGGGTAAAGGAATATAACATTAAATATACGGTAATTAAATAATTAGGGTAAAGGAATATAACATTAAATATACGGTAATTAAATAATTAGATTAAAGGAATATAAAAATAGATGCAGTAATTAAGTGATTATGGTAAAGGGGTATACAATTAAATACAGTAATTAGGTGATTAGGATATAAATTAAAAGTAATAAAAATGATGATTAGAAGATTATGATGAAGGATTTAAAAAAGTATTAATTAGAAGTTTGATCTAAGCTAATATTTTTAAAAAAGCTTTGTGCTAAGTAGATTTCAGTGAATGAATATAACAAAATAGCTTTCACATCAGAAAACCTGGACTGAATAACTATTTATAAAAAATATACATGGTAAATAACCAATGTATTAACCAATAAATAAAGCAAGAAGTGACAAATCAGCCTCGAAAAGTTTGAAGAAAAACGTAAAAAAGAGCTAATTTGAAGAAATAAAAGAGATGTAGTAGGTTGTATTAGAAAGGTTATAATGACAAATTAGGATGCCAAGAAGAACAAAAAACGATAAAAGTAAAGATAAAAAGAAAGAAAGTTTATATTTAATTTAAAGTAGTGGAATAAATGGAACAAGTAGTCGAGCGGACATTGTGGAAAAAAGGGGGATGAATAAGTAAAGAAGAAATAAAATAGTAGCGGGAAAAGTAGGTATAAAAGAGATGAGTGAAACAGTAGAAGTCATCATCATCATCATCATCAAGTACCGGGCCTACTGGCATAGGTGATCATGTCTCTCCACAACTTTCGATCTCGGCAGTTATTTATCATTTCTGTTGTTGACCTTCTGCCAAGCCATTCTCTTAAGCTGTCTGCTATTTTTTCTCTTTGCTTCCCTCTATCTCTTCGTCCCTCAATTTTTCCAGTTGTTACAATATATTCCAATTGTTCCCTTCTCATTACATGGCCTAAAAATGATGATTGTTTCTACCTAATATTGGAAATTAGCTCTCTTTTTGCTTCGACCTATCTCAGAACATCTTCATTACTCTTCTTAGCTGTAGTAGAAGTAATGAAGACATAACACGGATGTGGTGATACATCACAATTTTCTTTCTTTTTTTGCGTTCGCCAGCTTTTTACCTCTGACGAAGTCCCTAGAGACTAGGAACTGAATTTTGCGTGTTAATCCATTTTTCCCTGATAACTCCGTCTTCGGAGGTACTCATATTTTTTTTCCGTCGATGAGTAATTGACGTTTCAAGCCGGGCCTCGCTGCTGAGGCCAGTGATGGTTGCCGCAGAGAGAAATCATAAATAAAAATTCCAACTGGTGCAGCCAGGATTTGAACCCACAACCTCTCTGTCTCGATGCCGGCGTCTTGCCACATTAAATATGAAAGAGCAACAGAAGAACTAGGGAGTAGAGACATAAAAAATGTGACAGAGAAAAATATATAAAAGTTAAAGGCGAAAAAATAAAGAGAGAGTAAGCTGAGATACTGCGTATATAAAGGGAAATGGTGAGAGGAGAAGATGTACATAATGAAGTATGTACATCCGACATTGCTTATTTTTTTTAATTTCCTTTCCAGCACTCAGAGCAGACTCAAAGGTGCTCCTTCCTTAGATAAGACGTTGTATACACGGTGATTGTTCCGGTAGCTAGCTGATTACAAACATTTCGTACCCGTCTTCTCATTCGTCGACACACCCAGTTTGTATCAAGTTTGACTCCGGATTCGTCCGTCACATAACCTGCGTATACTCCTGAATCACAGTATATGTTTTTTTGTTTTCCTGCACTTGTCTAACTGCTTACGCCTTGAGATGCATTTTCTTCATTCGTCCTACTGCTATTGCGGTGAAATATTGGAGTGAGGTAGTTTGTGAGTGTGTGTGTGTAACTGTCTTAATTTGTTCTACTGCGTGTGTGGTGAGATATTGTAGCAAGGTAGCGTGTGTGTAACTGTTTTGACTTAATTTGTTCTACTGCGTGTGCGGTGAGATTTTACAGTGAGGTACCGTGTATGTAACATGTGTGTCTTAATTTGGTCTACTGTGTGTGCAGTGAGATATTACAGTGAGGTAGCGTGTGTGTAATATTTGTGTCTTAAATTGTTATACTGTGTGTGCAGTGAGATATTACAGTGAGGTAATGTGTGTGTAATATTTGTGTCTTAATTTGTTCTACTGTGTGTGCAGTGAGATATTACAGTGAGGTAGCGTGTGTGTAATATGTGTGTCTTAATCTGTTTTACTGCATGTGCGGTGGGGTATTGTAGTGAGGTAGTGTGTGTGTGTGTGCGTGTGTGGCTCTGTATCTAATCGTGTTCTACTCTGTGTTCAGAGATGAGATGTGTGTATCTTTTGAATTATCACTTACTATACAACTTAAATTGCAATTCCTATGTTATTTAGTGACTTTTAAATTCCATATTGCTTTTTTTTATTTAGAGATTGTTTCTCTCTGTAGCTTGGTGTTCTTATGTAGAATTTTTTATGTGAAAGCTGGTTGGGTAGTCATCTGTTCAAACCGGTTATAATAGGCATCCTTGTTTATTAATGCTTTTGGTAATGCTGCCACTTCAGATTGTTCATTTATGGACATTGAATTTTACGAATATTCGATTTTGGAATGGAGCACTGGTCCGCAGACAGAGCATTAACATTTAATTCTTTGATGTTGAATTTAATCATTGCCCATAATTGTTCCAACGGGGTTTCCCAGTATCATTTTTCACTCTGACACTTTTTGTTATTTTAGCAGAATTAATTTTTCATTTCGTTTCGCCTGCAGTGATTACCGTGTCACTTTCCAGTAAACATAGATCAGTATACAGATCAGAACTGTGAACAAATCTGTATATCGTTCTTGTCGAGTTCTAAAGCTTGCACAATACGTGTCAACGAAACAAACCTCTAATTGCTGTTGACTTGTATGAACAGGGCAGTAGATCAATACCATCAGCATCATCATCATTAAGTACCGGGCCTGCTGGCGTAGATGATCATGTCTCTCCACAACTTTCGATCTCGACAGTATTTTTATCATTTCTATTGTTGACCTTCTGCCAATCCATTCTTTTAAGCTTTAGATCAGTACAGGTTCTTGAAAATGTTATGCTTATGTTTGTCCTATTCACTCCAGGTTTGTTTAATATTTATAGTGAGATTATTTTAAGATCCATTAGGGACATGCCTGGAATAACATGCAGTAACCTGGAGGTCATAATGTAAATAATCTAAGGTATGCTAATGATACAGTCTTAATCGCAAAGAGTGAAAATGAGTTACAAGAAATGTTGGGCATTATAGAGAAAGAAAGCAAAAATAAAGGACTCAGCCTTAATAGCAAAAAGACAGAGGTAATGTTAACAACAAAGAAAAAGACATCACCTCAGTGCAAAATAAAGACAAGTGGAACAATATTAAAACAGATAAATGAATTTAAATATTTGGGAACTTTGTTAACCTCAGACGGAAGATGTACAAAAGAGGTGAGATGCAGAATGGCTCAGGCAAAATCAGCTTTCCAAAAAATGAGGAAAATACTATGCAATCCATTTTTGACAATTGAAACTAGAAAAAGAGTTCTTAATTGTTACGTAGAGCCAGTCTTAACATATGGATGCGAATCATGGACAATAGGACAACAGACAAGAAAATCACTGGAGTCTGTAGAAATGTGGTTTTACAGAAGAATGTTGAGAGTACCATGGACAGCTAGGAAGAGTAATGAAAATGTTATGAAAGAGGTCAAAGCAAAAAGAGAGCTAATTTCCAATATTAGGAAGAAACAATCATCATTTTTTGGCCATGTAATGAGAAGAGAACAGCTGGAATATATTGTAACAACTGGAAAAACTGAGGGACGAAGAGATAGAGGGAAGCAGAGAGAAAACATAACAGACAGCTTAAGACAATGGCTTGGCAGAAGGTCAACAACAGAAATGATAAGTAGCTGCCGAGATCGAAAGTTGTGGAGAGACATGATCACCTACGCCAGTAGGCCCGATACTTGATGATGATGATTCACTCATGATGGATTGCGTGTCTGTCTGTAAGTGTGTTGCTGTTGTTGTTGTTGTTGTTGTTGTTGTTGTTATCATTGTTGTTGTTGTCGTTGTTGTTGTTCTTGTTGTTTGTTAAGATCATAATTACTGCACCCAGAAGATATCATAGATACTCCGATATCAACCTTGAGAAAATCCGAGGAGAATCCTACCCCACGTGCATGAACTCCATAGCACGGCCCTGGATCCACGGTTGTAAGAGTGTAAAGGTCAAGTTAATGCACGAGACTTGAATCGGCGTGTTCGGAGACTTCTGGATAGTGTCGCTTCAGGCATCGAAATTCACGATGCGAGGCGGCATTTCTCACCTTCCCAGAGTACTACCCTGGTACCCATTTCTGCCAGTGGGTGGGTCGATCGCGAGGGGTATTTTTTTCCCAATCACGAGTACAACTCACACTCCTTGCAGCGGGAATCGAACACGGGTTGTCCGAACGTCGGTAGCCCAGTTGGGTGGCTTTTCCCATATAGGCTACCGAGGCCACCTATGGAGGAGTGTATGTTTATCGCGTGCATACATCTGGGGTATTTTAATTAAGAATTAGTTGTATAAAATGTTGTTATTGGTGTCGTGCCTTACCGAGGAGAAGTAAACCAAAAAAAAAAAAAACCAGTCAGACGCAATCAACTCTTTTATGAAAATACAAAAAAAAAAACACAGCAGAAAAAATCTGAAATAACTAATATGAGATCTGAAGTGAGGAATGAAAGAAAAATTCGGGGGTTAAGTGCTGTGAATTCGAGGTTCAAGTGCTGGGAATTCGGGGATCAAGTGCTGTTAATTCGGGGATCTAGTGCAGGGAGTTCGGAGATCTAGTGCTGGGAATTCGGGATCTAGTGTTGGGAATTCGGGGATCTAGTGTTGGGAAATCGGGGATTAAGTGCTGGGAATTCGGGGATCTAGTGTTGGGAATTCGGGGATCTAGTGCTGGGAATTCGGGGATCTAGTGCTGGGAATTCGGGGATCTAGTGTTGGGAATTCGAGGATCTAGTGTTGGGAATTCGGGATCAAGTGTTGGGAATTCGAGGATCAATTGTTGGGAATTCGAGGATCTAGTGCTGGGAATTCGGGGATCTAGTGTTGGGAATTCGGGGATCTAGTGTTGGGAATTCGGGGATCAAGTGCTGGGAATTCGGGGATCTAGTGTTGGGAATTCGGGGATCTAGTGCTGGGAATTCGGGGATCTAGTGTTGGGAATTCGGGGATCTAGTGCTGGGAATTCGGGGATCTAGTGTTGGGAATTCGGGGATCTAGTGTTGGGAATTCGAGGATCTAGTGTTGGGAATTCGAGGATCTAGTGTTGGGAAATCGAGGATCTAGTGTTGGGAATTCGGGGATCAACTGTTGGGAATTCGAGGATCTAGTGTTGGGAATTCGAGGATCTAGTGTTGGGAATTTGGGGATCAAGTGTTGGGAATTCGAGGATCAAGTGTTGGGAATTCGGGGATTAAGTGTTGGGAATTCGGGGATCTAGTGTTGGGAATTCGGGGATCAAGTGTTGGGAATTCGAGGATTCAGTGTTGGGAATTCGAGGATCAAGTGTTGTGATTTCGGGGATCTAGTGTTGGGAATTCGGAGATCAATTGTTGGGAATTCGAGGATCTAGTGTTGGGAATTCGGGGATCTAGTGTTGGGAATTCGGGGATCAAGTGCTGGAAATTCGGGGATCTAGTGTTGGGAATTCGGTGATCTAGTGCTGGGAATTCGGGGATCTAGTGTTGGGAATTCGGGGATCAAGTGCTGGGAATTCGGGGATCTAGTGTTGGGAATTCGGGGATCTAGTGTTGGGAATTCGGGGATCTAGTGTTGGGAATTCGGGGATCTAGTGTTCTGAATTCGGGGATCTAGTGTTGGGAATTCGAGGATCTAGTGTTGGGAATTCGGGGATCAAGTGTTGGGAATTAGGGGATCAAGTGTTGGGAATTCGAGGATCTAGTGTTCGGAATTCGAGGATCTAGTGTTGGGAATTCGAGGATCTAGTGTTGGGAATTCGAGGATCTATTGTTGGGAATTCGAGGATCTAGTGTTGGGAATTCGGGGATCAAGTGTTGGGAATTCGAGGATCTAGTGTTGGGAATTCGAGGATCTAGTGTTGGGAATTTTGGGGATCAAGTGTTGGGAATTCGGGGATCAAGTGTTGGGAATTCGGGGATCAAGTGTTGGGAATTCGAGGATCTAGTGTTGGGAATTCGGGGATCAAGTGTTAGGAATTCGAGGATTTAGTGTTGGGAATTCGAGGATCAAGTGTTGGGATTTCGGGGATCTAGTGTTGGGAATTCGGGGATCAAGTGTTGGGAATTCGAGGATCTAGTGTTGGGATTTCGGGGATCAAGTGTTGGGAATTCGGGGATCAAGTGTTGGGAATTCGAGGATCTAGTGTTGGGAATTCGGGGATCAAGTGTTGGGAATTCAGGGATCAAGTGTTGGGAATTCGAGGATCTAGTGTTGGGAATTCGGGGATCTAGTGTTGGGAATTCGGGGATCTAGTGTTGGGAATTCGGGGATCAAGTGTTGGGAATTCGGTGATCAAGTGCTGGGAATTCGGAGATCTAGTGTTGGGAATTCGGGGATCTAGTGCTGGGCATTTGAGTATCAAGTGCTGGGAATTCGGGGATCTAGTGTTGGGAATTCGGGGATCTAGTGTTGGGAATTCGGGGATCTAGTGCTGGGAATTCGGGGATCTAGTGCTGGGAATTCGGGGATCTAGTGTTGGGAATTCGGAGATCTAGTGCTGGGAATTCGGGGATCTAGTGCTGGGAATTCGGGGATCTAGTGTTGGGAATTCGGGGATCTAGTGTTGGAAATTCGGGGATCTAGTGTTGGGAATTCGGGGATCTAGTGCTGGGAATTCGGGGATCTAGTGTTGGGAATTCGGGGATCTAGTGCTGGGAATTCGGGAACTAGTGTTGGGAATTCGGGGATCTAGTGCTGGGAATTTGAGGATCAAGTGCTGGGAATTCGGGGATAAATTGCTAGAAATTCAGGAATCTAGTATTGGGAATTAGAGGACCTAGTGCTAGGATTTCGGGGATGTAGTGCTGGAAATTTGGGGATATAGTGCTGGGAATTAGAGGATCCTCATCTCGTTGGTCAATTAGTTTGACTGCTACTAAGGATCCATACTTTAAGAAGACGTGACGTTTTGGTTGTTGTCCCTGTCAGGACCACCCTAGAACGCATAGCTCGTGTTCCATACTAAAAGCTGGACTCTATAATCCATCAAAAACACTACAAGCAGATAAAGAGTGGTAGGACAGTTAACTTGGAACGTTATAGCAGCTCAATATAATGAGCTTCCTCAATCTTTTCTACTATTGTCTACGAACTCACCTTTGCTTTCTTGTCTTATTTTTCCTTGTATATCCCTATCACTTAATATCCATGACGCTGTTATTTCATTTGTTACTTTTCTATATCTTAATATCTATGACTCCATTATTTAATTTTCCTTTTATACCCCTTTCTCTTTATACGTATATATATATATATATATATATATATATATATATATATATATATATATATATATATATATATACATACGTATACATATATCGACTCCATTTTATTATATTTCATTATATATCCGTGTCTTAATATCTCTGTCTCCATTATATATTTTTTTCTTGTACATTTATCTCTTCATATCTTTTCTCATTATCTCATTTCCCTTGTATATGTTATATAAGACACAATAAACATTTTTCGGGCACATCATTAGAAGAGGAAAGTTAAATACTTTGTTACATACAACTGGAAAAATACAGGGAAATAGAGATCGTGGACGACAAAGAAAGAAAATACTGGATAGCTTGGTGTCATGACAAGGAAAAAAAGTCAACCGCAGAACTGATACGATGCACGGTAGATAGAAGTTTGTGGAAGGATATGATCACCTACGCCAACCGGTATGACACGAGATGATGATGATGATATGTTATAGAAGTATGTTATAGATGTCTACATTGTCGCATTCTCACGTATATATTATATATATGTAACTCTTTATACTGTTTCCATTATCTAATTTTCTTTCTTATATATCCCGATCTTTTTTATATCTCTGCCTTTAGTATCCCCTCCTCTATATATGTGTTAAACTTAGGCTATTCAAATCAAATGTACTATCAACCCTTACGTATGCGTGTGAAAGCTGGAAAACAACAAGAGATATAGAAACAAAGTTGAACGCATTCGAAAATAAATGTCTAAGGAAAATACTTGGTATAGAATGGAACGAATTCAAAACAAACGAGGAAATTAGAGAAATCGCCAATCAACCACTAATATCTTCAGTAATAAAGAAAAGACGATGGTCATACGTTGGACATGTGATGAGAAGAGATAATAATCGAATAGCAAAGCAAGCCCTCATATGGGAAACAACAGGTAAAAGAAAAAGAGGAAGACCCAGGGAGACACTGAGAAGAACATTGATGAGAGAGGCAAGAGCAGCAGGAATCGGCTCCCTCAATGAGATAGAACTGCTTGCACAGAACAGAGACAGATGGCGAGATTTGATAAAATATCTTTAAAAGAAAACTGCTAGAACAAAAATTCATATAGGAGAAGGTGTATCTTGGTCTACGCCCTATGGGCCGGTTACGGCTCGAAAGGTCAATAGAATATATGTGTTCATTTTCTAATGTTTCCATTTATCTCTTTTTCCCTTAGTAGTCTTCGCTAGTCATAGTTGACTATTGATTTTGCAGCGCCCCTAGGATATATCATTTTTTTTTCTTTTCTTTCGCTGTGAATTATCTTTTTCTGTAAATCTGTTTGCTTCTCGCGTGAATTAGAGCTTTGGTATGTTTCCAAAGATTGCGGTCTGTAGCTATTTCATTTCAAGGCTGCAAGGTTTATGATCAGAGTCTTCATGTCACGATCACGCACGTCCATAAATCGGAGTTTTGGGCGCCCCCTAGATTTTTGCTTTCTTCTAGCTGTCCATAAAGTATATCTTTTTGGTATGCGGATCATATTTGTATATCTCTCTTTTTTTTCAATATCAGTAATCCAAACTGTTTTACATCATGACCGGAGAAAACAGATAGCACGCTTCTTGCTAAAGGTATTTTTCTTTCTAAGAATTTCGTATTTAATTTCAAGTGAATGATTGGTTTTAATTTTACTTAGAAACCTCTATTATCAATACTTAAACAGTCTTGTGTTATTATAGTTATAGCTTGCTAAGAAACACAAAAATATTCTTGTGTTATTATAGTTATAGCTTGCTAAAGAACTAAAAAAACAATTGTGTGTTATTATAGTTATGGCTTGCTAAAGAACAAAAAACAGTTGTGTGTTATTATAGTTATGGCTTGCTAAAGAACAAAAAACAGTTGTGTGTTATTATAGTTATAGCTTGCTGAAGCACAAAAAATATTCTTGTGTTATTATAGTTATAGCTTGCTAAAGAACAAAAAACAGTTGTGTGTTATTATAGTTATAGCTTGCTAAAGAACAAAAAAACAGTCCTGTGTTATTATAGTTGTAGCTTACTAAAAAACAAAAAAAATAGTAAGGAAGAGAAAATATTTTGAGCTAGTATATAACGACATCATTATCAAGACATGATCATTACGGAAGATCTGGTACCAAGTCGGAGTGAGAGGAAGCCCTAGAAGAGAAGGTCGCTGGATCATGCTGTAGAAAACATAGAACATCTCACGCAGCATTGAAAGCTTTAAGAATAGTTGTAATGGGAGCTAAATACCAATAGGGACAAGCAACAAGATGATGTAGAACGTGTTTACTGTGTTCTCATGTTTCAATTTCAAATCGCACTTTTGTCTGGCAAGTTTTGATTAAAAAGAGAATGACATATCGTTTTATTAATCTAAAGTTGAATAAATTGAAGTGTCATTTTAATTTCTTATAGTTCATACATTATTTTAATTATTGAGCCTACGATGGACTATATCAAACATGTTGAAATACAATTAGTGTTAACTCATAGATGTTGAAATATAGTTAGATTTTCTTATATTCACAGATTTTGAAATATAGTTAGCTTTTCTGCTAATACAATTAGCGTTAATTCACAGATGGTGAAATATAGATAGTCACATTTTCTGCTAATACAATTAGTGTCAATTCATAGATTTTGAAATATTATGATTCATATGTTTTATTAACACAGCTAGAATTAACATATATATGTTGAAACATTAACACTCATGTTGTTAAATTACAAGGGAACAGGCAAATAATTGCAATGCTGCGGTAAAGCTGGTAGCAAGGAGCTAGTGGTGGGGTGTGCTAAACACTCCAAGGTATGGTGACAGCTTTACAAATAAAGAACACAACACAATACTGACGTTTCGGCCTGTGGCCTTCTTCAGAATACAGGGACAACGACAACAGGCGGTGAAGCACAATTACTACATGTTAGATGATCAAGTGGAGGGCGAGGAAAGTAGGATGCAGAAATAAGAAAAGAGAGAAATGAATATTACATGATGAGAGGTATGATGGGCGTCAAAATATATAAAATAGAAAAAGAGAGAGAAAAATGTATAATAAATTGTACTTAGCTGAGCTCAGAGCAGGAAAACTGTAATCCGTGCTGAAACAAGTCGAAATGACTAAAAGCGCAGAGAACGTGTATAGAAAGCAACACGTGACAAAGACAGGTCAGTAAAGAGGGCAAAAGTATCTAATATCGGGAAAACCAAAAAGGGGGGGGGGAAAGGGGGGATAGACGAGGACACTCCTGGGACACAACAAGCAATACATATAAATCACTCAACAATGGAAGTGAGAGATCACGCGAGAGGTTAAGAGAAAGAAATTGAATGACACGACAAAGTAGTAAACTAGGCAGTGGGTGAGAGAGATGGACTCTATGTCTTCAGTATTGTGTTGTGTTCTTTATTTGTAAAGCTGTCACCATACCTTGGAGTGTTTAGCACACCCCACCACTGGCTCCTTGCTACCAGCTTTACCGCAGCATTGCAATTATTTGCCTGTTCCCTTGTAATTTAACAACATGAGTGTTAATGTAGAGTCCATCTCTCTCACCCACTGCCTAGTTTACTACTTTGTCGTGTCATTCAATTTCTTTCTCTTAACCTCTCGCGTGATCTCTCACTTCCATTGTTGAGTGATTTATATGTATTGCTTGTTGTGTCCCAGGAGTGTCCTCGTCTATCCCCCTTCCCCCCCCCCCCCTTTTGGTTTTCCCGATATTAGATACTTTTGCCCTCTTTACTGACCTGTCTTTGTCCCGTGTTGCTTTCTATACACGTTCTCTGCGCTTTTAGTCATTTCGACTTGTTTCAGCACGGATTACAGTTTTCCTGCTCTGAGCTCAGCTAAGTACAATTTATTATACATTTTTCTCTCTCTTTTTCTATTTTATATATTTTGACGCCCATCATACCTCTCATCATGTAATATTCATTTCTCTCTTTTCTTATTTCTGCATCCTACTTTCCTCGCCCTCCACTTGATCATCTAACATGTAGTAATTGTGCTTCACCGCCTGTTGTCGTTGTCCCTGTATTCTGAAGAAGGCCACAGGCCGAAACGTCAGTATTGTGTTGTGTTCTTTATTTGTAAAGCTGTCACCATACCTTGGAGTGTTTAGCACACCCCACCACTGGCTCCTTGTTAAATTACAACCCAAGTTTTGCTGGATATACACACGTTTGCCCATTTATTATAGTTTATTTTTTTAATTATTTTAATTATTAACAATGCCGGGCACTTAGACGCATGAACACGTACCAATTCCCTCCGAGAAACTGTCCAGTAATCACGTTCGGGGACGGACGTTCTAAACCTTTGTAATCTTGCGGGTAGACTGCGAGTTAACAAGAATTTGGACAGGAAGATCCCTATTAACGTTCTTCTCTTAGGATGAGAAGTGTCAGCTTAATCGGCGAAGGTGTCGAACGATGAAAATGGAACACGGACGTACTCTAAAGTCTATGAACGACTAAACTCATACTTAGGCTTATGAGTGATGTGATGAGCTTAGGAAGCTAAACGCTGAAGAAGAAGAAGACGAGGAAATTACAGCCATCAAGACGAGGAAATTACAGCCAACAAGACGAGGAAATTACAGCCAACAAGACGAGGAAATTACAGCCAACATCATCATTGAGTGCCGTCTCCGCAACGAAGGTTGGCTACCATGGAACGCCATTTTGCTCTATCTCTTGCTTTGATGGTGCAGGTTGTCATCGGTTGATTTGTCCATCTTTTGATGTTACTCGTCCATGTTAATCTTGGTCTGCCTCTGCCTCTTTTACCTTGTATTTTCCCCTCCAGGATCACTTTCAGTAGGCTGTTGTGTCTTTTAACATGGCCTAAGAATCGCATTTGTCTTGTTCTAATTGTGTTCAGAAGTTCTCTTTTCATTTTTAGTTGTTTTAAGACTTTGTCATTTGTTTTCTTTTCCTTCCATCCAATTCTACCTATTCTTCTATATATCCACATTTCAAAGGCTTCAATTCTCTGTTCTGTTTTCTTGTCTAATGTCCATGTTTCAGCACCATATAGGAATATTGAGAAGATGTAACATTTTGCTATTCTTAGTTTTAGCTCTGGTGTTATTTGTTTTGATGTTAGTATGTCCTTCATGACATTAAAATTACTTTTTGCCATTCCTATTCTTTTGTTTATTTCAGTTGTACATTTTCCATCACTGGTTATAGTATGTCCAAGGTAGTTATAGTTCTGAACTGTCTCAAGGTCTATTCCTTCAATTTTGATATCCACTTGTGGGTTTTGAGTATTTTCTTTGTTTATGATCATAGTTTTAGTCTTTTTGATATTCATATCTAGTCCATATTTTTTGCTTGTCGTGTTTATTTCATTAAGTAATTGTTGTAGGTCTTTAGGATTTTCTGCTAGTAGTACAGTATCGTCAGCATATCTTAGGTTATTGATTATCTTTCCATTAATTTGTAGGCCTGGCATCTCTATGATGTTTTTAAAGATTTGCTCAGTGTATAGATTGAACAAGCTTGGTGATAGGATGCATCCTTGTCTTACTCCTCTTTTTATATCAATGGGTGTAGAGAACTCTTTGTTATATTTTATTATTGCTGTTTGCTCCCAGTATAGATTGCATATTAGTCGTATATCCATGTCATCTAGATGTATCTCTTTTAGGCATTCTATAAGTTGTTTGTTGTGTACTCTATCAAAAGCTTTGGTGTAGTCTATAAAGCAGGCATATATTGGTTTGTTTACTTCTGTGTATTTTTCGATTAATGTTCTCATGCAGAATATGGCTTCTTTTGTCCCGCTATTTTTCCTAAATCCAAATTGCTGCTCATCTAATTCAGTATTGATTTTATTCTGAATCCTTCCTTGTATAACTTTTAGCAAGATTTTTGTAACATGGCTCATTAGGCTTATTGTTCTAAAGTCACTGCATTCAACTGCACCATTCTTTTTAGGCAATGCAATGAAAGTTGATGTTTTTAGTTCATTTGGTTGTTACTTTTTCATCAGGATTTTCTCTTCTGTATTGTTCAATTCCTTCCTCTAGCAGCTTCTGGTATGTGTTCTTTACTTGTATTGTATAGGTATCTTTAATATCTTTTTGATTTAAAGCTGTTATGTCGAGTGGGTTTGTTGATGAATCAGATTTTTGCTTGTTTCTCTTTAGTTTGATTTTCATTTTAATCATTACAGGATTGTGATCAGAATTAATATCTGCTCCTGGGTAGGTTTTGGCTTTCTTTACGCTGTTACGGAACCTTTCTTTTATCATTATGTAATCTATTTGATTCCTCTTCCTATCTCCAGGGCTTTTCCATGTGTATAGTTTCCTTTTCTCTTGCTCAAAGTAGGTGTTACATATTATCAGCCTGTTTTCTTCACAGAATTGTATTAATCTTTCTCCTCTGTCATTTCTTTTTCCTAAACCATGATTTCCTATAATTGTCTTATATCTACCTTTTCCTACTTTAGCGTTCATGTCACCCATTACAATCAAGATGTCTGAAGATTTCACTTGCTTCATAACTTTATTTAGGTCTTCATAGTATGCCTCTATTTGTTCATCTGTGTAGTCTTGAGTAGGTGCATATGTCTGTATTATTGCTATGTCGAATGGTTTTGCTTTCAACTTGAGTAGTATAATCCTATCACTGTATGTCCAGTGGGTACTTATATATTTTTGTAGCTCTCTTTTTATCAGTATTCCTACCCCCCTTTGATGTTCTGTTGTGTTTCCTGAGTATATAAATGTATATTTTTCGTCTTCAATGTACCCACATTCCTTCCATCTAGTCTCTGATATGCCTAAAATATCTATATTTATTCGTTCTGTTTCTTGAATTAGATTTTCCAATTTCCCTTGTTGATATAGAGTCCTAACATTCCAAGTACTTATTTTAAGATCTTTCCTCCGACATAAGTTCGAATTTGCCGAAACAGCCAACAAGACGAGGAAATTACAGCCAACAAGACGAGGAAATTACAGCCAACACCACGCTGGGCCACAGAGGTCAAGAAATGACAGTTCACGCATTCCTGTCATAGAGCCAGCGGCAAAATTAATCAAAGACGTTACGATACTGAGTTTGGATAGCCAATACAGACCTTCCATAGAGGAAGCATCAAATCAAGCCCATCCAAAACTTCCAAATTCAACATTTGCTGTTTCTGACGTTCGTTGTGTAATTAAAAAAATAAACTTATTGGTCTCTCTATTGGCGAAGTTATCATAAGTTTCGTCGTATAGTGAGTCGCTCTCAATTTGATTAGTGTGAACCGTCAACAAATTCCATTATTTTTTACATGTTTTGTAGCGTCAGGGTATTGGCGAGATCTAATACCTTGTTCAATTATTTAAAAATTAATATATACGCGTACTATGTTATATGTTATATGTTATATGTTCCATAACTATAAATATATAGTTTGATTCTTAAAACCCAAAACAATTTTGTCTCTGAAATCTCTTCTGTTGCATTGATAACAACTTCCGTAAAGAAAGAGTTAACGAGGTTACCGTCTGTTGTCCTAATTGTACTCTTGTCTCGATGACTCTTCACAAAATAAAAGAACGATTACAACTAATCTCCACTGTCGTTATCCAAATTTAAGTTGAGGTGGGGTTGAATCAAAGTGAAATAAAAGAGTGTTGATAAAAAAAAATGTAATTCAGGGTAAAATAAAAACTCTAATCGAAACCTTTCTGACAACTCCTCTGGACATGCATGCGACTTATATTGTCCACTCCTACAGTACCAAAAATACTTAAGGAATGATAGTTGCTTGTCTTTTATGTTAGTGATACATTCTGACAGGTTCTTATTGGACAATTCCCTGGCCCTAATCTCACACCGAAAAGCGTTGTCAATTCATACACTTTTCCTTTAACTTGGCGGTCAGTCACAAAATTAGTCTGATGTGTAATCAGGCAAGAGACCAGAGAACGAATGGATACCGTGCCAGCACATAGCGAGATTAGCGATGATGACACTAATTTATACAATCAAGTACAGATAAGATGTCGTGTCTCTTCATTTTAGCTAAATCTTGTTTCCGGTAATCTATTATCAACCTCTTATTCTATCGGATGATTTATTCTGAGTCGGAGGAGGATCTATCTATCTATCTTTATCTTTCGTTCGCCTGAAGCATTGTCTATATCTGCAATGTCGTTTCCTGTATAAATGTTACTGTCTTTTGTAATTCTTGCAGTGGCCCATATAGTTTTGTCTGTAGTGTTGTATCTATGGGCCAATGGATTTTCCTCAGTCTACTATATTCAGTGCAGTCTTGAAGTATGTGTTCAGCAGTCTGGGGCGCCTGTCCACATGTACAAGTAGTTGAGGTGCCGATCTTGAATTTTGTATACATGTGACTATGGAGTCGATTGTGTCCTGTTCTGAGACGTATAATGATAACTTGTTCATATCTATTCATATTATAAAAGGCATCCTGATTTGGGGCTTGTGGTCCTCTGATTGATTTGATTATCTGTTTCTTATGATGGTATGTAACAGGTGTATCTAGTTGTGTGCCTGTTGAACCTTCCTTTGCCAACTGATCTGCTTTCTCATTTCCTGGTATTCCACAGTGAGATGGGATCCACTGCAGGGCAACCCTGTGGTGCTTGCAGAGTTCAGTCAATAAGGTCTGCAGATGTGGTAATTTTCTGGATTGTAGTGCCTGGAGTACTGATCTTGCATCTGTCAAAAACACTACAGGCTGCGGGCTAAGATTAATGTTCAGCAGTTTTTCTATTGCTAACTTTATTGCTTGTATTTCTGCATCATAATTGTGACAATATTTCCCTGTTGCTATTTTATTCATATCCCTAGTGTTATTTGGGTATTCTATATATGCACCTGCTCCCCCATTTTTTACTGCATTCTGTGCTGATCCATCTGTATACACACGAATCCATAGGTCTTGTGGGTATTCTTCATCCAGGAAACTGAGAGTTATTGTTTTTCGCTGTAGACTATTCTGTTCCTCTTTATCAACTATTCCTTTCACTTCTGTCCGTATTTGAACTGATAATCCAGATTCCTCTGTCCAGGGAGTCTGTTCTGGTATGGGCAGTAGGGGGTTAACAGCTCTTGGCATGTCTGGTGTTTGTCTACTAATACGCTTGGCTTGGTGGATAAAACTGCTTCTCTTAAGTCGTCCCAATGCAAGATTTTGGAATCGGTCCTTCATTGGATGTCTCGGCATGCAAGCAAATTTTTCTGCCTGTATCAGCACCTTTGTGTCCCTCCGTTCTCTCAGTGCTGGTATCCTCCACAATTTCTCCATCTCTAATATTGGTGTTGATTTCATTGCTCCTGTGATGACCCTAAGTGCCTGGTTTTGTACTTTATCCAGTTCTTGAAGTGTGGTGTTTGATGCTGAACACCATGCAGATGATCCATATTCTAAATGTGGGCGTATACTCTGTTGGTAAACTTTACTGAGTATTTTCCCACTCGCACCCCACGTAGTTCCACACAGCTTTCTTAGAATAGCCAATTTTCTCCTTGCTTTTTGGGTTGCCTTATTTATCTGCTGTTTCCAAGATAGTTTGTTATCAAATGTAACTCCGAGATACGTAGCCTGTATGTCTTCTTTCACAGGCTCATTGTTTATATAGATGGCTCCTGCTTTTTGTTTTGGGAAAGAGTGAAAAGTGTAGTACTGCATTTGTCTGTATTGATGCTGATACACCATCTATTTGTCCATGAATTCAGTGCATTCATAGCTCTTTGTAACAATTTGGAGGCCACTGTTGCATACTCCTCTGTGCACCACATTACCAAGTCATCTGCATACATTGCCACTTTGATACCATGTGGTAGTTCAGTAACTAGGTCATTGATGTAGATCAGAAAAAGTGTTGGAGATAGTACCCCTCCCTGTGGAACGCCCTGGCGCAGTAAGACCTTCTTACTCTTAAGACCATCCAGTTGCACTCTGGCTCTCCTGTTATGCAGGTATGCTTTGACCCATTTGTACATCCTGCCATTTACTCCATAATTTCTCAGTTTCTTCAAAAGCCCTTCCTTCCATACCTTATCAAATGCTTTCTTTAGGTCTATCCATGCTGCTAGTACCAGTTTCTTTTCTTGAAACGCATCCTCAATTTCCTGGGAAAGATAGATTGCCTGATCTTCGGTAGAGTAACACTGTCTAAAGCCTGCTTGTTGTGGGACAAGGAGATTTTCACTTTCCAGGTACCACTGCAGTCTGAGATTGATTATACGTTCCATTGTTTTACACAAACAGCTTGTAAGGCTGATTGGTCTATAGCTGGATGTCATTGAACCATCTTTTCCTGGCTTTAGTAATGGTATCATAATTGCTTCTCTCCATGCCTGTGGCACTTTACCTGTGATCCAGCAAATGTAGATCTGCAGTAGTTTTGCTTTAGCTGCAGTTCCCAAGTTCTTAATCATTTCATTAGACACTCCATCACTACCTGGTGACTTTTTCATTTTTAATTTGGATATTGCCAGCTCTAGCTCTCTTTGTGTAATGGGTATTTCCATGACTTCATGTGCAGTCTCTTCTTGTCTTGCATTTTGTTGTTTTAGACGGGTCTCTTGACGTTTCTCTAGGCTAATTTCAATATTGTTGTCATTTGCAAAGGAGTCTGCAAAGTGATTTGCTGCATGTTTACCTGTTAGAATGTTTCCATCCTTCTTCAGTGTAATTTTTGTGTTCCCTTCTGTACCCTCATCATTCAGCTGTTTTACAAGCTTCCACACTTTTCTTGTGTCTCGTTCTAGATTCATGTACTCTGTTTTCTCTTTCCAACTTCTCCGTCTGGCTTGTAGTTTAGCCCATTGAAATTTGGCTTTAGCATGCTGATAGTTATTGTGGTGTTCCTGGCAGGGGTTATTTTCTGCTTGTTTTCGAGATGTTTCCATGTCATTGTGCAGTTGCTCTAGTTCACTATTCCAGTATGGTTTGTAGTGTTTCCGTGCCCCTCTGGGTATTGTTTCACTGGCAGCTTGTATTATTAGTCTACTGAATTCATCAACTATTTTGTTGATGTCTCTGTCTGTATTTAGATCTTTAGTCAGTACACTGGTGTAATGTTGATACATTTTCCAGTCTGCCTTTTTGTAATTCCATCTGGAGAGAGTGCTGCTCTCCCTGACGGCCTCATTTTGCACCACTAAAAAGACAGGTCGGTGGTCGCTGCCTCCAAGTTGTTTCCCAACAATACGTGTGATATTCCAATCCAGGTCTGGTGAATGGAAAGCAAGGTCTGGTGTAGATGTGGTATGCCATGATCTGGAATAGAATGTTGGTGGATCTGTTGCCTGGTTTAATAGTATAAGCCCATTGTCATCCTGCCAATTTTCAAGTTCTTCACCTCTCTTGTCCATATCTTCATAGCCCCAGCTCTGTGAATGGCTGTTAAAGTCTCCACATACAATTATTCTTTCTTTTAATGTAATTGTGTCTAGTGCTAGTGGGCGGTCACTCGGACAGTAGTAGTTTAGTAGATGGAAGTCTGTATTTCCTGTCCTGAGGTGCAGTATTTGATATTCCGCCCCATCCATATACACTTCAATCTGACATGCATTAATGTTGTTCCTTACAAGAGTCAGTATTCCGCCCTTTTGTCTGTTTTTCCTGTCAGATCGGTAGCACTGGTATCCCCTAATCTTCAATCGGAGGAGGATGATTCTCTTCTTTTCCCCGCGACGGTCGTTAACATTTGTGTTCCTGTTAAGAAAAAGACTTTTTCGATTCCCGGTAGGTGCTGTCAGATGTATCCCGCTTCGTACCATCTCATGTGTGCGAGCTTGTATACATCATCGTCATCAAGTACCATGCCTGTTGGCGTAGGTGATCATGTTTCTACACAACTTTTTACCTTGACAGTTATTATCATTTCTGCTGTTAACCTTCTGCCAAGCCATTCTCTTAAACTGTCTGGTTCCTTTTCTCTTTGCCTCGCTATATCTCTTAGTCCCTCTATTTTCTCAGTTGTCACAATATATTCCAGCTGTTCCCTCCACATTGCATGGACAAACAATGATGACTGTTTTTTCATTATTTTGGAAATTAGCTCTCTTTTTCCGGTGGCCTCTTTCAGAACATTTTCATTACTCTTCTTAGCTGTTCATGATATTCACAACATTCTTCTGTAAAACCACATTTCTACAGCCTTCAGTGATTTTCTTGTCTGATGTACAATTGTCCATGATTCACATCCATATGTTAAGATTGGCTCTACATAACATATAAGAACTATTTTTTCTTAATTCCATTGTCAAAAATGGATTGCACAGTATATTCCTCATTTTGTGAAAAGCTACTTTTGCCTGAGTTTGATATATATACTCTCGCAAATATGAAGTGTGCATCACTCTTTAGATCGATGTTCATTTAATATTAGATGAGATCGATTAAATGTTTGTGCACTGTTTGGCAGAGTAGTGAATAACAGACTAGATAGAGTTGTGAATAACAGACATAGCAGGGTAACGAATAAAACACATGGTAGAGCAGTGAATAACACACATGGGAGAGCAGTGAATAACAGACATGGTAGAGGAGTGAATAACAGACTAGATAGAGTTGTGAATAACAGACATAGCAGGGTAACGAATAAAACACATGGTAGAGCAGTGAATAACACACATTGGAGAGCAGTGAATAACAGACATGATAGAGGAGTGAATAACAGACTAGATAGAGTTATGAATAACAGACATAGCAAGGTAGTGAATAACAGACTAGATAGAGTTGTGAATAACAGACATAGCAGAGTAACGAATAACACACATGGTAGAGTAGTGAATAACACACATGGAAGAGTATTGAATAACACACATGGTAGAGTAGTGAATAACACACATGGTAGAGTAGTGAATAATACACATGGTAGAGTAGTGAATAACACACATGGTAGAGTAGTGAATAACACACATGGTAGAGTAGTGAATAACACACATGGTAGAGTAGTGAATAACACACATGGTAGAGTAGTGAATAACACACATGGTAGAGTAGTGAATAACAAACATGGTAGAGTAGTGAATAATACACATGGTAGAGTAGTGAATAACACACATGGTAGAGTAGTGAATAACACACATGGTAGAGTAGTGAATAACACACATGGTAGAGTAGTGAATAACACACATGGTAGAGTAGTGAATAACACACATGGTAGAGTAGTGAATAATACACATGGTAGAGTAGTGAATAACAAACATGACAGAGTAGTGAATAAAAGACATATCAGAGTAACGAACAACAGACATGGTCATCATCATCATGTACCCTGCCGGTTGGCGTAGGCGATCATGTCCATCCACAATCTTCTATCTACAGTGCATCGTATCAATTCTGTTGTTGACTGTTTTCCATGCCATGACACCAAGCTATCTAGTATTTTCTCTCTTTGTCGTCCGCGATCTCTCTTTCCTTTTATTTTGCCAGTTGTAACCAAGTATTCCAACTTTCCTCTTCTCATGATGTGCCCGAAAAATGTTGATTGTTTCTTTCTGATTTTTTTTATCTGTCCAGGGAACTTTCAACATTCTTCTTAGAAATCCCATCTCTGTGGCCTCTAATCGTCTTTTCATTTGTTTCTCTACTGCCCATGATTCGCTTCCGTAGGTCAGAATTGGTTCTATATATCACCGATGAACTCTCTTTCTCATTTTTATTGACATAGATTTGTTGCATAAGATATTTTTCATTTTCTGAACATGGTAGAGTAGTGAATAACAGACATGATAGAGTAGTGAATAACAGACATGGTAGAGTAGTGAATAACAGACATGGCAGAGTAGTGAATAACAGACATGGTAGAGCAGTCAATAGCAGACATCGTAGAGTAGTGAATAACAGACATGGTAGAGTAGTGAATAACAGACATGGCAGAGTAGTGAATAACAGACATGATAGAGCAGTCAATAGCAGACATGGTAGAGTAGTGTTTAATACTGACATGGTAGAGTAGTGAATAACAGACATGACAGAGTAGTGAATAACAAACATGGTAGAGTAGTGAATAAAAGACAAGGCAGAGTAGTGAATAACAGACATGGTAGAGCAGTCAATAGCAGACATGTTAGAGTAGTGAATAGCAGACATGGTAGTGTAGTGAATAACAAACATGGTAGAGCAGTAAATAACAGACATGGGTGAGCAGTGAATAACAGACATGGTAGAGTAGTGAATTAAAGACATGGTAGTGTAGTGAATAACAAACATGGTAGAGCAGTAAATAACAGACATGGGTGAGCAGTGAATAACAGACATGGTAGAGTAGTGAATTAAAGACATGGTAGTGTAGTGAATAACAGACATGGTAAAGTAGTGAATAACAGACATTGCAGAGTAGTGAATAGCAGACATGGTAGAGCAGTAAATAACAGGCATGGTAAAGTAGTGAATAACAGACATGGTAGAGCAGTAAATAACAGACATGGCAGAGTAGTGAATAATAAACATGGTATAGCAGTGAATACAAGACATGGTAGAGTAGTGAATAACAGACATGGTAGAGCAGTAAATAACAGACATGGTAGTGTAGTGAATAACAAACATGGTAGAGCAGTAAATAACAGACATGGTAGAGTAGTGAATAACAGACATGGTAGTGTAGTGAATAACAGACATGGTAGAGCAGTAAATAACAGACATGGTAGAGTAGTGAATAACAGACATGGTAGTGTAGTGAATAACAGACATGGTAGAGCAGTAAATAACAGACATGGTAGAGCAGTAAATAACAGACATGGTAGAGCAGTGAATAACAGACATGGTAGAGCAGTAAATAACAGACATGGTAGAGCAGTAAATAACAGACATGGTAGAGCAGTAAATAACAGACATGGTAGAGCAGTAAATAACAGACATGGTAGAGCAGTAAATAACAGACATGGTAGAGTAGTAAATAACAGACATGGTAGAGCAGTAAATAACAGACATTGTAGAGCAGTAAATAACAGACATGGTAGAGCAGTAAATAACAGACATGATAGAGCAGTACACAACAGACATGGTAGAGCAGTAAATAACAGACATGGTAGTGTAATCTGTTTTCATGGAAGAAAGGAAGTATATGGGGTGTTATGATTTCATCTCTGTATCGCAGACCCAATTTGACGAGACGAGATTTGTTCGTGCTATTTATGAAATTCCACCCCAGACCATCACAGTGCCTCCTATCATCCTGTCTCGCTGTAAAAAAACAATCATCATCACCATGCGGCCCGTCATATCCGACTTCAGCATGTTATTTTAGAGTACCGGTTTGCCTTTCCTCAAGTATCCCTACTCGCTTAACTAGACTAGACAGGTTAGAATGTTTCTAGAGGCACTGCGAAGAGGTGGAGCAGGGTCTGGATGGTTCTGGTTCAGCGATCCTGGCGTAGGCCATCAGCTGTGGGTCGTTGACAGCTCTCAGCTACGCTATTGTGAGACGCTTTGCCTCCACTCAAACATTTGAAGCTCATATTCTATTATGTTATTATCAATTTTGAAAATTATTTATACATTATAAAATAATGTAGACAGACCGACCTAACGTCCTTTTTTATAATTCGGCTCTTGCTGAGATATTTAAATGATTTACGCGACAGTCTAGTTGTGAATTTATGTGTTGCTATTCCCCGTTTGGTGTAATGTTTTACTTCTGACTGGAGGATGGACTGCGAACTTTATCGATATTTAAGTGGATTTATTCTTTCTTTGTGTCGTGTGTTCGCGGTTCGATAGGCAAGCACATGGTTCGACAACAATGGCGTCGATTGTCGGGTGTGCTCAACCCGTATGTGAAAAGTCTGCGACGGTGGATGGGGCGGAAGAATTAATTGAAATAATCAACGGCCCAGAAAGCGAAAACAGCAAAGTGTGTGGTACACATGAGGCATTTTCAGAACACGAAAGGCGAAAATGGCAGACCACCGTGAAAGAGATTGGAGCCTCATCACGTAACAATCCAAAGAAAGCCATGGAGAGAAATTCTAACTACTGTATTAAGAACAAATTAAAAATAGCTACATGGAATGTTAGGACCTTATACCAACAAGGAAAACTAGAAAATCTTATGGTAGAAGCAGGACGACTAAACATATATATCTTAGGAATCTCGGAAACAAGATGGAAGGAAAGTGGATACATACAAGACGATAAATATACATTTATATATTCAGGAAACACAAAAGAACATCAAAGAGGAGTAGGCATTCTAATAAAAGGAGAACTACATAAATATATAAATACTCAATTGACATATAATGATAGGAATATACTAATAAAAATGAAGGCAAAACCATTCGACATAGCAATATTACAGACATACGCACCTACTCAAGACTAGACAGACGAACAAATAGAGGCATACTATGAAGATCTAAACACAGTAATGAAGCAAGTGAAATCATCAGACATCTTGATTATAATGGGTGATATGAACGCTAAAGTAGAAAAAGGTAAATATAAGACTATAATAGGAAATAGAAATAACAGAGGAGAAAGATTAATACGATTTTGCGAAGAAAACAGACTGATAATATGCAACACCTTCTTTGAGCAAGAGAAAAGGAAATTATACACATGGAAAAGCCCTGGAGACAAGAAGAGAAATCAAATAGATTACATAATGATAAAAGACAGATTCAAGAACAGCGTCAAGAAAGCCAAAACCTACCCAGGAGCAGATGTAAATTAAGACTACAATCCTGTAATGATAAAAATGAAAATCAAATTAAAGAGAAACAAACAAAAAACTAATGCAGCAGCACCAATAGATATAACAGCGTTAAACCAGAAAGATGTACAAGAAACTTATACTGTACAAGTAAAGAACACATATCAGAAGCTACTAGAAGAGGGGATTGAGCAGTACAGAAGAGAAAATCCTGAGGAAAAAGTCACAACAAAATGGCAATGCATAAAAAAAAACAGCATGCACGAATCCTGCAACACCTTGCCCTAAAAGGAAAGTAACAAAAATTGAAAAATGGATAACAGACAAAATATTAGAAAAAAATGGAAGAAAGAAGACAAGCGAAAAACACTGCCAGATACAAGGATATAGACAATGAAATACGGAGAATGTGCAAAAAGGCAAAAGAAGACTGGCTCAACCAAAGATGTCTAGAAATCGAAACTATGGAAAGTAAACAAAACCTAAGAGAGATGCACACAGAAATAAAGAGAATGACGAATAAAGACAAAAAAGCTGCAGGAATCGGATGTATAGCAAACAAAGAGGGAAGAATGCTATCAGACAACAAAGATATAATAGATAGATGGCAAGAATATATAACATAATTATTTCATGACGAAAGGGACAAAAAGCCAGACATAAAATGTACATACAACTATAAAATGCTGAAATTCGAAGTAGAAAAAGCCATAAAAACAATGAAAAAGGGAAAAGCAGCAGGGCCTGACAATATACAGATAGAGATGATACAGGCTCTAGAAGAGTTTGGCGTCGAAGTGATCACAGACATATGCAATGACATATACCATACAGGATACATAACAAACGATCTAAAAACATCAACTTACATTGCATTGCCTAAAAATAATGGTGCAGTCGAATGCAGTGACTTCAGAACAATAAGCCTAATGAGTCAGGTAACAAAAATTTTACTAAAAGTTATACAGGGAAGGATTCAGAATAAAATCAATACTGAATTAGAGGAGCAACAATTTGGATTAAAAAAAACAGTGGGACAAAAGAAGCCATATTCAGCATGAGAACATTGATTGAAAAGTACACAGAAGTAAACAAACCAATATATGCCTGCTTTATAGACTACACCAAAGCTTTCGATAGAATACACCATAACCAACTTATAGACTGCCTAAAGGATATAAATCTAGACGACGCAGACATACGACTAATATGTAATTTGTACTGGGAGCAAACAGCAATAATAAGATATAACAAGGAGAACTCTACACCCATGGACATAAAAAGAGGAGTAAGACAAGGATGCATCCTATCACCAAACTTGTTCAATCTATACACTGAGCAAATCTTTAAAAACATCTCAGAGATACCAGGTCTAAACATTAATGGAAAGATAATCAATAACCTGAGATATGCTTATGATACTGTTCTACTAGCAGAAAATCCTAAAGACCTACAACAATTACTTAATGTGATAAACACAAGCAAAAAATATGGACTAGAAATGAATATCAAAAAGACTAAAACTATGATCATAAACAAAAAAAATTCTCAAGACCTACAATTAAATATCACAGTTGAGGGAATACATCTGGAGACAGTCCAGAGTTACAACTACCTGGGACATACTATAACCAATGATGGAAAATGCAAAACTGAAATAAACAAAAGAATAGGTATGGCAAAAGGTAATTTTAATGCCATGATAAATATACTAACAACAAAACAAATATCAGCAGGGCTGAAACTAAGAATGGCAAAATGTTACATCTTCTCAATATTCCTGTATAGTGCAGAAACATGGACATTGGACAAGAAAACAGAACAGAAAATTGAAGCCTTTGAAATGTGGATTTATAGAAGAATAAGTAGAATTGGATGGAAACAAAAGATAACAAACGATGAAGTTTTATAACAACTGAAAATAAAAAGAGAACTGCCGAACACAATTAAGACAAGACAAATGAAATTTTTGGGGCATGTTAAAAGACACAACAGCCTACTAAAAGTAATATTGGAAGGAAAAATACAAGGCAAAAGAGGCAGAGGCAGACCAAGACTAACATGGACGATTAACATCAAAAGATGGACAAGTCAATCTATGTCAGCCTGCACCGTCTAAGCAAGAAACAGAGTAGAATGGCGATCCATGGTAGCCAACCTTCGTTGCGGAGAGGGCACACGATGATGATGATGATAAAATAACATTAATTACACCAGAAGAAAACGATAATTATTGTTGCTCTGTAGCCATCTAACGCAGTTCTTTCTATTTTTTTTAAAATGTTTCATCTTCACTGTAGCTCTCCTGAAATATATATGCTTATCCCCCATATCCTAGATGAACAGGGACTGTTATGTTAAAAGCAAGAAAAATATTTTGGTTATTTGGTTATGGAAGGCCTCGGTATCACTTCAAACGAATTAAAATCCATAATTGCTCAACCGCCCGTGCCAGCGTAATCATCCGAATTAATATCTCATCTCCCAAACAAAGAAAGGTAATTGTAGTCGTCGCAGTCTCAGCACACGCCAAAAGACATAAGGCATAAGGCGAAACTGCGCAGAAAATGAACACAGCCAACTGTTCCCTGTCATACGATATCATCATTCATCGTAAACAATTGGAATATCGAAACATGATCAAAACGGAGGAAACACACAGCTCACTGTGTGCACAGAGCACTAAACTCAGTAGCTCCTGCAACAAGCCGGACTTGGAATATGAGGAAACTGCAACAAGGAACACTTTTCATGTTCCTGCCGCCTATCCACCACATACCTGAAGTTCGCAAGAAAAATATGTTTTCATTTACTGGGTCAGTGACACTGGAATAAACAATAGAATAGAAAATGCAAAAAGCACTTCAACAACATGAAATATATACTGACATCGGATGAAAATAACATCAAGACTACATATGAGAATTATAAAGTCTGATATCTATTCAACATTACTGTATGGTGGAAAATGCATTGGCTGTAAATAAGATTATAGCCAAAAAAACAAAACTGAAACATTGAATTGTAGGCTTATACAGGGTGTTTATAAAGTCTCACTACACTTGGTATCTAGGTCAATTTGAAAAAAAAATGTTTATGACGTCATCACAATATGTGCTCCCACTGTCAATGAAATTTGTTGAATAAGTTTATTGCTACTGGAAATGTGGAAGATGCTCCACGATCTGGTAGGCCTGCTGTGAATGATGAAATATGTTTAGATATCCAAGACAGAATCCTTAAAAGTCCAGACAAGTCATTAAGAAAACTGTCGCAACAAGTGAACTTACCATTGAGCACATATTGTGATGACGTCATAAACATTTTTTTCAAATTGACCTAGATACCAAGTGTAGTGAGACTTTATAAACACCCTATAGAAGACTGAGAAGAATTAGGAGGGCAGATAAGAAATGTAAAAATTATGTTTTTTAAACAACTGAAAATAATTAAAAGAATCAGTTAACACAATTTGAACAAAAAAAAGGACATTTTTGGGCACACTGAAAGAAACAGTAATCTGCTAAAAGTCACCGTTGAAGGGAAAATATAAAGAAGACGAAGTAGAGGCAGCAAACACTAAAGTTGACATATAACATCAAAGGATAGACAGAAAAACCTACAGGTAGGTGTACCATCAAGTGCAAAGACGCAAAGCAATAGAGCTTTATGGTAGACGTTCTTCATCTTGGAATCAACACTAGATCATGATGATTACCAGATCACCCTCACTGATTTATATTGATGTTATGATAAATGTTTCGTTATTATAAATGAATATAATCGCAATTAAATGTTTTCTGATTTGTCTCTTCCTTACCAACACATAAATAATGATAACACAGAATCTGATCTGTTTTGCCTCAACAAAAACAACGTAAATAACTTAACGAGAATTATTTCTTTTAATATCAGAAAAACAAAATGATGTTGCAGCGGAAACAAAAATTGCCACCTCCAAAGAAATTCGTGATCATCTTCAACATATTTAAGAAAACTGCTTCTTTTTATCTTTAACGAACAAAAACCCTGTATTTTATTAGGAAACTACATTATACACGATGCAAGATGTAACAAATACCTATGGCTGAATGGATGACTCGCATACAACTGCAGAATTAAGTACTTTTCAGACAGTTTCAAATCAATTCTTAAAATTGAAATCATGTGTACACCAAATAAAACCTAAAGTCGGGGGGAGGAAGGGGGAGGGGGGGGGGCTGTGTTAATATTTTAATATAAATATGCAAATGAAATTAGATAGACGTGATGGACAAGTAGATAAAAAGTTTGATTGGCTGCTAGATAAATGCGACTAACAAGCCACAAAGAGAAGATAAACTCGATTGGCTGATGGATAAATGGACAATCTACAAAGAGAACAAAAACTCAATTAAGCAATTCACAAAGAAAACAAAAACTCGATCAGACAATCCACAATGAGAACAAAAGCTCGATTAGCCAATCCACAAATAGAACAAAAACTCGATTAGACAATCCACAAAGAAAACAAAAACTCGATTAGACAATCCACAAAGAGAACAAAAACTCGATTAAATAATCCACAAAGAAAACAAAAACTCAAATAGACAATCCACAAAGAGAACAAAAACTCGATTAGATAATCCACAAAGAGAAAAAAAGCTTGATTAGTCAATCCACAAATAGAACAAAAACTCGATTAGACAATCCATAAAGAAAACAAAAACTCGATTAGACAATCCACAAAGAGAACAAAACCTCGATTAGACAATTCACAAAGAAAACAAAAACTCGATTAGACAATCCACAATGAGAACAAAAGCTCGATTAGCCAATCCACAAATAGAACAAAAACTTGATTAGACAATCCACAAATAGAATAAAAACTCGATTAGACAATCCACAAAGAGAACAAAACCTCGATTAGACAATCCACAAAGAGAACAAAACCTCGATTAGACAATCCACAAAGAGAACAAATCCTCGATTAGACAATCCACAAAGAGAACAAAACCTCGATTAGACAATCCAAAAAGAGAACAAAACCTCGATTAGATAATCCACAAATAGAACAAAAACTCGATTAGACAATCCACAAATAGAACAAAAACTCGATTAGATAATCCACAAAGAGAACAAAAACTCGATTAGACAATCCACAAAGAGAACAAAAACTCGATTAGATAATCCACAAATAGAACAAAAACTCGATTAGACAATCCACAAATAGAACAAAAACTCGATTAGACAATCCACAAAGAGAACAAAAACTCGATTAGACAATCCACAAAGAGAACAAAACCTCGATTAGACAATCCACAAATAGAACAAAAACTCAATTAGACAATCCACAAAGAGAACAAAAACTCGATTAGACAATCCACAAATAGAACAAAAACTCAATTAGACAATCCACAAAGAGAACAAAAACTCGATTAGATAAGCCACAAAGAGAACGAAAAATCGATTAGAAAATCCACAAATAGAACAAAACCTCGATTAGACAATCCACAAAGAGAACAAAAACTCGATTAGACAATCCACAAATAGAACAAAAACTCGATTAGACAATCCACAAATAGAACAAAAACTCGATTAGACAATCCACAAATTGAACAAAAACTCGATTAGACAATCCACAAATAGAACAAAAACTCGATTAGACAATCCACAAATAGAACAAAACCTCGATTAGACAATCCACAAAGAGAACAAAAACTCGATTAGATAATCCACAAAGAGAACAAAAACTCGATTCGACAATCCACAAATAGAACAAAAACTCGATTAGACAATCCACAAAGAGAACAAAACCGCGTTTAGACAATCCACAAAGAGAACAAAAACTCGATTAGATAATCCACAAAGAGAACAAAACCGCGTTTAGACAATCCACAAAGAGAACAAAAACTCGATTAGATAATCCACAAAGAGAACAAAAACTCGATTCGACAATCCACAAAGAGAACACAAACTCGATTCGACAATCCACAAAGAGAACAAAAACTCGATTAGACAATCCACAAAGAGAACAAAAACTCGATTAGACAATCCACAAAGAAAACAGATGCTCAACCAGCTTAATACTTATTTATTTCTGGGAAGACATTTATTCCGTCCAGGACAAGACTGCTCTAGCAACAAACAACTGCTACTTAAAGGCTACTGGTATAATGCCCGGCTATTGCGTGATAAACACAAACGTACCTGGTTGGAAAGAACGAAAACATAATTCAGGCCGTCTTGCTATTAGGAACAAAGTGAGTCGATGATTTTTCCATTATATTTTTTTTAAATTTCAAGTGATATCCGCATTGTCTTCTTGATTGATGTATTTACTTTCTGCTTATCAGATAAAATCAGCATTCTCTTTCTGGACTTTGAATGACATCAGTATTTTTGTTACTGGTTGTTCCATAAAATGGCATATTATCATGTCACTAACATAATCTAGATAGCCAATATATCACACTTACGGAATTGAGACCACATTATGATGTTGTTGTTGTTGTTGCGTTCGCCAGCTTTCAACTCTGACAAAGTCCCTAGAGACTAGGAACTGAATTTTGCGTGTTAAACCATTTTTCACTGGCAGCAGGGGTCCCTCGCCGCACAGGCAGATAACTCCGACTTCGGAGGTACTCATGTTTTTTTCGTCGATGAGTAACTGACGTTTCAAGCCGGGCCTCACTGCTGAGACCAGGGGTTGTTGTCGCAGAGAGAAATCATAAATAAAAATCCCAACCGGTGGAGCTAAAATTTGAACCCACAACCTCTCTTTCCCGAGGCCGGCGTCCTGCCTCGAGACCAACCAGTCCCCCATGGACTTGGAATATAAGGAAACTGCAACAAGGAACATTTTTCATGCATAGCCTGCAATGGTTCCTGCCGCCTATCCACCATATACCAGAAGTTCACGTCCTCCCGAAAGTGATGATCGTCATATTTCTTTAAAAATGTATAGCGCTTGATGATGTTAGGGCATCGTTGTTGACTCCAATTTCGAACATATAAACACACAGTTAGTCGTCAGATTATCACCGTCGCACATCAAACAACAGACCGTAAGATTAGCGTACGGCCGGTCTAGGGATTTACGATGAGCCATTTCTATGACGTAGAACACATAACTATGGCACAAGCACATCAATGACGCGCCCTTTAGATTTTTGATTACTCTAGTGAATGTAGCCTACGACGAACAGAACACGGTGCAAATTCCCTAAAGAGATAAAATTGCGGCTGACGAAGCATTTCAAATTAATAAGTAACATGGAAATAACTTGCGTCAAGCAAATCCAACAACGGTCATGAACTGCCCCAATGTGACGTAAAGCGCAGAACAAGCCTAGACGATGGAAGGTCGCATTCGCAACACTTGATTTGTTGAAAATGGAATATCGCCGGCGTACGACATTGTTTTATCAGCACAGATTTAATAAGTATATCATTATCTTGACTTTAACGCATAGGAGTGCAATGGAGAACTGAAATTAATCAGACATCGAATGCACTTTTTGCAGCGATCGAGAGAACGTGGACTAGATCCACCATTTTAGAAACGGAAGTCAGACCTCATTAGAAAACAGTGATATAGGTGGGGACTTTATGTGAGCTAAAGAATTATTTTGCTAAATAATTTCATGTACATCTATCCCAGGGAAGTGAAATAATTTACTTTAGTGTTCTGGGCAACATCTTTTGAAGGTGTCACTGCCAGTGTTTTTGGTTGCTTTCATTTCATTCTCCAAATGAATAGGCTGATTTTCAAATTTGTATTTGCGGAATTGTCGTTTTGAGAGGGTCAGACGAGGTGTGATTTGAATTTATCTTCATTGTCAAGATATAGTAGAGTAGACAGTACGATAATCAAAGCGTTAACAATCTATTTATGTCATCATCATCGGGGGCCTCGGTAGCCTAGTTGGGAAAACCACCCGACTAGATTACCGACGTTCGGACAACCCGTGTTCAATTCCCGCTGGGAGCAGTGTGAATTGTACTCGTGGTTGGAAAAAAAAAAATACCCCCACGGTCGACCCAGCCGTTGGCAGAAATGGGTACCAGGGTATATTATCCTGGGAAGGTGAGGAATGTCGCTTCGCATCTGAGTTTCGATGCTTGAGGCTACACTATACAGAAATATCAGAACATTTCTGGATAGGCGGCCGAGCACATATGGGTATATACTCGCGTGCTAAGACGCCGGTTCAAGTCTCGTACTTTACCTTTACCTTTACCTTTATGTCATCATCATGTGCCATACCGGTTGGCGTATGCGATTCATGTCCTTCCACAATGTTCTATTTACAGTGCATCGTATCAGTTCTGTTGTTGACTGTCTTCCATGCCATGACACCAAGCTATCAAGTGTTCTCTCTCTTTGTCGTCCGCGATCTCTCTTTCCTTTTATTTTGCCATTTGTAACCAAGTATTCCAACTTTCCTCATCTCATGATGTGCCCGAAAAATGTTAATTGTTTTACCCTATTTACAGTTTTACTGCTATTTTACCATGTATTTACAGTTGTTATAAGCTATAACAGTTCTGTCATCAGCATCAGGTTCCGTGTTTTTTGAAGAACGGGGCACTCATCACAGATAACATAATCTTTCTCTAGTCAGGTCTTTCACTTCTTCTATAGTCATGTTCAAGATGTCTTTGATGTTTTGAAAACACTTTCTTCTTGATCTGCTACTGTTCCAACTTTCTGAAGCCATATCTTCCAGTATTGCTCTTTCCAGCCCACTGTGTCTTTTGAAGTGGCTGCGGTGTTTAATTTTCCATGTTAAGCTGTTAGTTAGTTTGTCAGGTCTCGTTGAAATGGCAATCAATGATATTTTGTAATATTTTGTCCCTTAGTTCAGTTCATTAAGATAGAAGATAGTTTTCTTCCATAAGATAGAAGATAGTTTTCTTTCATTCTCTATAGATCATGCTTTAAATGATATATATCACTTCGTCGAATGTGCCATAATGTTACGATTTGTTAACTTCGATGTATTTCGTTAGCTAAATTCACCATTAGTCTTTTTAATAGTTATATTATGTACCAACCCACATGAGTTAATATCTTTGATAAAAGCTACCTGTCTTCTATGTATTGTCATCATCATCATCGTCATCATCATCGTGTAATATCTTGAACACTGTTTTGATTTTCTGAAAGGCTCTTGTTGCCTGCATCACTGAGTGTTATCTGCGACAAATGTTCGATGATTTGAACCCATCTCATCTGAGCGGCATTCTACTCCATCTTCGTTAAACCAGTCTTTTTTTTATATCTTCTTCTACTTTTCTCTTTTCACTGATACCTAAAAGGTATCGTGGTTTATATCATTTGTTGTTCTTCAGCTGCTCGAATTGTCTGAATTAGTGACTTTCCTTTTTTTATATATAGAAATATCAACAGGGCTGAAACTAAGAATGACAAAATGTTACATCTTCTCAATATTCCTGTATGGTGCAGAAACATGGACATTAGACAATAAAATTAAGGTGTTAGAAGGCATAGGCTGCCCTCCTAAATTACTTAGGCTGATAATTTCCTTCCATGAAGACATGAATGGCCAAGTCCATTTTGATGGGAGTCCATCAGAGAATTTCAAAGTCAACAAAGGAGTGAAACAGGGATGTGTCCTCGCCCCCACCCTTTTTGGTATATTTTTTGCTGCCCTCCTAAATTACACCTTCGAAAACAGCTCAGGAGATATTTACATTCGCACAAGACCAGATGGCTCACTGTTCAACCTAGCACGACTAAGAGCAAAAACCAAAACAAATGTTGCCCTACTTAAAGAATTTTTATTTGCTGACGATGCAGCCCTAGTCGCTCATAGTGAGGCCACCCTACAGTCGCTGATCAACAACCTGGATAAAGCATGCGACCTTTTTTCACTGTCAATTAATGTTCAGAAGACAGTAATACTAAATCAAGGTGACTTCAAACCTATATCTATTACTCTAAAAGTCTGCCCACTAGAATCAGTACAGAAATTTACATATCTTGGATCCACAGTTACGCAAACCATCTCTCTTGATGAAGAAATAAACTGTCGAATTGGTAAGGCAGCTACGACCTTCGGCAAACTCACAAAAAGGGCATGGAACAACACGAAACTAACTCGAAAGACTAAACTCTTAATATATCAAACTTGTGTGCTTAGCACACTACTATATGGATCCGAAACCTGGACAACATACTCAAACCAGGAAAAAAGACTAAATGTCTTCCACATGCGATGTCTCCGCAAAATAATGCACATCAAATGGCAGGACAAAATAACCAACTTAACTGTCCTGCAACGTGCTAAGACCCTAACAATCATGTCGATGCTCAGAAGTCGAAGGCTAAGATGGCTGGGGCATGTCCAACGGATGGAAGAAAAACGCATTCCTAGGCAAATACTATATGGCGAGCTAAAACACGGAAAACGACAAATCGGCAGACCTAAACTACGATATAGAGATATCTGCAAATCATCTCTGAAAGACTTCTCCATCTGTGAAAACGACTGGCAACATCTGGCAAGTGATCGCACATCATGGAGAGCACGTATAAGGAACGGTATAACAACATTTGAGACTGTTCTAAGACAGGACTTAGAAGAGAAGAGACTCATGAAAAAGGATGGTAAACCCTGTGGACCAGCGAGCCTGACCTGTTCATTATGTGACCGCGTGTGTTTGTCAAACATTGGTAGAATTAGCCACGAGAGAAGCTGTTCGGCAAAAACAATACCTCAAAAAAATACGCAATAGCCTCCACTAGACCGTCTGACAAGACGAAAAGGGCAATATAGACAATAAAACAGAACAGAAAATTGAGGCCTTTGAAATTTGGATTTATAGAAGAATAGGTAGAATTGGATGGAAAGATAAGGTAACAAACGATGAAGTATTAAAACAACTGAAAATAAAAAGAGAACTACTAAATACAATTAAGACAGGACAAATGAAATTTTTGGGGCATGTTAAAAGACACAACAGCCTACTGAAATTAATATTGGAAGGGAAAATACAAGGTAAAAGAGGCAGAGGCAGACCAAGACTAACATGGACTAGTAACATCAAAAGATGGACAAGTCAATCTATGACAGCCTGCACCATCAAAGCAAGAGACAGAGTAGAATGGCGATCCATGGTAGCCAACCTTCGTTGCGGAGAGGGCACTCGATGATGATGAGAAATTAATACATTCTACCGGAAATCTAATTGTTAATCTCATCCATTAGAACGAAAAAATCGTAACATAGCAAGCATGTGAAGCTCTCGCTTAGCTATATGTATGTTAACATTGTCAGCAATCGTAACACTATAACGTAAACTTCTTGTCTTTAATTTCCTGTTAAGTTTGTAATTTGTACCTCGAAGCCGTTAAATTTCTGGAAGTTTACAGGAACGCGTTCCGGCTCGTTCTGGACGAAAAGAAACCTTGTCAATAACTACCATCACCAGGTATCATGCCTGCTGGCGTAGGTGATCATGTCACTCCACAACTTTCTATCTCGACTGTTATTTATCATTTCTCTTGTTGACCTTCTGCCAAGCCATTCTCTTAAGCTGTCTGGTTATTTTTTTTCCAAGCCTTACTCTAACACTTCATCCCTCAATTTTGCAAGTTGTCACAATATACTCCATCTGTTCCCTTCTCAGTACCCGGCCAAAACTGGCGATTTTTTATTGGTAATATTGGAAATAGCTCTCTTTGTTGCTTTTGTCTCTTTCATAACGTTTTCATTACTATTCTTAGCTGTCCATGGTATTTTCAATATTCTTCTGTAAAAACCATATTTCTACAACCTCCAGTGATTTTCCTGTCTGTTGTCCCAGTAACTATACCTTCCATTATTATACCTTCCATTATTATACCTTCCATTATTATACCTTCCATTATTATACCTTCCATTATTATACCTTCCATTATTATACCTTCCATTATTATACCTTCCATTATTATACCTTCCATTATTTCCATTATCAACATTAACGTCTAAAACTGTAGTTTTCACTTTTCCCAAGATGTTATTTTACTAATATTATTTCTATGTTCCTTTTGTTGACCTCTTCTCGCCATAATTTGCTAAACGTGATAACAGTCAGTTTTGGGTGTGACGTTTTGTAAACGGTCTTGTGTAATAATCACATTTAGTTTCCACAACATGTGTGCTGTCCAGCGTCATCGCCAAATCTATTTGTCCACTGGTATTTGTCTGGTACTACTTTCTCATAGTTCTAAGTTAGTTACACAACAAGCCCTTTTCTGAAATCCCCAGCGAATGAGGCAAAGAGGAAGGCCAAAATATTCTTGGAGACGACAGGTGCAAGCAGGGACGAAGAGGATTAGGAAGACGTGCAACGATTTGAAGAAAATGACAAGAAACATGACGAGCTGGAAAGTGTTTGTCGATGACGTCAGATCCGCAGGAAGTTGAAAGGAAGAAATAGATAACACTAATTGTCAATAATAGAAAAATATTCGTCTTTAGTGCTCGAAATGAGATCCACGCCGTTTTCTCTTACAAAATGAACCACTGAACAAAATCTTGCTTAAATAAATACAAACACATGAAAGCAAACATTTATTATCTCCTAGACTCAATGGAAGTACACAAAGAAAACAAGGCAGAAAAATTACAGAATTAGGGGATTATTCTATAATTGAGCTTGCTAGGAGGGAGGTGGCGAGAAACCGCGTAGCTAAGATGTTTACACACGCAAACATTTGCAAAATAAATAAAGTTAAGCTGTTTTATTTACGATTGTCCTTTTAAAGCGTTTATAGTTTAACAGACCGTTAAGCGTTTAGAAAGCAGCAAGTTAAACAAATATACAAGGAAAATAAATACTTTGCAGGAATGCCGTGTGTGTTCCTCATATACACCAGCAGCTTTAATTATATTTGCAACGATTGTTGCAGAGCGGGAGGCCGAATCAATAACCTGTGCCTCCAAACAAAGAGAACACGGGTTTGATTCACAGTAGTGTCAAAGTGTTCTATCTTCTTTTATTTTCTTTTTCCCTTCCACATTTGCCTTTCAGCGTCGAGTGGAGATATAATTTGATGCCTATTGCTCTTCTGCTGGCCTCTGCTGCTGTTATGTTTCCTAATGTTTGTAATATTCCATCAGTCCTTCGTATTTGTTGCCGATTCTTTAGAGTGTTCTTGCAACGTTTATTAAAGGCTCGTTATATTGTGTTCTGGTCTTTCTGTCTTGTCACGCGGCCAATCAATTTTTTCTGTTGTTTCTTTATTTATTCTATGGCGTTAATTTTTCTTATGTTCTTTCTCAGTTCTTCATTTCTGAACTTATCTCTCAGGCTTTTCCTGTCATTTTTCCAGCGCATTTACTTCTGGTGGTGGTTATTTTTCTTGTTGTGTTTGAGTTTCTATGTCTGATATTGATAGCACATTGGATGAGGATTGTGTTATAGAGTGACCGTTTTGCCTTAAAGGAGTCATTTCCTTGTTGAACAGCTGTGGGGATAACTGTCTGATGATTTAACAAGCTTTGTTGCATCTTAAGTCTATTTCTGGTACTTGTGAATTGTCATTAGGCTTCCTAGATATTTAAATTCCTAAACCTGTTTTAGTTGTCTTACGTCTATCGTTATATTGATTTTCTGTTTCTCTTTTGCAATATTTATGACACGTCTTGTTGCTGTTGATTTTCATGTTGTTTTCAGTGCCAGTGATGTTAATTATAATTAAGTGTTCCTGTGAGTCTTCGATTTTTCCATGTACTAGTGTCTGATGGTCTGCAAATAGAAGCTCATTAATATCCTCTGTCTCCAATGGTTTGGCGAACTTACATATGTAGTCATGTAAGTGATAGACAATAGTGGTGATAGTACGCACTCCTGTCTTACTCCTGATTTAACTTCAAAGTTGTCTGTGTAGCCTGCTGCTGTTTCGACCCTGCATCTGTTGTTGATGTAGAGACTTTTAATTAGGTTGGTTAGATGTTGGCCTACTCCGTGTATCGTTAGTATCTCCCTTACATAGTTGTTCTCTGTTTATTCTGTCAAAGACTTTCCATTGGTTTATGAAAGCTACGTACAAATTGTGATTATGTTCTGCCGTCTATTCTGCTAGCTGTTTTAGGGTGAACAGTGCGTCAGTATATCCTCTTTTTTTAATGAACCCCACTTGGGGGTCGCTGACCTGTAGTTCTATAATTTGTCTTAGCCCTCTTTCCATAATTTTGGCGTATACCTTTCCCACATGACTTAGCAGGGTGATATCTCTCTATTTGTTGCAGACTCTCCTACTACTTTTCTTTTTCCGTGTTGATATGATGATTGCCTGTTGTCAGTCTTTTGAACCTTTCTGTTCTTGCAATGGTGCATTGAATATTCTGCGCAACCATGTAACTTTTGTTTCTTCTTCTGCTGCTATTATTTCTACTGGTACATTGTCTATCCCCGTTCATTTATTTATTAGTGCGTATTTTATTACTTCTTTGGTTTCTTTTTTTCATAATGTTCTTCTTTCATGACGCTATCATGCGTGAAAGAAAACCACTGACTCCAACACCTCATGGCGGCTGCACTGGGAAAGCGGACCTTTATATTGTCCAGTCATATAAGTCCCCATCAAAACACTCCAGAAATGAGACAATTACTGTTTGGATTTATTTTTAAAAGATGATTACCAAAGTACTGTTACTGATAACATTTACTTCAAATTTGTATGAATACCGAATTATAACATATGTTTCTTTTTTATTTTGACATTTACATCATTTTTTTTTCATTTGTCCATTTACAATAATGTATTTGTTTTTAATTAAATACGTAGGAGGTAGGGGTTGATAAGATATTGAATTACACAACTGTTTATTTTTAAATGATATTTTAGCCCTAAATCCGAAAATCGTACGACATTAACAAATATATAAAGTCAGGAAGATCTTAGTTCACGGTATGCAGCTCATTAGTTGTAATGAATGTATTTTATAGGAGTTTTTTTCTAGTTTGACTCACTAGACAACAGAATACTATTTTGTTTCCCCTAGATTAATTAATGTTTATGTTGACAATATTTCGTTGTTACTAATAGCAGGAAATATTTCAAATATTGCCTAATTTGATTCTGTGAAATATGACATTGTCTACCATAAATGGTAGTAAGATGAGATGTTATTTATTATGGATGGGACATTCGAATCCTCGAATCCGTCGGTTTTTTTTTTTTAAATAAGATTCGCGATTCGAGAACCTTCTTTTTCGTCATTCAAATCTTTTTAGCCCGAACCGGAAAACACAGTTTCGGCTCCGGATACTTTAGTTGTGAAGTCCGGTTCGAAGTATTCACAACCAACAAAAAAGGGGGTGAGAGGGAAGCGGTGAAGATGGTTAAGTCTTCTAATATCTGGAATTATTTCTAAATTTCAATTAAAATAAATTATGTTTAAATTATGTTTAAATTATGTTTAAATTATGTTCTGTGTTTGCGAACATATCCTAAAGAAAAGTATCACACACTGCTTCTTCAATGTGAAAACAGTTGAAATTGAAATATTCATGCACATTTCAAGAACTGAAAAATGACGTTCATCTTCCTCGTTACTGACTCCGACTTCACCCTTAAGTCAACTTCACTGTCAGAGTAGCTAAAGAGAAAATGATGATATACATGTTCAAACTGTTCTTATGAGTCCTGCTTTAATTCAGGACATAACCCAATTGTTGACTGGAGCCTTGCATTAGTTCAACTTGTTGTCCAGCTGTTGTTGAGAAACTGCATTATTTCAATTTCCCGTCTAGCTGTTGTTGGGGGTTGTGCATTAGTTCAACTCTTAGTCCAGGTTAAGCTGTTGTTTGGAATCCTGCATAATTAGTTCAACTCATAATTCAGCTGTTGTTGGGGGTCTTGCATTAGTTCAACATTAGTCCAGGTCCAACTTATGTTGGGAGTCCTGCATTAGCTTAACTTCTAGACCAACTTATGTTGGGAGTCCTGCATTAGCTTAACTTCTAGGCCAACGTATATTTGGAGTCCTGCATTAGCTTAACTTCTAGGCCAACGTATATTGGGAGTCCTGCATTAGCGTAACTTCTAGTCCAGGTCCAGCTGTTGTTGGGAGTACTGCATTAGCTTAACTTCTAGGCCAACTTATGTTGGGAGTCCTGCATTAGCTTAACTTCTAGTCCAAATTATGTTGGGAGTCCTGCATTAGCTTAACTTCTAGGCCAACTTATGTTGGGAGTCCTGCGTTAGCTTAACTTCTAGGCCAACTTATATTGGGAGTCCTGCATTATTAGCTTAACTTCTAGTCCAGGTCTAGCTGTTGTTGGGAGTCCTGCATTAGCTTAACTTCTAGGCCAACTTATTTTGGGAGACCTGCATTAGTTTAACTTCTAGGCCAACTTATGTTGGAAGTCCTACATTAGCATAACTTCTAGTCCAACTTATGTTTGGAGTCCTGCGTTAGCTTAACTTCTAGGTCAACTTATGTTGGGTGTCCAGCATTAGATTAACTTCTAGGCCAACTTATGTTAGGAGTCCTGCATTAGCTTAACTTCTAGTCCAACTTATGTTGGGAGTCCTGCGTTAGCTTACCTTCTATACCAACTTATGTTGGGAGTCCTGCATTAGCTTAACTTCTAGGCCAACTTATTTTGGGAGACCTGCATTAGTTTAACTTCTAGGCCAACTTATGTTGGAAGTCCTGCATTACTTTGGGAGTCGTGCGTTAGCTTAACTTCTAGGTCAACTTATGTTGGGTGTCCAGCATTAGCTTAACTTCTAGGCCAACTTATGTTGGGAGTCCTGCATTAGCTTAACTTCTAGTCTAGGTCCAGCTGTTGTTGGGAGTCCTTCATTAGTTTAACTTCTAGGCTAACTTATGTTGAGAGTCCTGCATTAGCTTAACTTTTAGTCCAACTTGTGTTGGGAGTCCTGCGTTAACTTCTAGGCCAACTTATTTTAGGAGTCCTGCATTAGCTTAACTTCTAGGCCAACTTATTTTGGGGGTCCTGCATTAGCTTAACCTCTAGGTCAACTTATGTTGGGAGTCCTGCATTAATTTAACGTCTAGTCCAACTTATGTTGGGAGTCCTGCACTAGCTTAACTTCTAGTCCAACCTATGTTAGGAGTCCTGCATTAGCTTAACGTCTAGGCCAACTTATGTTGGGAGTCCTGCATTAACTTAAATTCTAGGCCAACTTATTTTGGGAGTCCTGCATTAGCTTAACTTCTAGTCCAGGTCCAGCTGTTGTTGGGAGTTCCGCATTAGCATAACTTCTAGGCCAACTTATGTTGGGAGTCCTGCATTAGCTTAATTTCTAGTCCAACTTATTTTGGGAGTCCTGCATTAGCTTAACTTCTAGGCCAACTTATTTTGGGAGTACTGCATTAGCTTAACTTCTAGGCCAACTTATGTTGGGAGTCCTGTATTAGCTTAACTTCTAGGCCAACTTATTTTGGGAGTCCTGCATTAGCTTAACTTCTAGTCCAGGTCCAGCTGTTGTTGGGAGTCCCGCATTAGCTTAACTTCTAGTCCAACTTATGTTCGGAGTCCTGCATTAGCTTAACTTCTAGGCCAATTTATGTTGGGAGTCCTGCATTAGCTTAACTTGTAGGCCAACTTATGTTGGGAGTCCTGCATTAGCTTAACTTCTAGTCCAACGTATGTTGGGAGTCCTGCATTAGCTTAACTTCTAGTCCAACATATGTTGGGAGTCCTGCATTAGCTTAACGTCTAGTCCAACTTATGTTGGGAGTCCTGCATTAGCTTAACTTCTAGTCCAACATATGTTGGGAGTCCTGCATTAGCTTAACGTCTAGTCCAACTTATGTTGGGAGTCCTGCATTAGCTTAACTTCTAGTCCAACGTATGTTGGGAGTCCTGCATTAGCTTAACTTCTAGTCCAACTTATGTTCGGAGTCCTGCATTAGCTTAACTTCTAGGCCAATTTATGTTGGGAGTCCTGCATTAGCTTAACGTCTAGTCCAACGGATGTTGGGAGTCCTGCATTAGCTTAACTTCTAGTCCAACGGATGTTGGGAGTCCTGCATTAGCTTAACTTCTAGTCCAACGGATGTTGGGAGTCCTGCATTAGCTTAACTTCTAGTCCAACGGATGTTGGGAGTCCTGCATTAGCTTAACGTCTAGTCCAACTTATGTTGGGAGTCCTGCATTAGCTTAACGTCTAGTCCAACTTATGTTGGGAGTCCTGCATTAGCTTAACGTCTAGTCCAACTTATGTTGGGAGTCCTGCATTAGCTTAACGTCTAGTCCAACTTATGTTGGGAGTCCTGCATTAGCTTAACTTCTAGGCCAATTTATGTTGGGAGTCCTGCATCCCATTAGGTTTAACTCCTTGTCCAGGTATAGCAGCTTCTTTTCATGGAAAATAAACAGCTTCGACAGATCCCCAAGTCAAATAGACAGCATTAACTGCTAACAAACCGACTCTAAAAGCGTATGTTGATGAAATGACACTTTAATCCCGGAAACAATAAATATGAAACAGTTACCAAATTAGTCGCCGAAATGATCTGCAACGATAGGCAACTATTTTCTTGATTCTACTTTCTTGATCATTCTCGCGCCGTTAGACGTCGCATGGGGCCTGTCGTATTTTTTGACACCCATCTCGATTCTGGGCGAGATCTTCGATCCTATGTAACAAGTCTATGCCTGCCAATTTTGCTCCTCTTATAAATGTTCTTTTTAGTTTATCTTTAGGTCTTTCTTTTTGAAGAGCCTGTTTTGGAACTCTCTTAATTTCTCTTCTCAGCATATGTCTGACAAATGTCCCTGCTCTTTCCAATGCGATATATATTTTGCCCTCTGGAGTATTGTTATTTTTCATTATTTTTGTAAAGGCCCTATTAATTTCAAGTCATATTTTTGCCGCCATGGATGATAAGGTATCTGTGATATTTTGCATCTGGCTGATAGTGTCACTTATTAGCACTATATCATCTGCAAAATCTAGACCTTCCAAGTAATTCTTGCCATACCATTTAAAGCTATTATTGTCTTTGCAACATTTACTCATTATGTAATCAATGGTAATTCCGAATAGCAATGGCGATAGTATACATCCCTGTTTGACTCCTGTTTCAATTGGAAACCAATCACTCATTCCCTCCTCAGCGCAAACTGTGGAAGTATAGCCGTCATATATGTCTTTTATAATGTTCGTCATTTGTGGTGGTATTCCAAAACGTTTCAAGATATTCCACAAGGACAATCTATGTATGCTGTCAAATTATTTTTTTTTTTATCAATGAAACTGCAGTTTAATAGTTGTTTTTATTATGGTCTTCTGGTATTATCTTTAAAGTGAATATTTTGTCAAGACAGCCTCTCCCCTTTCTGAATCGTACTTGTTCTTCGCGTAGATTATTATTTGCATCATCTTTTATTCTGTTCAGCATGACTCTACAGAAAACCTTGGAAGCAACTAATAAGAACATAATTCCTCTCCAGTCGTCGCAATCGATTGCCTGTTTTTGGTAGTTTCAAAATGATCCCTTTCTTCCAGTTTGGAGGAACATTTTCTTCATCCAAAATTGTATTAAATAACATTCTTAAGTGGAATAGGTTTTGATTATTAAATGATTCCCAAGTATGAATCACTTTGCCTGGAAGGTTATTCTAGAGATTGAGTGGGGAAGATATAATAAAAGTTGAGAAACTTTCCAAAAAATACTGATTGTATAACAGATATGTGAACAGCACATTGTGATGGCAGATTAACTCTGTTTGACAGTTCACTCCATAAATGAATAGCCTCATCACTTATGTTTAGAGTGTATTCCCTTTGCAGAACTTCCACCTACAACGTCAGCAATAGAACATTACTAACATAATGAAAGAATGGAATCGCTTAAATTACGTTACGCTTCACGACAAAGGGTCATATATGGTTGCAGAACGCAGTAGCTTTGATAACTTGTCATGTCTGATTCATACATTTCAATTAATTCTCAAAGATGATGATTTACTGAGCAAGAGTGACACTAAAGAAATATAAGCAGCCGGCAGGAGTAGTGTTTTACATTTCATACTCTCCTCTAAAAGCACTGCATTCTTAGAAGCTAAGATTTAAACCCCCATCGTTTTATACAAGGCAAACCAACTAGATAGAATTATCAGTTTCACATGCTTTGTGACTCTGAAACCGTTAGTGCTCATCAGTGGACAATTGTAGAAGAAATCATGCGAATCCTGGATGTGTTCGATAGAGGTACATTTGTGGGCAGTTCCGCCTAGAAATATTTTACAAAAAACTAAACTCAACTTTAAATTCCATACAGGAATACCATACAGGGTTGTCAAAGTGACATGCTTACATTCCTAAAATTAAAAAGGCGCTATCGCTCTGTTGGGAGCGAAACATTTTAGGAATGCAAGGTTTTTTTTTTAGAATTTGGATTCAACAACATTGAGGTCTCTTCCCAGTTATAAATTATAATTTCATATAATCAACTTGCATGATGAAATATATGCATGGTCTATTTTTATAACCTGGATAGAATGCTTCAGGTTTGCTTTAGAAAACAATTTAGTTTTGCAAGTAAAAAAAGTAAAGTACCCCCCGTCACGCCAAGTGGCGTATAGGGAAATATGGTGTTAGTGACCCTATATTTTACAGACCTTCAGCACATGATTTTTGGGGTAATGTGGTCGGTATTACGCCCGTGCTGCTTTTTACTTTCCCAGAAAAAATCCGGTACCCATTTAAGGCTGGGTGAACCCGGAGCCGTCGGTTGGGATCGAACCCTACCCCTTGTCCGTAGTAGTCCAGTTCACTAACCACTGAGCTATCGCGGCTCCTACTAATTTTTAGGGAATTAGTAAAACCCAGGTGTCCTCGCCAGGATTACGAACCCCGGCTGTTGCCGTGGTAAGCCAACCGCCTATCGATTGCGCTAACCGGACACCCAGTTTAGCAAGGTAGTAAGTATAAACTGATAAAGATCTGTTTTGTATCCTCCAATGTAGGTTACAACGGCACACAACTTTACATTCTTAGCAGAGTTACAACAGTACACAACATTACATTCGTAGTAGAGTTACAATAGCACACAACATATCATTCTTAGATGAGTTACAATAGCACACAACATTACATTCTTAGCAGAGTTACAATAGCACACAACATTACATTCTTAGTAGAGTTACAATAGCACACAACATTATATTCGTAATAGAGTTACAACAGCACAAAACATTATATTCGTAGTAGAGTTACAACAGCACACAACATTATATTCGTAGTAGAGTTACAACAGCACACAACATTATATTCGTAGTAGAGTTACACCAGCACACAACATTACATTCTTATTAGAGTTACAACAGCACACACCATTACATTCTTAGTAGAGTTACAACAGCACAAAACATTACATTCTTAGTAGAGTTACAACAGCACAAAACATTACATTCTTAGTAGAGTTACAACAGCACAAAACATTACATTCTTAGTAGAGTTACAACAGCACAAAACATTACATTCTTAGTAGAGTTACAACAGCACACACCATTACATTCTTAGTAGAGTTACAACAGCACAAAACATTACATTCTTAGTAGAGTTACAACAGCACAAAACATTACATTCTTAGTAGAGTTACAACAGCACACACCATTGCATTCTTAGTAGAGTTACAACAGCACAAAACATTACATTCTTAGTAGAGTTACAAGAAGTAAGAAGCATATCGTATGAGAAGTATACCGTATGAGAAAGAAGTATACCGTATGCGAAGAATACTATATAAAAAATACCGTATGAGAAGTATAGCGTATGAGAAGAATACCGTATGAGAAGTATACCGTATGAGAAGTGTAGCGTATGAGAAGTATAGCGTATGAGAAGAATACCGTATGAGAAGTGTAGCGTATGAGAAGAATATCGTATGAGAAGTATAGCGTATGAGAAGAATACCGTATGAGAAGTATAGCGTATGAGAAGAATACCATATGAGATGTATACCGTATGTGACGTATACCGTATGAGAAGTGTACCGTATGAGAAGAATACCATATGAGAAGAATACCATATGAGAAGTATACCGTATGTGACGTATACCGTATGTGACGTATACCGTATGTGACGTATACCGTATGTGACGTATACCGTATGAGACGTTTATCGTATGAGACGTATATCGTATGAGACGACGTTTATCGTATGAGACGTATATCGTATGTGACGTATACCGTGTGAGACGTATACCGTATGTGACGTATACCGTATGAGACGTATACCGTATGTGACGTATACCGTATGAGATGTATACCGTATGTGACGTATACCGTATGTGACGTATACCGTATGAGATGTATACCGTATGTGACGTATATCGTATGAGACGTATACCGTATGAATCTATGTTTCAGAATGATTGATATATGTAGATAGCTAATTCAGCAGGCATAAATGGGAAAGGAAAAAGAAATGGTTTTCTGTATCTTGCTATTAAAGAACTGTTATCACCAACGAATACGGTGTATGCTGGTGCAGGTGATCATGTCTCTCCACAACTTTCTACCTCTACAGTTCGTTTATTACTTCTGTTCACTTTGTTCAAAATCATTCTTGTAATCTTTTCTCTCTTTCTTTTTTTGTCGTTTCTATCCTCACTTTTTCAAGTTGACTTTTTATCTTTTTCTTCCTCACTTTTTCTAGTTCACTTTTTAACTTTTTCTACCTCACTTTTCTAGTTGACTTTTTAACTTTTTCTACCTCACTTTTTCTAGTTGACTTTTTAACTTTTTCTACCTCACTTTTTCTAGTTGACTTTTTATCTTTTTTTTCCGCACTTTTTTCTAGTTCACTTTTTATCTTTTTTTCCGCACTTTTTTCTAGTTCACTTTTTATCCTTCTTTTTCCTTACCTTTTTTTCTAGTTGACTTTTTATCTTTTTTCCCTTATTTTTTTTTTTAGTTTACTATTTATCTTTTTTCTCGTACTTTTGTCTACTTTACTTTTTATCTTTGTTTCTCTTACTTTTTCTTGTTGACTTAATATACTCCAGCTGTTATTTTATTTTTTTTCGCGCGTAAAAAAATGCTGTTTGTTTTCTGCTGATTTTGGCACCAAGCTTTCGTATTTTCTCTGATCTCTTTTAGAACGATCTTTTTACTCTTGAAATGTGGTCCATGGTAATTTTCAGCAGCTTTTATCTTAAACCGCATTAATGTGGTAAAAAGTAACTTTAATGCCATGAATAAAATATACTAACATCAAAACAATTAACAGCAGTGCTAAAACTTGGAATAGCAAAATGTTATGTCTTCTCAATATTCTTGTATGGTACAGAAACGTGGACACTGGACAAGAAAACAAAACATAACATTAAAGCTGTTGAAGTGTGGATTTATAAGGAATAGGAAAGATTGGATGGCACGGAAAGAAAACAAATGATGAAGTCTTGAAACAACTAAAAACATTAAGAGAGAACTACTAAATACAATTCATACGAGACAAATGAGATCCGTGGGGTATGTTAAAAGACACAACAACCTACTAAAAGTAAACTTGGAAGGGAAAATGCAAGGTAAAAGAGGCAGAGGCAGATCAAGATTAACATGGACCAGTACTATCAAAAGATGGACAAGTCAGCCTAAGACAACCTGTACTATCAAAGCAATAAACAGAACGGAATGGCGCTCCATGGTAGCCAACCTTCGATGCACTCGGAACGGCACTCAATGATGATGATGACGAATATGACCTCCAATGATTGTCTTGTTTGTTGTCCGATTATCCATAATTCACTTCCACATGTCAAGACTGTCTCCACATAACGCCAAAGAACACATTCTCTTTTCTTATTTTCAGAAAAGTAAGCCACCCTCACGCCAAGTAGAGTATAGGCAATATGGTGTTAGTGACCATCATTTGTACAGACCTTCGGCATGTGATTTGTTGGGTAATGTGGTCAGTATTACCCCAGTACCGTTTTACTTTCCCAGAAAAAATCTTATACCCATTTAAGGCTGGGTGAACCCGGAAGCCGTCGACCAGAATCGAACCCGACCTCTTATCCTTTGTAGTACAATGCACTAACCACTGAGCCATCGCGGCAAATGTCAGATTAGACAGCTTGCAAATTATCTTAGCTCCATTTGATGGATTGCAGCTTTTACCTCGGCTATTCTACGTATCAATTCCGTTGTACATCTGCCATCGACAGTTTTAGCATCGTTCTCAGGTACGTTATTTCACTGAACGGTTTTAATATTTACGACTTTGACTTTCCAGTAAACCTCCCCATATGTTGTTCCTGACGCCTGTATAATATTCCAAGCATTTACCTGTTATAGGATCTTATTCTTCTTCTTATCAGCCACCTGTATGTTGGCGTAGGCGTGCAGCAATGCAGCAGCATGTGGCGAATCTAAATGTGAAGAAAGATCATTTAGATAAGTCTGGGTACAGAAAGGAAAACTAGGAAAAAGCTCTACCTGGGTGACGTATTCAACTATGCCAGCTATAAACAGCTGACGTAATTTTATTTTTAAAATATTATGACGTATACGCTCCCGCTTAAAAAAGCTAAAAACGTCACGCTAATGGAGATTTTCCGGGGTTTCCCATTCTGCATTCCGGCCTATCTAAAGTAGGCAATACGTAAGTCTGACATGTGGAAGCATGGAAAGAACAAGGCAATGGAACCGTGTAATTGTAACACATTTAAGTGTGGAGATGGATGAACTTTGGCTGAATGGATAACGGCAGAACATGTCAGTAGACGACTAGTGTTCAAGAGAAAGGGTTGACGACAACAGCTCAAGAGATAGGGTTGATAACAAGAGTTCAAGATAAAAGGTTGACAACAAGAGCTCAAGAGAAACGGTTGACAACAAGAGTTCAAGATAAAGGTTTGACAACAAGAGTTCAAGATAAAGGGTTGACAACTAGAGTTCAAGATAAAAGGTTGACAACAAGAGCTCAAGAGAAAGGGTTGACAACAAGAGTTCAAGATAAAGGGTTGACAACTAGAGTTCAAGATAAAAGGTTGACAACAAGAGCTCAAGAGAAAGGGTTGACAACTAGAGTTCAAGAAGAATGTATTTTTCTACTTCTTCTTCTTTTTCATAGTTCAAGTCTTATGATCATGCGAAATTGACTATTTGTCCTGTATTATGAATGGATACGAAAAACATCATGACATACAAAGAGCTGGTCACATGATCAATACTCGTATATGAATGAGTATCCTGCCTTTTCCTCTAAACCTGCGTCATGACTGACACATTCCGTTTCCGGCAGATTTGATCTTACTTGGTTTGACGTAGGAGTCTTCCTCGCAGTGTGGATGCCGTCCAGGGCTGTTTCGCCCATCCTAACCGTGGTTTGGGAGCCGCGATAGCTCAGTGGTTAGTGAACTGGACTACAAAGGACAAGAGGTTGGGTTCGATTCCAACCGACGGCTTCCGGTTCACTCAGCCTTTAATGGGTACCGGATTTGATTTTTTTCTGGGAAAGTAAAGCGGCACGGGCGTAATACCCACCACATTACCCCAAAAATCATGTGCCGTAGGTCTGTAAAATGTATGGTCACTAACACCATATTCCCCATACGCAACTTGGCGTGACGGGGGTATTTTACTTTGCTTACCCGTGGTTTCTATCTGCGTGTTCTCCCATAGCTTTTCCTTTTCCCGAATGGTAACTGCTAGGCAGCAGTGGTATATTTTCCAGTGTGACTTTCCCCGTGGATAGAACAACAAGAAGAACACACTATAATCAAAGCAGATTAAGTAGAGCGGAGATAAGTTTGTGCTGACTCTGAAAGTAGCAAGAACCTTAGGATTTATATTACATTTATTATATGACGATGTTGAGACTTAATAAATGATAATCTTTCACCTCAAAAGAAGTTTTGCAGTTTGCAGGCAACTAAAACAAGTAGGGGATGTTAAATACCTAGGAAATCCAGTAACAAACGACAATTCACAAACAGCAGAGATAGACTCAAGATGCAACAAAGCTTGTCAAATCATTGGACGGACTTCCGTCTCCAAAATGGCGGATCTAGTCCACGTCCCTTCGATCGCTGCAGAAAGTGCAATCGGGGTCTGATTAATTTCGGTTCTCCGTTGTACTTTTGTGCGTTAAAGTCAAAATGATGATCTACTTATTATATCTAAAAAAATATGACGATCATCATTTTCAGGAGGACGTGAACTTCGGGGTATATGGTGGATAGGCGGCAGGAACCATTGAAAGTTATGCATGAAAAGTGTTCCTTGTTGCAGTTTCCTCATATTCCCAGTCCATAGGTGACTTGTTGGTCTCGAGGCAAAACGCCGGGCTCGAGACAGAGAGGTTGTAGGTTCAAATCTCGGCTACACCGGTTGGGATTTTTATTTATGATTTCTCTCTGCGGCAACCACCCCTGGTCTCAGCAGCGAGGTCCGGCTTGAAACGTCAATTACTCATCGACGGAAAAAAAAACATGAGTACCTCCAAAGTCGGAGTTATCTGCCTGTGCGGCGAGGTACCCGTGTGCACACGGCTGCCAAAGGAAAAAATGGATTAACACGCAAAATTCAGTTCCTAGTTTCTAGGGATGAACGCTGGCGAGCGCAACAACAACAAATCATTGGACAGTTATCACCTCTATTGTCCAACAAGGAAATAATTCTAGAGACAAAACGGGCACTTTACAATACAATCTTCATCCCAACGTTCTACCACCAATGACATTCCTGGACTTTAGATCCGAAAACAATAAGAAAAATAACATCTACTGAGATTGAGTGTGTTAGACGAATGATAGGGAACAGCCTGAGAGACTGGATCAAAAATGAAGAACTGAGAAAAAAGCAAGGAATAACCCCCGCCATACAATATATATAGAAACAACAGATAAAATGGTTTGGCCATGTGACAAGGCAGAAAGATCAAAGCACAATACAACGAGCTCTCAATAAACGCTGAGAGAACACCAGACTTAAGGGTCGAGCACGAAAAAGATGGAATGACGGAATATTAGAAGCACTAGGAAACATAACATCAGCAGAGGCGAACAGAAGAGCAAAAGATTGCAAATTATATCTCCCCTCGACGCTGAAAGGCAAATGAGGAAGGAAAGAAGAAGAAGAAGAAGAAGAAGAAGAATCATTCAGCAGCTTGACCAGAAGGAGAAGAAATGGTCCTTTTGATCAGCCGTCAAACTGTCGCTGATCTATACTGCAGGGTTGTTGATGTCAATATATTTTCAAGTGTGTTAAGATATCACCACTGTCTGACGTTCCACACAAGTAACCTTAAGGAGGCCACATGGAAATAACATAATCTTGTAAGTAATGTTCTTGAAAGTAAAATCGTGAATTTACCTCTGAAGATTTACCGGTATAGTAATATCAGATTAATAGTTACATTCGTTGAGTGCTTTCTCACATTGACGTTTCACCTGTTTCAATAACAGCTTATCAATTCTAATTATTTGCCACGTTAATGTCATTGTTCTAAGGCTACTCTATACTATTTATAGTACCAGTTTCATCGCACCCAAATAATTTCCCGTATCCGCTCCCCCACTTGTCATTTCCAAAAACGTATCCGTAAATTCCGTTGACATGGTCGCTCTGTGCACGTCTTACCCAACTGCACAGGCGACAATTGTAAAGCATGCACGTATACAATCGTTTCAATATTCGTAGATGATGCCAATCTATTATTATTCATACCTGAAAAACTCTATTTTGTGCCATCCTTCTCATATCGCATTCAATAAATCTTCAAGACACGCTGTCACTGATACATACTTTGAAAATAAGGAATCCGTCAGCACAACAGCGTTGACAGATGTGTGGTGTCGTTAGTTGACGTGAAAGCCGCGTTATCTCAGCCTTTGGTTGAAAACTTCCATCTTCGACGTGAGTAGATTTGTTTGATATTTTTGGCCGACTCTTTTGGATTTTAAACTACCAAGGATTCTTGAAAGTGCGCCAGTGTACACCGGGATTCCCCTTTAGGGGGCCTCGATAGCCTAGTTGGGAAAACCACCCGACTGGGCTACCGACGTTCGGACAACCCGTGTTCGATTCCTGCTGGAAGCAGTGTGAATTCTACTCGTGGTTGGAAAAAAAAATACCCCCACAGTCGACCCAGCAGAAATGGGTACCAGGGTATTACCCTGGGAAGGTGAGGAATGTTGCCTCGCATCTGAGTTTCGATGCTTGAGGCGACACTATCCAGAAATATCCGAACATTTCTGGATAGGTGGCCGAGCACATATGAGTGTAAACTCGCGTGCTAAGACGCTGGTTCAAGTCTCGTACTTTACCTTTACCTCCTCTTGTAACCCGTTACCCTACATGGCTATATGTATCGAACATCACTACCTAGAGACCACGGCCATGAAGCAACGAAGAAAACATGGAGTCGAAGTGAAAAATTCTACAATCTTTAACGGGAATCGATCCTGGGACCTTCTTGTCAGTAGGCCGACATCTTACCTTCAGACCTGCCAGTCCTCAGTTATAAAATTACTTCTTAAATCTTGTCTATAAAATTAAGACAGACTGTCATAACCTCCCCCACCCCCCCCCCCTCACATTGCTAATATAGTTTTCATTTGTCATGTTAGAAATCGTTCTCTTGACACTTTATGCTATCACGCAAGAACTATTGCTAACTTCCAGAGACTGAGGAAGATACTGACTATATCATCGTGCCTGGTATTGAGAGCGGAAAAGGAAACACAAGTGGTGCTGCACACAAAACAACGTGTAAAAATTATTTTTATAATGGAACGTTCTAAGTATCATAATCGTCGAAAAGTACCAGCCAGTGGCGTATCGCGAGTTGACAGCTGTGAGGATAACGTAATATCGAACGAGACAAAAAAAATTGTTTTGCCTCTAGTTTTTTCATTTATTATTTAACATTACTACTTTGTCTTTTTTCTTTTTGAAATTTTGTACCAATATGAATTTTGTGCTCAGATCAACTGTCTCTTAAGCCCCATAATACTATGCCACTGAAAGAATTGGGAGAAAGAAAGAAAGAAAGAAAGTAGTCAGTTATAGCTCATAGCAATTGACAAATTGCGTGACCGCTATCCTTAAGAGCTTAGTTTTCAAGATTATTAAAAACACAAGATTACTGAGTTTCCAGTGTAAGTGACATTCTGGCGCCTTACCAGCAGCAACAGGAGATCTTACTGCCTTTCCTCTACTGTTTTCTCTCTATCATTCAAAGAAACCAGCACTTTCTAATCCGTGAGCAGACTATTAATTACTTCAATGGTATCTGTAAACAAAAGATAATTGTCGGCTTGAGCAGATCGTATTGCCATCAAATTCGTTATCTCTAAAAGTGGCAGACATGGATGGATCAAAGGGAAATTAAATCCGAGATCTTATGACACATTAAGCTATTGATGTTTTTTTTTTATTCTTTCATGAGAGACGGAATGTATATCACGTAAGATAACTCCACTACAAAAAATAAACATAAATGGAAGTGAAATGAGCCCCGCTCCCCTAGCCTTCCACAATTTCCTGTTTGTGATATGTTTTATGTTAAAACGCTGTTATCATGGCAGCTACTTGACAGAGTTTCAGCCGATCCGGATAAAACAATGCGGTTAACAGGCTTCCTCATCTCCTAATTTACATCATAAATGGAGTGATAGTGTAATCGGTCTGTACATCAACTGACATTGTGTAAGGCAACAACAAGATTCATTCATTCTGTATGTCGAACACCACACCACCCCTAACGAATACCCCAAATCCATCTCCCCCCCCCCCCCCCCATTATTCATATGATTCCACTTTTCTCCACAGGTCGCACTGATCCATACGACTAAAATGCTTCAGACAAGATAAACAAATATAATCTTAAATAATGTTGAGTTGCTGAAAACGAAACTCGCATTTGCATAAGTTGGATGAACTCACGTTTCTGGGTTCTACACTTCCGGCTATGTATTTATGGTCATTAGATATGTCGGAGATTGCATAATTTGTGCCAATAAAAACTGAACTAGAAATAGACAATCGAATCATATCTGATATTACGTCATCTGTTTGTATAAACAGTCTAGTTCTTTTAACTAAACATTTTTATTTTAGCAAAGCTGTTTGTTTATTTCCATATAAATTGTAGTTCAGGAATGCTAAGGAAATGTGGGAGCAGTTTATGGAATTTCTGTTATAATAGTCGTAGTGAGACTTTTGTATAAAAGAAAAGGAAAATAGCTGCAGTGATCAAGAAATCCTACAATCTGTAGTGATCAAGAAACCCTACAATCTGTAGTGATTAAGAACCCCTACAATCTGTAGTGATTAAAAAACCCTACAATCTGCAGTGATCAAGAAACCTTACAATCTGTAGTGGTCAAGAAACCCTACAATCTGTAGTGGTCAAGAAACCCTACAATCTGTATTGATTAAGAAACCCTACAATCCGTAGTGATTAAGAAACCCTACAATCTGTAGTGATCAAGAAACCCTACAATCTGTAGTGATTAAAAAAACCCTACAATCTGTAGTGATTAAGAAACCCTACAATCTGTAGTGATTAAGAGACCTTACAATCTGTAGTGATTAAGAAACCCTACAATCTGTAGTGATCAAGAAACCCTACAATCTGTAGTGATCAAGAAACCCTACAATCTGTAGTGATTAAGAAACCCTACAATCTGTAGTGATTAAGAAACCCTACAATCTGTAGTGATTAAGAAACCTTACAATCTGCAGTGATCAAGACACCCTACAATCTGTAGTGATTAAGAAACCCTACAATCTGTAGTGATCAAGACCACCTACAATCTGTAGTGATCAAGAAACCCTACAATCTGTAGTGGTCAAGAAACCCTACAATCTGTAGTGGTCAAGAAACCCTACAATCTGTAGTGATCAAGACACCCTACAATCAGTAGTGATTAAGAAACCCTACAATGTGTAGTGATTAAGAAACCCTACAATCTGTAGTGATCAAGACACCCTACAATCTGTAGTGATCAAGAAACCCTACAATCTGTAGTGGTCAAGAAACCCTACAATCTGTATAATAGCCGCAAATGTAAGATCACGGTACGATCTGGGCGCCATACATGTATTGCAATGCACTTGCTGTGGTTGAGTTGCAGGAGGCATGATTTTGCGTTAGTTCAATGATCATATCACGAATTTATACTTATGTTTGGTCCCTCCAATTTGGAAAGACATGTCAAAGAACCCATTTCGGTCTGTGAAGTTTCTCTATGTAACACGTCCTGTATTTCCTATGTAAAAGTACCAGTAAAATATCAGTGGATAAAGAGATACAGCGAAAACGATTGCGGTGGATAGAACACACACTGCTGAAGCCGACGAAGAGTACTACACAACTGGCCATTTTAGGAATCCTCAGGAAAAAAGACACTGAGGAAGACCAAAATATTCTTGGAGAAGATATATGGAAGCAGAGATGAAGATTATGGGGACGACATGGAATGATCTTAAAAGAATGGCAAGAGACAGAACGACTTGGAAAGTGTTTGTTGAAGACCTATGCTCCACAGGGAGCTGAAAAGTGAAGGACGAAGAATGCATCCTGTACAACATGCCAACGATATAGTGATTCTCAAAGTGCCAAAATCATTTTCAGATAATGAAAAAGAGAACATTTGTGGTCTTGAACTATCAACTTCACACCACCGAGCGTTTGTTCAATTTCACTAAACCACACCAAATAATCTGGGAGCCGCGATAGCTCAGTGGTTAGTGAACTGGACTACCAAGGACAAGGGGTAGGGTTCGATCCCAACCGACGGCTTCCAGTTCACCCAGCCTTAAATGGGTACCGGATTTTTTTTATAGGAAAGTAAAGCAGCACGGGCGTAATACTGACCACTTCTTCTTCTACCTTTTAGCTCCCAGTGGAGCATAGGTCTTCAACAAACACTTTCCAAGTCGTTCTGTTTTTTGCAATTCTTTTAAGATCATTCCATGTCTTCCCCATCATCTTCATCTCTGCTTCAATCTGTCTTCTCCAAGAATTCCTTGGTCTTCCTCTTTGTCTTTTCCCCTGGGGATTCCAAAAAAGGGCCTGTTGTGTAATACTCTCAGTTGGTTTCCGTAGTGTGTGTCCTATCCATCGCCATCGTCTTCGCTGTATTTCTTTATCCACTGGTATTTGACCGGTACATTTCCATAATTCCACGTTTGTGACTTTGTCCTGCCATTTCCATCCCTTTATTCTGCGCAAGCATCCATTAATGAAAGTCTGTACCTTCGTGATTGTCAATTTTGTTATTCTCCATGTTTCACAGCCATATAATAGAACCGACTTAACATTGGAGTTGAAAATTTGTATTTTTGTATTTAGCCTAATTTCTTTGGATTTCCATATGTTTCCCAGTGCAATGAAAGCTCCTCTTGCTTTTGATATCCTTATTTTGGTATCGTTTTCTGTTCCTCCCTCTTTATCTATATTACTGCCCAGATATATATAAGATTGTACGTCTAGTAGAGGTATTTCTCCTAGTTTTATTTGGTTATTGCCAACTGCATTAATTCTCATAATGTTGGTCTTATCTCTATTAATCTTTAGTCCTAGCTGTTGTGATCTCTCATCTAATATACTCATTTTATCTTGCATCTGTTGGTGGCTGTGTGATAGGAGAGCTATGTCATCAGCAAAGTCTAAATCATCAAGTTGTTTGGTCAGTGACCACTGGATCCCATTTCTGTTGTTTTGAGTTATTTTCATAATCCAATCTATGGCCAGTAGAAAGAGAAATGGAGACAGAAGGCATCCTTGCCTTACTCCTGTTCTTATTTCAAATGCTTCTGTAAGCTGTCCTTCATGCACCACACTACATTTTGTTCCTTCATACATTGTTTTTATCAGGTTAATAAACTTTATGGGGATTCCATAATGACTCAGCAACTTCCAAAGCATTCTTCTGTCTAAACTATCAAATGCCTTTTCGTAATCTATGAATCCAATATAAAGTGGGGATTTTAGTTCTAAACTTTGTTCAACTATTATACGTAGAGTAGTTATTTGATCAGCACATGATCTGTTCTTCCTAAAACCTGCTTGTTCATCTCTCAAGTGTTTCTCTATAGCCTCTTTTAGTCTCTCCAGAATGATTCTGCCTAATATTTTTCCTGGCACTGATAGTAGCATAATTCCCCTATAATTTGTGCACTCCTGTAAACTTCCTTTCTTTGGTAGTTTGATCATATAACCTTCTCTCCAGTCTTTAGGTATTTCTTCCCTCTCCAAAATTTTATCCAATAGATTATGTAACATCTTGGTAGAGGTGATAATATCTGCTTTGATGGCTTCCGAAGGAATTTCATCTGGTCCTGTGGCTTTACCATCTTTTAACAGTTTGATGGCTTTCATTATTTCTTCTTTGCTTGGTTTTCCGCAGTTAACGTGTAATTCTTCTTCTGCTGGTAGTATATCTGGAGGATTATTTGAGCCAGGTCTGTTCAAAAGTTCTTCAAAGTGCTCCTTCCATCTCTCCATTTGTTCCTTTATATTACTAAGCAGATTTCCTTTCTTATCTTTGATAAAGGCGTTGATCTGTTTGTATTTTCCACCTAATTTCTTTGTGCTGTTGTACAGTTCTTTCATATTCCCTTTATTTGCTGCTTCTTCTGCCTCTTTAGCTAATTCATCTATATATTTCCTCTTATCCCTTTTAATGCATCTTCTCACTTCTTTATTCACCTCTGTGTAAGCTTCCTGTGTCTTGGCTTTATTACTTCTTGTTTTGCTTTTATTTATGTCTGCTTTCTTGTTCTTTCTTTCTTTAATTTTATCCAGGGTCTCTGCTGTCATCCATGCCTTATTCTGGCGTTCTCTTTTCCCCAGTTTTTCTTCGCATGTCTCTTTCCATATATTTTTTACCTGTTTCCAATGATCTTCTATATTTATAGTATTTTCTAGTTTTTGGAGGACTTGGTATTTGTTTGATATTGTGACTGCGAATTTATCTTTAATTCCTTGTTCTTTAAGAAACCCTACATTGAAATACGTTCTGCCCTTATTCGTTGTAGTATACCTTTTTAATTTAATTTTAAGTTTGGCTAACAGAAGATGATGATCAGAAGCTATATCTGCCCCTCTATATACTTTTACATCCTGTAAGGATGACTTAATAATACTGACCACATTACCCCAAAAATCATGTGCTGAAGGTCTGTAAAATATAGGGTCACTAACACCATATTTCCCTTTACGCCACTTGGCGTGACGGGGGTACTTTACTTTTTTTACACCAAATAATCTAAAGTGAACTAAATGAACTAGTCAGAGATTTAGGTCTACTAAAGAACAAGGCGGACATTTTGGATTGCAGACTGCAATAGTAGAATTTTCGGGCAAACAATATTCGAATTTGTGTGTTTCGGGACCATCAGAAATATCTTATTACATTTACTTTTTTTTTCATTAAAAAAGTGATCTTTTTGAATACCAAAACTGTTCTGGTCTTTTAGCAATCATCGAAATCAATTAAAATCCAGAGAATTTGAATTTTTTCTTAGAATATTCCAAGTCATGCCTTAAAATTGTTTCCTGGATAATGCCAATGTTTTACCTTCAATTCCAGTTGGTCATGAGAGTCTCATGGAAGGAACTTATGGAACATTAAGCAACTTTTGAGGTGTATATACTACGATCAGCATCAGTAGTCACTCTGTGGTTACTTAGGGTGGATGCCCCAAGTACGGTCGTTTTCTCATCGAGTGGAAAAGTCGTGCATGAATTGACTTGCTACATTAAAGAATATTGACAAATCTGACAGTCTTGAAAGCCTAGCAGTAAGAATGTCCAGCTTCCAGCAGTTGTAGAAACTAGCAACATTTTGTTGCATATCTGGCACTCATGCCACGTCATGAAAGACCGTACCCAAGACAATGAATAACTTAAAGAGGCTTTCCAGAGGCTCATCAGTAAATGTCCAAGGCTGAGTGAAGCTAAAATAACGGTGAAAATATTTGTTGGTCTTCAAATTCTTAAAGCGATTGCAGAAGATGAGTCCCTTCACGCGTTGCATGGTATTGGACAAAAGCTGCATGAGTAGCCTTCCAGCCAGTGATGAATAATTTTATTGGAAACAGAGCAGATAAATACGAGGCTGCAACATGTCTCTGAAGATTCATTTCTTGCATTCAAGTCTCACTTTCTTTCCACAAACTGTGGAGCAGAGATCGACAAGCATGTTGAGAGATTTCACCAAAACATTGCTACAATGGAGACAAGTTATCAAGGCAATTGAATCCTTGCAATGATTACATATGTTTTGCTATACAGTAACAAGAGACACTACATTCGTTTTTTTTTTAAAGAAACAAGTAAAAAGGTGTGGAACAGCCACTGAATTAAGGCGGAAAGGGTATTTTTAAAAATAATTTGTTTGAAAATGTAGATACTGTTTTATTTTCCCATCATTTTATTTTGGGAATATCAACGAAATAAGCCTAGAACCACAACTTGTATCAAGCCTATGCAGTAAGACTGAGCGGTTCACCCCTGAGAATTAAAGAGGCAGACATCATTCACATTAGTGTGACGTAATTTTTTTTTTTTTTAATCATAAAATCAAAAGCCAGTTGGTGGTTTTTTTCAGTTTCAGATTTGAAACCAACCTGTCAAAATAATTGATAAATGGTGAATTACATTTATAAAACATGCATTTTTTGAAGATTTTGTAGACGCGTGTTGTCTTTTGGTTTTTCTTTTTTACTTTCGCTTTCTCTGCTTCTACCTGTTTTCCGCATCTTTTTCATCTCTGCCTAGACCTGTCTTCTCCATCTTCTCCATCTCTGCTTCTACCTGTCTTCCCCATCCTCTCCATCTCTGCTTCTACCTGTCTTCCCCATCCTCTTCATCTCTGCCTCCACCTGTCTTCCCCAGCCTCTTCAACTCAGCCTCAACCTGTTTTCCACATCCTCTTCATTTCTGCCTCCAACTGTTTTCGCTAAGTATATTTTGACATTCCTCTTTGTCTCCTTTTCTGAGGAATCCAATAAAGAGCGTGTGGCATAATACTTGGCTTCCACAGCGTATGTCCTATCCAACGCAATCATCTTTGTCTTACCTCTTTGTCCACTGGTATTCGACTCGTACCTTCCCATTGCTCTAAATTATTAATTTTCATCCTTTTATTCAGCGGTTGTTGGCTGTGTTTAACAATTAGGACTGACTTATCTATTAACTGAATATTTTAATGTTTTCATTTAACCTAATTATTTGTAGATTTCCATATTTTTGTCATTATACGACACTATTAATTTTCTGAGCATCAGTGGCGAATTTAGAGGTTAATAGTTTAACCATAATAAATGAGCGTGCAATGTTGACAAAAACAACTGCACCGTCCATATCGCGCTCCTATAAATAGACTAGTGTAGAGGAAAGCTCTTTCTTCTTTTCTTTGATCACAAGTCGACGAACACTCAGTAACCTTCACATCTGACACCGGCTTTTAGTTGCAACGACCGCGTTCCTATTTTATGTGCACATATAATACCCATATCTAACACAAGGCCTTTAACTGACCACAGCAGTCCATCTATATTTGCGCATCTCTCAGCTAGATTGTTATTCAGCTTCATCAATTATGAGTATTGATAAAGCTCGCGATCGGCTTGAAGAAGATGCGCTAGAGTATAAATAAAATACATTGACGTAGGTTATTCTGATGCAGAAAGATACCATTATTTATTCTAAATAAGATAACATTATTTATTCTAAGTAGGAAAACATTATTTATTCTGAATAAATATTTATTCTCCTCTCGACTTAGCGTTCACTATTTACGACAACGTAGATTCGTTGTGTCACTAATTTACGGCAAAGCCTACAAATTTACATCTTGAGGCTGTACACATCCTTCATCGGCATGATATTTATTCACACCGGAATAACGCTATCGTTATGGAGGCCAAAACAGCCGTGCTTTTATTTGGCACTATTTAGAGAGATATTTTACGACATTATTACCGGTCAATATGGTGGATAAGCGGCAAGAACCATTGAGTAAAAAAGTAAGTAAAGTACCCCCGTCACGCCAAGTGGCGTATAGGAAAATATGGTGTTAGTGACCCTATATTTTATAGACCTTCAGCACATGATTTTTGGGGTAATGTGGTCGGTACTACGCCCGTGCTGCTTTACTTTCCCAGAAAAAAATCCGGTACCCATTAAAGGCTGGGTTAACCAGGAAGTCGTCGGTTGGGATCGAACCCTAGCTCTTGTCCTTTGTAGTCCAGTTTACTAACCACTGAGCTATCGCGGCTCCCTAAGAACCATTGAGGCTAAGTCTGAAAAGTGTTCCTATTTGCAGTTTCCTCATATTCCAAGTCAAGCTTGCTGCCGGAGCTACTGAGTTTAGTGCTCTGTGCACACCGTGAGCTGTGTTTTTTATCCGGATCGTGTTTCGATATTCCGATTGCTTATGATGAATGACGATATCGTATGAGGACGGACAGTTCAGCTGTGTTCACTTTCGGTGCCGCTTAACCTTATGTCTTTTAGCGTGTGCTGTAACTAATATGATGGGGACTGCAGCTGCCTTTCTTTGTTTGGATCCTTCAGTGAGATGAGTTTTAATTCGGATGATTCCACTGGTAAGGGCAGTTGAGCAGTTATTGATTTTAATTCGTTTTGCAGTGATACCGGGGCCTTCGACAAACCATAACCATGTTACACGCCATAGACAACACAAACCAGTGTTAGTGCAAACAACTGGCTTGTCCCTTAGTGATAGCCGCCATCTCGGAAGTCAGCGTTTTACTTTTCCGAACTGTAGAGTAGACACTCTTGTACAATGTACGTTTTCTGTGTCCTGTGTACATGATCACGTTAAGATTAATCAAGATTCTGTCAACTCATTTAGTCATGTTACTTATTGATAATGATAGGCTAAGAAACTGAATGCAGATCTTCGCAGCAAGAGCCAATTTGATCATCAGAAATAACTTTCCTGACACTCTAAGCGAGAAGGGAGGGGCGGACCAGCCTGGTTCAAGATTTCCAGGATTCAGCCTCCCACTGCGTTTGAATCTAAAAGTTCACAATATGTTGCGTATATGACAGAAAAGACACTAATCTACACAATGTGTTGTGCATGTGACAGAAAAGACACTAATATACACAATATGTTGTGCATGTGACAAAAAAGACACTAATTTACACAATATGCTGCGCTTATGACAGAAAAGACACTAGTCTACACAATATATTGTGCATATGACAGAAAAGACCCTAATCTACACATTGTGTTGTGCATGTGACAGAAAAGACACTAATCTACACATTGTGTTGTGCATGTGACAGAAAAGACACTAATCTACACAATGTGTTGTGCATGTGACAGAAAAGACACTAATATACACAATATGTTGTGCATGTGACAAAAAAGACACTAATTTACACAATATGCTGCGCTTATGACAGAAAAGACACTAGTCTACACAATATATTGTGCATATGACAGAAAAGACACTAATCTACACATTGTGTTGTGCATGTGACAGAAAAGACACTAATCTACACATTGTGTTGTGCATGTGACAGAAAAGACACTAATCTACACAATGTGTTGTGCATGTGACAGAAAAGACACTAATATACACAATATGTTGTGCATGTGACAAAAAAGACACTAATTTACACAATATGCTGCGCTTATGACAGAAAAGACACTAGTCTACACAATATATTGTGCATATGACAGAAAAGACACTAATATACACAATAAGTTGTGCATGTGACAAAAAAGACACTAATTTACACAATATGCTGCGCTTATTTCAGAAAAGACACTAGTCTACACAATATATTGTGCATATGACAGAAAAGACACTAATCTACACATTGTGTTGTGCATGTGACAGAAAAGACACTAATCTACACATTGTGTTGTGCATGTGGCAGAAAAGACACTAATCTACACAATGTGTTGTGCATATGACAGAAAAGACACTAATCTACACAATGTGTTGTGCATATGACAGAAAAGACACTAATCTACACAATGTGTTGTGCATGTGACAGAAAAGACACTAATCTACACATTGTGTTGTGCATGTGACAGAAAAGACACTAATCTACACAATGCGCTGTGCATATGACAGAAAAGACACTAATCTACACAATGTGTTGTGCATATGACAGAAAAGACATTAATCTACACAATGTGCTGTGCATGTGACAGAAAAGACACTAATCTACACAATGTGTTGTGCATATGACAGAAAAGACACTAATCTACACAATGTGTTGTGCATATGACAGAAAAGACACTAATCTACACAATGTGTTGTGCATATGACAGAAAATACACTAATCTACACAATATGCTGCCCTTATGACAGAAAAGACACTAGTCTACACAATATGTTGTGCATATGACAGAAAAGACACTAGTCTACACAATATGTTGTGCATATGACAGAAAAGACACTAGTCTACACAATATGTTGTGCATATGACAGAAAAGACACTAGTCTACACAACATGTCGCGCCTCTGACAGAAAAGACACTAGTCTACACACAACTTCGGAATATATTGCCCTTCGTATGAATGATTTATGATGTATACATCTTTCTTATTTTTCTTATTATCGTCATCATCAAGTACCGGGCCTGCTGGCGTAGGTGATCATGTCTCTCCACAACTTTCGATCTCGGCAGCTATTTATCATTTCTATTGTTGACCTTCTGCCGACCCATTCTCTTAAGCTTTCTGTTATTTTTTCTCTTTGCTTCCCTCTATTTCTTCGTCCCTCAATTTTTCCAGTTGTTACAATATATTCCAGTTGTTCTCTTCTCATTACATGGGCAAAAAATGATGATTGTTTCTTCATAATATTGGTAATTAGCTCTCTTTTTGCTTTTACCTCTCTCAGAACATCTTCATTACTCTTCTTAGCTGTCCATGGTACTCTCAACATTCTTCTGTAAAACCAAATTTCTACAGAATCCAGTGATTTTCTTGTCTGTTGTCCTATTGTCCATGATTCGCATCCATATGTTAAGACTGGCTCTACGTAACATTTAAGAACTCGTTTTCTTGTTTCTATTGTCAAAAATGGATTGCATAGTATCTTCCTTATTTTTTGGAAAGCTGCTTTTGCCTGAGCCATTCTGCACCTCTCCTCTTTTGTACATCTTCCGTCTGAGGTTAATAAATTTTACAACGAGTTTCTTATTATACTGTGCTTTTTATGGCAACAATTCAGGTGGTTTCATCTTTAGCGGAGAGAGCTGGCGATAAAATTAAACATGTTGTTTTCAAGTTAGAAGGAAATCTATTCGTTTCCAGTTGAGTCAAACTTTTCCTTTTTTTCCAAACTGAGATTAAATAAAATTATATAGCTATCAGTCCGGGGCTATAGCTCAGTGGTTAGTGAACTGGGCTAGAAAGGACAAGAGGTAGGGTTCGATCCTGATCGACGGTTTCCAGGTTCACCCAGTCTTAAATGGGTACCGTAATTTTTTCTGGGAAAGTAAAGTAGCACGGTCGTAATACCGACAACATTACCCCAAAAATCTTGCGCTGAAAGTTCTGTAAAAGTTATGGTCACTAACACCATATTCCTTATACTCCACTTGGCGTGATGGAGTACTTTACTACTTACTTTACTTACACTTCGAGACTATTGCATTGGCACGCTGCCGTCATTCACAGCCCTCCAGAAACTCTAATCTCCATCGACATTATATATTTGTCGACTCCTTACATGTTTTAGGACTTCCTTTTGAAACTGCTTCGACTTTCGTGACTATTATCTTAGATTGCAGTTATCTATAAGCATAATCCATTCTTCTTCTTCGCTTATTCCAACCCACTTCTTAATCCTGTCAGCTATATAGCCATCTCTTCTATATAGCCATTATATTTTGCGGTTATGGGCCCACTTATCCCTTATTCCCTTCTGGATACCTTAAAATAAACCCATCCCCTGAGACAACTATATCTATGTATGTGTAAAATACGGTGGCTAAAATACTCAGATAATGTCGTTTAGCTTTGAAATCTCTCCCAAAAATGAAGACTGACCTCAGTGCAGAGCAAGAACTCAGCGGTATAAACGTAGCCTCAGGGAAATTTAGAAAGCTGGTTATTTTAGTTTAGTCAACAGATCATCTTTATTGGGTATAGGACAACCCCGTAGTGCTCAGACATATTCCTTAACACGTTCTATGGTATGAACAACACCCGACACACACTAGCAACATCACCGAAGACGGATTCAGCTCAGAAGCACGAACTCCGTGGCACAGGTCAAGACTTTGACGCACAGTTTCTTAGTTCTTTCTGGCGACACCAGTCACAAGTCACAGTGGCCTATTCTTTTCTCCACTGAAAGTGGTCAGGACCCTGCTAGCTTCGAAGTCTTAGATAGAAAGCTAATTAGCTCTTATTAAAGACGCTAAGAATTAGCATTTTCCTATTTCATTTTAGAAATTGTGTTCGAGCAGTTGTATTCAGATTACTCCTTTTTTTATTTTTGACTAACAAGAGCTCTTTTACGTGCTCAACTTGGGCATAGGAGCTTCTTTTTGTTTTTAAATCTTTCACTTACGAAGGGACCATGTATTCGATCTCATTTACCTTGAGGTCAGGGGTCACTGAAAAAAAAAAGTTGCTCAAAACGTGTTTCGAATCGAGAACCTTCTTGTTGTGAATGGAACACCTTATCTCTACACTGAAGCGACCCAAACCATGAGAAAAATCTCATTGCGGGAGATGTTCTTACCTGTACACTGCAGCATCGACTATCAATTTTTCTGTGAAGCGAACACTTTTTCTGTGCATTGAACGATCGAGCACCAATTTGCTGTAAAGCAAACACATTCTTTCTGCATTGAACGATCGAGTACCTATTGCTGTAAAGCGAACACCTTATCTCTTCACTGAAGGACAGTGTACCTATTTGCTGTAAAGCGAACACCTTATCTCTTCACTGAAGGACAGTGTACCTATTTGCTGTAAAGCGAACACCTTATCACTGCTCTGGAGCGACCCTAACGTTGAGATACCCGTAACTGCCAACGAATTCTGGCTTGAAAAAAAAAAATAATTAAAACAAGAAGTTAGAGAAGCAGTTGCGAATAAATGTGTCCAAATAGCGGATGCTCTGGGCCTAAATGTTGTGTAAGCGTAAAGTAAATAGCCCCGTCACGCCATGTGACGTATAGGGAACATGGTGTTATTGACCATAATTTTTATAGGCCTTCGGCATACGATTTTCGAGATAATGTGGTCAGCATTACGCTCGTGCCACTTTACTTTCCCGAAAAAAAAATCCGGTACCCATTTAAGACTGGGTGAACCCGGAAGCCGTCGATCAGGGTCGAACCCGACCTCTTGTCCGTTGTAGTCCAGTTCTCTAGCCACTGAGCTAATGCAGTATAATAACAAACACGAAAAAGACACAGCCCGCTAAGCGATATAAGATGTGTTTTTTTAATCCGCGAGATTTTTCTTTTCCAGAGCTTTTCTCATGGGATTGTTATTCGTTAATTTCTCTGATGCCAGATGTGCATTAACATTAAAAAAAAATAATTTCTTTAATATGCAAGCACAAAACAAAGACTACTAACATAAAAAAAATAATTTCTTTAATATGCAAGCACAAAACAAAGACTAATAACATAAACAAAAATAATTTCTTTAACATGCAAGCACAAAACAAAGACTAATAACATAAACAAAATTAATTTCTTTAATATGCAAACACAAAACAAAGACTGCTAACATAAACAAAAATAATTTCTTTAATATGCAAGCATAAAAGAAAGACTACTAACTTAAACAAAAAATAATTTCTTTAATATGCAAGCATAAAAGAAAGACTACTAACTTAAACAAAAATAATTTCTTTAATATGCAAGCATAAAACAAAGACTACTAACTTAAACAAAAATAATTTCTTTAATATGCAAGCATAAAACAAAGACTACTAACACAAAAAAAAAGAATGAAATGACTTGATGGAAACAGATATTCCAGCAGCGAATTGTTCTTTAACTCTTTCCATACGTTTCACCGCACAGTGCGTCACTCTCAGTTTGATTAGTGTACACCTCATCAAACCATATTCTTTGTATATTTCTTGTATCATCTTGATATTGGTGAGATCTAATACCTTGTGCAGGTATCTACACATTCATAAATAATATTGTATATGTTAAATAAATATAAATGTGTATCATCATCATCATCAAGTACCGGGCCTACTGGCGTAGGTGATCATGTCTCTCCACAATTTTCGATCTCGGCTGCTATTTATCATTTCTGTTGTTAACCTTCTGCCAAGCCATTCTCTTAAGCTCTCTGTTATTTTTTCTTTTTGCTTCCCTCTATCTCTTCGTCCCTCGATTTTTCCAGTTGTTACAATATATTCCAGTTGTTCTCTTCTCATTACATGGCCATCATTTTTTGGTCATGTAAATGTGTATATTGATTTTTAAAACCATGAAAAATAATCGTCTGTGAGATCTCTTCCCTTGCATTGATAGAAAGCTTCCGTGCGGATAGAGTTAGCAAATATTCATTCGAAAGTTGTCGAAACTTGCACATTTAGAACAATTAAACTTATACTTGGACGAGAGATCAGTTAGAGACGTGAGATGGGATCGATACAGGAGAAACAGTTAAGAGATAGGAAGTAATTTACGAGACAATAATCAGTATAGAGGTATGTTACAGAAACATTGATGTTCAGTTACAAGTCAGAGACAGTTTCGAGCTAGATAGAGTTCAGATCAGTTACAGGTCAGAGGCAGTTACGAGTTGGATAGAGTTCAGATCAGTTACAGGTCAGAGACAGTTAAGAGCTAGATAGAGTTCAGATCATTTACAAGTCAGAGACAGTTAAGAGCTAGATAGAGTTCAGATCAGTTACAAGTCAGAGACAGTTAAGAGCTAGATAGAGTTCAGATCATTTACAAGTCAGAGACAGTTAAGAGCTAGATAGAGTTCAGATCATTTACAAGTCAGAGACAGTTAAGAGCTAGATAGAGTTCAGATCAGTTACAAGTCAGAGACAGTTAAGAGCTAGATAGAGTTCAGATCAGTTACAAGTCAGAGACAGTTAAGAGCTAGATAGAGTTCAGATCAGTTACAGGTCAGAGACAGTTAAGAGCTAGTTTCTTGCGCCTGTTGTATGCACACGGATCTGTTTTTGGAAACTTCTGTTACTGCGTGCTGTGTGCGCACATTTTCACTTGTGTGCACCCACATGAGCACTTCCATTCTTTCAGAAGAAAGATTCCTCTTAGATCTACAGGGAACTTTGTGTTAACATTTTATTCTCTTTTGCTTTTCTTTTTTTTTCTAGTTCGATTTTTTTATTGTAATTTTTTAATTTTATTTTAAATACATATTTGTACATGTGTTATATATTTGTTCCTGTTGAAGGCCTATGCGCTGAAACGTCGTTCTGATTTGTGGTGTCCACTTGTTACGTGATGCTTTAACCATACCATTTGTTTCTATATTTACATAATTACCATTTCTCCAGAAGCAATGGTAGTATTTGATATTAAATGTTTTGTTTGTTACTGGGATTTGCCTTCTATGCATCAATGTATTGATGTTTGATGCTATGTACCATGACGATTCACTACACACAAGGATACACATTGCTAAATTACAATTTCCAGGGCTTTACAAGTTAATGCATGAGACTCAAGTTATTCATTTTACGGGTATGGCGAACTCACCACACCACTGGACAAAGAATGCACAGCTTGACAAACACTGACAAAGACCGTTAAGTGAATTTTTCACTTTGTGAACACCCATCACAACTGTTGATCCACCACAATAGACCACAAATGCTGCTCTTAGTTCACCAACTGATGAACCGGTATCACATTTAAAAGAGGGTAAAAGCATTTAAAACGCAACCAAAAAATGCAAAAATTGTACAGTCGCGGCTTTACGTAATTGGTAACACATAATAATACATAAATATTATTATATGGGGAACTTCCGAGGCGATAATTACGTAATTGTGAAGAGACAACAAGCAAACCACAATCGACGTTGCAGCTCATAAGGTCTTTAGCTTGGACATATAGAATTGTTTCTGTTTGGTCATGTAGCCAAAATATGTAATTTATTTCTTCTTTGTATTTTTTCTTCTTACTGCAAAGTCTACCAAAAACTGTCTTCTTAGTTCCCAATTTCTAATGTTTGTTTCTCAAACTAACTCCTATCTTATGTTCGAGACATTCCATTTCGGTCTTTTTGATTTAGAAATGATTGCTCTAGAATCTCTCAGACACGTTTGGACAACATACTTGTTAGAACAACTTTCAAAATGATTTGTTAAAGAGCAGTTAGTTGCTAGAATAAATGTTGTTATCGAATCATTTCATTTTGTTATTAAATTTATCTTAAACATATGTTCCAACTGAAGGCCACACTGAGCCGCAACGTGGTTATGATTTTGTTTCTGTCTCTCACTTACGCTTAGTTGCAACCATATCATTTATATTTTTTTCTTTCTGGTACCTATTAAATATAAAGAGAAGGGTACACATTTTCCACACGACTTCAACCCGAATTATCTACCCTTTCTCTAACAAATTCATACTTGCCACAAAACATTTCTTTCTAAAACCCTCAAATCAAACAGATGCGGAAAACGTGTGCTGCACTACATAGTTTCTTCTTTTTACTTCTTAAACTTCCTTTTCAATCTTTTTTATTTCTCTTACAAATTTTTTTCTTAGTTCTTAGTCTGTTCCTCTTCTTTTTGCTTATCTTTTTTATAAATGTCTTTTGAGAAGCCGTGATAGAAGCAATGTTTAGTGAACCGGTCGCCTGAGAAACTGTCAGTTTCAATTCCGATAGACGGATACAGGACTCGCACAAATTAAACGGGTACCTTGTTTTGTTCACTGGAGAAATCTCATTTCTGGGGTTTGCAAGAGGAGGAGGATGGGTGAGAGTTGTTTACCTGGTAACATATGAGCGATATTGTTTCATATAAGAAATATTGTAATGTTACATGTAAACAATGTTTTAATGCTACATATAAGTTATTTATTTTATAAGAGAAGAGAACAGCTGAAACATATTGTAACAGCTGGGAAAATTGAGGGACGAAGAGATAGAGGGAAGCAAAGAGAAAAATACCAGACAGCTTAAGAGAATGGCTTGGCAGAAGGTCAACAATAGAAATTATAAATAACTGTCGAGATCGAAAGTTGTGGAGAGACATGATCACCTACGCCAGCAGCCCGGTACTTGATGATGATGATAAGTTATTGTCATAATTATTCAAGGCCACGGTATCACTGCAAACGAACGGAAATCCATAATGTCTCAACCGCCCGTGCCAGTGGAATCATCCGAATGAACATCTCATCAAATATCCAACGAAAAGCAGCTGCATTCCCTATCATAGCAGCTACAGCTCACGACAAAAAACATAAGGAGTAGCCGCACTGAAAGTGAACGCAGTTAAACTGTCCTTCGTCATACAATAACCTCATTCATCGTAAGCAATCGGAAAATCGAAACACGATCCGAATGAGAAACACAGCTCACGGTGTGCACAGAACACTAAACTCAGTAGCACCGGTAGCAAACCGGACTTGGAATATGAGGAAACTGCAACAAGGAACACTTTTCAGACACAACCTCAACGGTTCCTGTCGCCTATCCCCTTTTTTGACCGGAAGCACTGTAGAGATGAGTGTGCAATCATTCTCAAATTGATTTCAATCAAGCAGAAAATAACTTCGTTGCACGCCTTTCTAAGCATGATTTTATTCAATCTTCTTTTCTGGCAAATTCTTTTAATAAATAATTTCGTATTGGGGATTGACAACCAGATTTTTGTATCATTATATAGCCAGATTTAAAGTGTTCGTTAAGGAATTCAAGATGAGAGTTAATTAATTTGTTAGCTGGGATTTGCATTAAAATTTATGAGCGATCTCGCCATTTTCAATTGGAAATATTTCCCTCAAGATCTTGTCAATGTGAAGTGTTTGGATAAGCGTGGGATTGAAAAGGACATGCTTGTCAAACTAGATGATTTTATAAATTCATCAGAAGATCGATCTGTCGGAAATAAGATAAGTGGAAGCATTTTCTGAAAAATGAGAAGCTTTTCACTCTCAAACGACTCTTTTCTACATTATTTTCAATGGTAGGTTAACCTGGCCTTGGCGTTTATTTTTCCTAATTTATTTATCCGACACTTGGTAAAGATAAAATAAAAGATTGTCAATAATTTATGTTAATTAAGAGAGGGAATTGATATGCGCGTTAGCTTCAAATATTCTATTAACCGTTTTTCGATGTTTGTGAAACAATATAATGCAATGACGTACTCTTTTGTAGAACCGGTGGTTTTCATCCTCTAATGGCTCATATAAATGCTTATTTGCTCAGTAGAATATATGGGAATCATTAGCAACAATATTCATTACGAATCATATATTAAAATGTAGGCGAAGGCGCGCCTCCCAGCACCAGAGCTGGAAGTTGTCAGCGACCCACAGCTGATGGCTTGCGCCAGGATCGGTAAACCAGAACCATCCAGACTACTCAACCTCTCCATGGTGCCTCCAATAACAGACTAACCTGTTTAGTCTGACCAAGTGAGTAGGGATCGAAGAAGGAAGACAACCCGGTACTCAAAAATGTTAAGCTGAAGTCGGATGTGTTGGGCCGAAAGGCGCAAATATCGCAGATATACTACAAACTACAACAAAACGCAGACACGACCATTTAATGTCCTTTTAAGGGCGGATGATGAAGAGGTGTCTTCCTTCAGTTATCGGGCGAACGCAAGCAAGCAATATGTTAAAATATGGAGTAGTAATGTGGTAATGAGGAGCTGAGAGACCAGAAAGATCGTTGTTTAAAAGAATGGCCATATAAAATATAGCGAGATTGAGGGAGATATAAGTGAGGGGAGGGGGGGATACCAATAACCTATGGACAATGATCTCTTACATTTAAGTACTGTCTATCACAGTGGAACAATGTTGAATGGACAAGTGGAACAATGTTGAATTGACAATTGGAACAATGTTGAATGGACAAGTGGAACAATGTTGAATGGACAAGTGGAACAATGTTGAATGGACAAGTGGAACATTGTTGAATGGACAGGTGGAACAATGTTGAATGGACAAGTGGAACAATGTTGAATGGACAAGTGGAACATTGTTGAATGGACAAGTGGAACAATGTTGAATGGACAAGTGGAACATTGTTGAATGGACAAGTGGAGCAATGTTGAATGGACAAGTGGAACAATGTTGAATTGACAATTGGAACAATGTTGAATGGACAAGTGGAACAATGTTGAATGGACAAGTGGAGCAATGTTGAATGGACAAGTGGAACAATGTTGAATGGACAAGTGGAATAATGTTGAATGGACAATTGGAACAATGTTGAATGGACAAGTGGAACAATGTTGAATGGACAAGTGGAACAATATTAAAACAGGTAAATAAATTTAAATTTCTAGGAACATTGTTAATCTCAGATGGTAGATGTACAACAGAGAAGAGATGCAGAATGGCTCAGGCAAAAGCAGTTTTCCAAAAAAATTGAGGAAGATACCGTGCAATCCGTTTTTGACAATAGAGGCAAGTAAAAAAAAAGAGTTCTTAGATGTTATATAGTTTAAAAAAGTAAAGTACCCCCGTCACGCCAAGTGGCGTATAGGGAATATGATGTTAGTGACCATAGATTTTACAGACCTTCGGCACATGATTTTTGGGATAATGTGGTCGGTATTACGCCCGTGCCGCTTTACTTTCCAGAAAAAAAATCCGGTACCCATTAAAGGCTGGGTGAACCGGAAGCCGTCGGTTGGGATCGAACCCTACGTCTTGTTCTGTGTAGTCCAGTTCACTAACCACTGAGCTGTCGCGGCTCGCAAATTGTATGTAGAGCCAGTCTTAATAAATGGATGTGAATCATGGACAAAAGGACAACAGAGAAGAAAAATCGCTGGAGGCCGTAGAAATGTGGTTTTACAGAAGAAAGTTGAGAATACCATGGACAGCTAAGAAGAGTAATGAAAACGTTCTGAAAGAGGCCCAAGCAAAAAGAGAGGTACTTCCCAATATTAGGGATAAAAATCATAATTTTTTGGCCATGCAATGAGAAGAGAACAACTGGAATATATTGTAACAATTGGGAAAATTGAGGGACAAAGAAAAAGAGGGAAGCAAAGAGAAAAGACTCCAGACAGCTTAAGAGAATGGCTTGGCAGAAGGTCAACAACAGAAATGATAAATAACTGTCGAGATCGAAAGTTGTGGAGAGACATGATCATCTACGCCAGCAGGCACGGAACTTGATGATGTCTGTCTATAAGCTAATCAGATGTTGCTAGTTATTCACATTTTTGGCATCGAGCCCTTTATTATTCAAACACAATTTCCCAAATTAAAGTTCTCAAAATTGTGCAGCCAAACAAGACACACTCCAGTGATGTAATCAAGACCATGGAGCCGGGTAAGTCTTAAAGAGAAACCAGCGCAGGAAGTGACGTTCGGTTGGTTCTCGAGAGAAGAAAAAAGAGAAGCAGGTAAAGGACAAGTTGATGAAGAATAGTGGAAGTAGAGGTGAACAGTGAGAGCCAGACGTGGAATACTGCACGAAGGTTCACCATTATATACAATGTTTTGTTGCTCTACAAGACAAACACTGCAAGGACGTATTGGCCCTGGTAGTCTTATCGGTCTATGAGCGAGTTAAAGAAAACGAATCGGATCCGCTCACCCCAGTTGGCATGACACGTGATATTTTCATACCTGGCTTGTAGAATGAGGAAATAAACACATAGTGCGAGCTAATAAGAACATGTACATCTTCAAATCAGTACATTATTTCTACATAATTAACGAAGTATGGGTGAATAACGAATCGTTGACATTTCCTAGTTCTGTGGGATATATCCTTCTGATCGATATATGCATGTGGTGTTACCAAAAATATGTGCAATACCAAATGGGTGGGAGTATTTCGGTTATGTCACATTCTGGATAATGATTTAAGGCTGGACTACATTCAGATAAAAACTGTCATCTAAGAATGTCAATGGAAATTAACGGTTCTTGCATATAATGGAAAATAGTCTATGGACGCTCACAAAGAAACGTTTTCTGGTATTTTTTTTAACATGACGAAAGTTTTAACATTCGTGACTCTAAACTTAAACACAATTTTATTCTAAAGAGTGAGAACTATAATACTACTTTTTAATATTAAACGAAAGATTCTCTTGCAGGTCTAAATGTAAAAAAAAAAATTATCTTAATGACTTATTACTATTGCTGGCGTATGTCTAGGGGCTCACGACAGGACCAGTCCATCTTCTCCAAGTAATTAATAATTATTTAATAGGTGAAGAGGAAATAAGTTGTAGATCAAGGGAGATTAATTGTTGGTGAACAAATATCATTTCTTTTTTCCTCTGGCCCCGATGACAGCACATAGGACAGAGGTTATAGTTCTCCACGATTAGCGATTTCTACCTAGTTCTTGTAAGTTGTGGATGTTTCTTAGCTCTCATGCTTGAGTCTTGCCTATTCATTGTTGTGCATAGAGTTTCTCTTGGTCTTCCGTGTTTTCTTTGACCAGATGGTTTTCACATGGATGCTGATGATGAAATATTTCTTCATCCATTCCCAGCACATGACAGATGATTTTTTCCGACTCCATCGAATAAAGCTCGGCAAGGATTCTTGTTCAGATGCATCTCTTATCAGCTCGTTTGAAACGTACTCTTTCCAGCTTATATTTGAGTTTCAACAGAGACATTTGTTTTCAAATGTATTTAATTCCCTATCTAAAGTCTGGGTAGATTTCAAACTATCACATCCATATGTTAGCACAGGTATCACACAGGATTTGAACCACCGAGATTTTGTTTGTTTTATAAACACTTTGGATCTACATATGTCTGTCTGGTTATTGAAAGCATTTGATGCTAGAACGATGCATGCCATACTTTGTGATCTTATGTCTCTTTCTCTGTGTTTTTTGTTACCTGTGTTGGCAACAATTTAAATTCTTTTTACAATATCATTGTTAAGTGTTAAATCAGCGGCTATGTTGGTAAATATCCAAGACTTTCGTTTTGTTCGTGATGATCTCTAGACTATCTGACCGGAAATATTGTGGAGTCGTTTCATTTTTTTGAGCATCAGGTGTGTTGCGCTGAAAAGTACTCAGTCGGAAAAAAACAATCTTCTTCTGATGACGAATACAGAATAAAAAAACAAATTCAGAAGAAAGAAAATTGTGTCTGTAATCCTTACAAAACACAATTAGAGCAAGACAAATGAAATTTTTTGGTCATGTTAAAAGACACAACAGTCTAATAAAAGTAATATTAGAAGGGAAAATACACGGTAAAAGATGCAGAGGCAGACCAAGACTAACATGGACGAGTAACATCAAAAGATGGTGGCAAACTGCACCATCAAAGCAAGAGACAGAGTGGAATGGCGCTCCATGGTAGCCAACCTTCGATGCGGAGAGGACACTCGATGATGATGATGATGAATCCATACAAATTGAACAGCTTTATTTTAGGAAGCAGGATGGGAATATATTTGGCAGGAAAATAAGGAAAAAAAATTAACAAAATATTATAAAAGAATTGTAAATATTAAATTAAAAAAAAAACAATATAAATAAGTAAAGATTAAGGAGCAAAATAAATGTTGATATTTCAATATAGACAACAATCAAATACTGTCATGATTCAAAACATAAATTATATAGAAAAAGAGCTTCGAAAAATTTTAACGAAACGAATGAAGCTTGAAGAGACATAATAATGAAATTGATACAGCAAAGAAAAAGTTAAGACCGTATGCAGAACAAAGAACGAAGAAAAATGTGCAGATTATCACTGAAAAAGCAAAGAGCTGAAACACGTGAAGGGGTTCAAATATTAGGCAATTATTACAGCAGTTAATTGGTAAATTGAGAACGAACCTGACGCCAGATTCAACAAAGCAAACAAAATAATGGGACAAATAATATAATTTTGTAAAGAAAATATATATGACGTTGATACAAAAAGGACAATACAGAACTTACTGTTTCTACCAAAGTTTTGCTGCCAGTATTTTTAAAAAAAATTAACGTTAGCAACACAGTAGAATCAGAGCAACAGAAATTAGATGTTTTAGAATTATTAGACCCATCATTAAAAGACAAAATATGATGTGTTTTTTTTTAAAAGGAAAGAAGTAGAAGTAGCATTATTCCTCGGCTAGTCTAAATGTCTAACTAAATGTATAGCAAAAGCTGATCATTAAAGAAGTGCTTAGCTCACAGAGACCACTAACTAAATGTATAGCAAAAGCTGATCATTGAAGAAGTGCTTAGCTCACAGAGACCACTAACTAAATGTATAGCAAAAGCTGATCATTGAAGAAGTGCTTAGCTCATAGAGACCACTAACTAAATGTATAGCAAAAGCTGATCATTGAAGAAGTGCTTAGCTCACAGAGACCACTAACTAAATGTATAGCAAAAGCTGATCATTGAAGAAGTGCTTAGCTCAGAGAGACCACTAACTAAATGTATAGCAAAAGCTGATCATTGAAGAAGTGCTTAGCTCAGAGAGACCACAAACTAAATGTATAGCAAAAGCTGATCATTGAAGAAGTGCTTAGCTCAGAGAGACCACTAACTAAATGTATAGCAAAAGCTGATCATTGAAGAAGTGCTTAGCTCAGAGAGACCACTAACTAAATGTATAGCAAAATCTGATCATTGAAGAAGTGCTTAGCTCACAGAGACCACTAACTAAATGTATAGCAAAATCTGATCATTGAAGAAGTGCTTAGCTCAGAGAGACCACTAACTAAATGTATAGCAAAATCTGATCGTTGAAGAAGTGCTTAGCTCACAGAGACCACTAACTAAATGTATAGCAAAATCTGATCGTTGAAGAAGTGCTTAGCTCACAGAGACCACTAACTAAATGTATAGCAAAATCTGATCATTGAAGAAGTGCTTAGCTCCCAGAGACCACTGACTAAATGTATAGCAAAAGCTGATCGCTGAAGAAGTGCTTAGCTCACAGAGACCACTAACTAAATGTATAGCAAAAGCTGATCGCTGAAGAAGTGCTTAGGTCACAGAGACCACTAACTAAATGTATAGCAAAAGCTGATCATTGATGAAGTGCTTAGCTCAGAGAGACCACAAACTAAATATTTTGACATAAAACAGTTACCACCAAACAACATAACACAACAAGCATTAGCAAGCCGCTATTGCAGCCGAAGAGGTAGGGTCAGACATCCCAAGATTAGACAATCTAAATATCTCAAGCCATACAAAGCTCTTTCTTCATTTTTTTAAATTGCTTTTCTTCCTCTTGTTGCTTTGTTTCTCATTCTTGTTATTCTTCTTCATCTTACTTCCCTTATTCATCCTGCTTTTCTTCCTCTTCTGGCTGCTAGTCTTCCTCTTGCTTTGCCTCTCATTCTTGCTTTTCTTCCTCTTCTGGCTGCTAGTCTTCCTCTTGCTTTGCCTCTCATTCTTGCTTTTCTTCCTCTTCTGGCTGCTAGTCTTCCTCTTGCTTTGCCTCTCATTCTTGCTTTTCTTCCTCTTCTGGCTGCTAGTCTTCCTCTTGCTTTGCCTCTCATTCTTGTTATTCTTCTTCATCTTACTTCCCTTATTCATCCTGCTTTTCTTCCTCTTCTGGCTGCTAGTCTTCCTCTTGCTTTGCCTCTCATCCTTGCTTTTCTTCCTCTTCTGGCTGCTAGTCTTCCACTTGCTTTGCCTCTCATTCTTGCTTTTCTTCCTCTTCTGGCTGCTAGTCTTCCTCTTGCTTTGCCTCTCATTCTTGTTATTCTTCTTCATCTTACTTCCCTTATTCATCCTGCTTTTCTTCCTCTTCTGGCTGCTAGTCTTCCTCTTGCTTTGCCTCTCATCCTTGCTTTTCTTCCTCTTCTGGCTGCTAGTCTTCCACTTGCTTTGCCTCTCATTCTTGCTTTTCTTCCTCTTCTGGCTGCTAGTCTTCCTCTTGCTTTGCCTCTCATTCTTGCTTTTCTTCCTCTTCTGGCTGCTAGTCTTCCTCTTGCTTTGCCTCTCATTCTTGCTTTTCTTCCTCTTCTGGCTGCTAGTCTTCCACTTGCTTTGCCTCTCATTCTTGCTTTTCTTCCTCTTCTGGCTGCTAGTCTTCCTCTTGCTTTGCCTCTCATTCTTGCTTTTCTTCCTCTTCTGGCTGCTAGTCTTCCTCTTGCTTTGCCTCTCATTCTTGTTATTCTTCTTCATCTTACTTCTCTTCTTGTTGTTCCTTTACTGCATATCCACTGCTTTCGCCCGACGACTGATTCTCTTCATCGTTCTCTCACGATATAAATGAAAGAATGCAAATTTGACTGGCCGTATGTGTCGTGGTTTTCTATAAGCTACAACATCAACGCCTTTCGATACAGTACATCTGAGTTCAGCATGGCATTTTTTGGTACTTCATTACATCACTCCCTCATTCCTATCTATGATCCCTAATCACTTCATCTTCTTTTCCCAATTTCTTTATTTTCCCCTGACAAAGAACCGACAATGAAATAAGTGGTTTGTGTGAAGACTTCCAAAGTACATTCTAACTGATTGAACAGATGTTATCTTTGCAAGGTGTTCTAAGTCTGGCCCACGAAATGCGCAATTCATCCACTGATGTCCCCCTAATTGTCCCCGCCATTGCTATCGTTCCATTTTATTCTATTGAAATCCACTAAATGGGAGTTCTTTGATAGCTTCTAGATAAATTTAGTTTTCTAAGCCTATCAAAACTCAACGACATTCTCGTTGTTGTTGTAAGGTGAATCTCTCGTGTGTGCACATATTTCTGATGTTTTCGTGAGGTGAATCTCTCGTGTGTGCACATATTTCTGATGTTTTCGTGAGGTGAATTTCTCGTGTGTGCACATATTTCTGATGTTTTCGTGAGGTGAATCTCTCGTGTGTGCACATATTTCTGATGTTTTCGTGAGGTGAATCTCTCGTGTGTGCACATATTTCTGATGTTTTCGTGAGGTGAATTTCTCGTGTGTGCATATATTTCTCATGTTTTCGTGAGGTGAATTTCTCGCGTGTACACATATTTCTGATGTTTTCGTGAGGTGAATTTCTCGTGTGTGCACATATTTCTGATGTTTTCGTGAGGTGAATTTCTCATGTGTGCACATATTTCTGATGTTTTCGTGAGGTGAATCTCTCGTGTGTGCACATATTTCTGATATTTTCGTGAGGTGAATCTCTCGTGTGTGCACACATTTCTGATGTTTTCGTGAGGTGAATTTCTGGTGTGCGCACATATTTCTGATGTTTTCGGGAGATGAATTTCTAGTGTGTGCACACATTTCTGATGTTTTCGGGAGGTGAAGTTCTCGTGTGTGCACATATTTCTGATGTTTTTGGTAGGTGAATTCCTCGTTTGTTCACATATTTCTAATGTTTTCTTGAGGTGAATCTCTCGTGTGCGCACATATTTTTCAGATGTTTTCGTGAGGTGAATTTCTGGTGTGTGCACATATTTATCAGATGTTTTCGTGAGGTGAATTTCTGGTGTGTGCACATATTTCTGATGTTTTCGTGAGGTGAATTTCTGGTGTGTGCACATATTTCTGATGTTTTTGTGAGATGAATTTCTCGCGTGTGCACATAATTCTGTTCATGAAGAAGAAATAAAAGAAAAATGAGAGGAAGAGTAGAAGAAGATACGGAAGGAGAAAACCAAATAGAAGAAGAAGCGTGGGCTGTGTAGAAGAAGATATAATAGTGGAAGAATAAGAAGAAGTAGTAATAGAGAAAAAGACGAACTAGAAGAAGACGAATAAGAGCTTTCTAGCTTCTGACTTTCGATTTCACAAAAAAAGTATTTCAGATTTCCACCCCTCTGACAGAACCTCTTGTTCAATCCCTAACTATAAATATATGTCTTTCTGCCTTTGGGGACTACAAGCGGAATCTCCGCCCCACTTTTGTACATCTTTGAGGAAAGCGCCCGCTCGATGATCATTTCCTGGATGCTTTTTACTTGCATAATCAGAATTCAGTTGTCCCCTATTTTTGCAATTGTGATTATTGGAGGACGTTTTTCGATCCTGTGTTGCATTTGGAAACAGCCCCCAAGTATCGTCTACTTAGAAGTAAATAGCAGCCGTTACTGTATTCAAGATAATCAGTAGCGAAGGTGGTTTACGTGCTAGCTTTGTAATAATGTGTCCATGGGTTCAGCCCCGGCCTGATGCGATCCTTCCTTAACACATTAAACCGTGCGTTCATTTTTTTAGCTCGGTCGATTGGATATCATCAGAGTGGAATTAATCCAATAATAGCTTTATAGCTAAGCCTGGACGCTAACCACAACGTGTGCAAATTGTGTGTGTTCATTTCACCGTGTACAAATTATTGTTCGATTCAACACGTTCAGACTTTATGTGTTTATTTCACCATATACAGTTTTTATGTGTTCATTTCACCACGTAGAGATGCTGTGTGCTTATTTCACCATGTACAGATTTTGTGTGTTTATTTCACCATGTACAGATTTTGTGTGTTTATTTCACCATGTACAGATTTTGTGTGTTTATTTCATCATGTACATATTGTGTGTGTTATTTCACCATGTACATATTTTGTGTTCATTTCAACATGTAGAGATGTTTGAACATACCATGTAGATATGTTGTATGTTCATTTCACCGTTTACATAAATTTCAGTGTTCATTTCATCATCACCATCAGTGCCTTCTCCGCAACGAAGGATGGCTACAATGGAGCGCCATTCTGCTCTGTCTCTTGATGGTGCAGGCTGTCATAGGCTGATTTGTCCATCTTTTGATGTTACTCGTCCGTGTTAGTCATGGTCTGCCTCTGCCTTTTTTACCTTGTATTTTCCCCTCCAGGATTAATTTTTTGTTCATTTCACTGTTCACATATTTCCAGTTTTCATTTCACTGTTTACTGATCTTGTGTGTACATTTCTCCTATATCAAATAAAAATGGCTTAACCGTGCAGGAAATAATTTCAATGTCTAATTATTCTAAACTGAACAATATAATCCTCTGCATTGCCAGAACTTTATGACGTATAAAACAAGGAGAAAGGACAATGAGTTCGTGTATTGATGAAAAACACAATGACATGATCCACACATGATGTAGAGGAAGATGACGAGCGTTGTGTTAATTCCATGCCTAAAAGAGCATGGAGAATATAGAGACTGTCAATATTTTGAAATTAACTAACGGCATTGATTACGGCTAAGGTGGTCAGTATAACGCCAGGCCATTCATTTTTGTTTATTAAAAATCTCTCTGGTATCCACGTTCAGCGGCGAGTGAACTCAAAAGGAGATGAAAAGAAGGTTGGAAATAGCAACACAAACGTTAAATAGCATGAAGAACATGTGGTACAATACCAGCAAGACAGTCAAATTAAAATTACTGATTATTGGTTATGGAAGGCCTCGGTATCACTGCAAACGAATCAAAATCCATAATTGCTCAACCGCCCGTGCCATCGGAATCGTCCAAATTAATATCTCATCTCCCAAACAAAAAAAGGTACCTGTAGTCCCCATCGTAGCAGTCTCAGCACACGCCAAAAGACATAAAGCGAAACCGCGCATAAAGTGAAGACAGCCAACTGTTCCCTGTCATACGATATCATAATTCATCGTAAACAATTGGAGTATATCAAAACATGATCAAAACATGATCAAAACGGATGAGACACACAGCTCACGGTGTGCACAGAGCACTCAAATTACTGAGGAGATGTATCTTCCCGACAGCAACATATGGCTGTGTATCATGGACAGTTGCGTAAGCAGTATAGAAGAAAACTAATTCATTCGAAACCAAATGCTACAAAAACAATACTTAAGATACCTTGGATAAAGAAAAATAACCATAAAGACATATTTAATAAAAGATTTAAACATTGAAAAGAACGGGTTTATAAAGATCATTCTACGGAGGAAATAGTATGGCCACGTCAAAAGACACAGCGGACTGGAAAGAACAATAATGGAAGGCGTAGTTCCTGGGAGATTTGGCTAGAAACAGAGATTCTTTCAGTCGAGCTGTGGTGAATGTAACGTTCTGCAACAGACATGTGACCTGATGATGGGTGAACCCTGGCTGTGTGCGTCCGAACAAATTTCTTTAGGTCTAGGAAAGAAATAAAAGCATCAACATGCACCACGATACAAAGAGATGCGAAGCTGTTGTAAAGCTGCTGATAATAATGACAATTTGTAAAACAAGGAGAAATAAATGGTGTGGTAGCACACCACTTATTTACTTTTTATTTACTTTTTACTATTTTCGTTTCCCTCTTTAGTTTCGAGCTCCTCCTCATTTTCTAATCTTACGATTGTAATACGGGAGGTCAAAAAGTAATGCACGCCAATTTTTATCTCGGCTAATAATAAAGATAGGAATATGAAATTTTGCACACTTGGAATATGACATGTTCCAATTATGTGTACCAAATTGCACAGCATTCTGATAAATATTACGCAATCTATGAACCGTTAAAATGGAGCTTGTCAACAATGTCCGTTACAAACAGCGAATTGTCATAGAATTTCTGGTTGCGGAAAAAGAAACTGTGGCAAACATTCATAAACGACTGTGTGCAGTGTACAAATGTTCTGCAGTCGATAGGAGCACAGTTAGTCGCTGGGTTCAGAGAATTAAAGCTGCAGAAAGTGTACGAGTGGAGCTGCATGATTTACCGCGTTCTGGACGTGTTGCCTCGGCTACCAGCACAGACATGTTAAACCGGGCTGATGCCATTATTCGTAAGGATAGGCGTATCACTAGTCAGCAATTGGCATTGCAGCTTACAGTCAGCAAGGGAAGTGCAATCGCAATTTTTAAAACTCTCGGATATTCAAAGATTTGCGCTCGATGGGTTCCTCGGTGCCTAACAAATGATCACAGAGTTCAAAGGAAAACATTCTGTTCTGAATTGTTGGAGCGTTTCGGTGTTGAAGGAGAAATGTTTTTGTCAAAAATTGTTACCGGTGACGAAACGTGGGCACATTATTATGAGCCTGAAACAAAAATGCAGTCAATGGAATGGCATCATCCGCAGTCACCAAAAAGAAAAAAATTCAAAATATCTCCATCAGCCGGAAAGGTGATGATCACTGTCTTCTGGGACATTAATGGTGTGATTCTTGTTGATGTAATGACAAGAGGTGAGACAATCAACTCGACAGCTTACATCAATACACTGACAAAACTCAAAAATCGGTTCCACAGAGTTCGGCCCAATACGCCATCTGCAGATTTGTTGCTTCAACATGACAATGCACGCCCTCACACAAGTCTGGTAACACGGGAAGCAATCAACAAATTTGGTTGGACTGTACTGCCCCATCCTCCTTACAGCCCTGATCTGGCTCCCTCAGATTTCCATCTGTTTGGACCACTCAAAAAATTCCTGCGTGGGACACACTTTGACAATGATGAGGGTGTGATCCGTGCAGTTAAAAAATGGCTACGCGAGCAGGACAAAACTTGGTACAAACGAGGCATTCATGACCTAGTTTCGCGTTGGCGTAAGGCAATACGCTTGGACGGAGATTATGTTGAAAAATAGATAGTGTAAAGGGGATGTTCAGCTACAATCTGTGAAAATTTCACACATTTTGCCCGAATAGTTTCCGAGAAAAAAATTGGTGTGCATTACTTTTTGACCTCCCTACGTATATATCTCTACACTCATCCTCCCTCCCCTCATGTAACACATCGCTCTCTGTCTCTCTTTTCTTATCTCACCATCCTACCTTTCCTCTCTCCGTCCACCTCTTCCTATACTTTATCATCCGACATGTAGTTATAGATAATTCTACTTCACCATTTGTTATCGATGTCCTTGTATTCTGAAGAAGACCACAGGCCGAAACGTCAGTATTGTGTTGTGTTCCTTCCTTGTAAAGCTGTCACCATACCTTGCAGTGTTTATCACACCCCACTACTGGTTCCTGGTGGGCTTTACCTAGTTGAGTAACAAAACAAAAATCAAAATTTGTGTTTTGTTTTTGTTTTTTTACGTTTGTTTTGTTTTTGTTCGTTTATTTTATTATTTTTTTTCGTTTACCTTTGTTTTGTTTTTGTTCTTTTACTTTTATTTTGTTACTCACCTACGTAAAGCTGTTACCATACCAGCGAATCAATCGCCTTGAAGTTTCCCTCTATAATAATACTCATTTATTATTATTATTATTTGTCTCCTGTTACCATACCACCTCTTTCTCCCTTTTTTTAAAATTATCATTTATGCCTAGGAAATGAACCTCAATCCCTCTAGTCTGTAACAACCGCACTAGCCATTCAAGCATCAATGTATACATTTCTGTCCTTTTCATTTTATTTCGTCTACTTTATTTTATTAAATCTCATTTTTTTTACTTATACTTCTTTTACATCTTTTTTCAGTTTTTTTTTCTCCGTTTCAATGTGTTCTACCTTTGTATTGTTTTCTTAATATTTGCGCTTACGTATTTTTTTGTTGTTGATGTTGTTCTTCGCTATTCACTGGGATATAAATATTTATACCAATGGCCGGCAGTAACAAATAACAATGAGAATAACTTCATGATAAAAGCTACACGTGACACGGGAGTTAAAGAGATAAAACAAAGCAACGTTGCAGGATATATATATATATATATATATATATATATATATATATATATATATATATATATATATATATATATATATATATATATCTGCGATAAGGACCCAATCAGAGTAGGATTCCAGACTCTCACATGAAGTCAGCTGTCAGGTTAAGTGTGTTGATCGCCCCCACAGACAGAACATCACAATTAGAGTCTGCCAGATCCACTCTGACTGAACACCCGTTAAAACGTTGCACTGTGTTCTGCGTCAGTGGCCCAGTGCATCCGATGTCAGCCAGCATTTTATTCAGGTTTGCATTCCTTAGCCTTTGATTGTCCCCAATCTTCCTGCAAAGCAGCAGATGATCTTTTCTGTAGGGGAATTCTCCCCTTAGATGGTCGGCCCTCCCAGGTTTACGAGCATCATCTGCCCGAGTCACTAGAGGTGACTAATACAGACATGCACACACAAAGATAGGAGATGTGACCAACACAGACATGCACACAGCGATACGAGGCATGACTAACACTGACACACATCAAGATATGTGACACATGACTAACATAAACATGCACATAAAGATATGAGATATGACTGACATAGACCTGCACACACAAAGATATGACACATGCCTAACATAGACATGCACACAAAGATATGAGATATGACCAACATAGACATGCACGCACAATGATATGAGATGTGCCTAACATAGCCACGCACACACAGGGATATGAGATGTGACATACACAGAAATGCACACACAAAGATTTGAGATATGACTAACATAAACATGCACACAAAGATATGAGATATCACTAACCCAAACATGCACACACAAAGATATGACACATGACTAACACATACACACACTAAGATATGAGATATGACTAAACACATACACACATAAAGATATGAGACATGATCAACACGGACACACCAAGATCTGAGATATGACTAACATGACACACACCAAGATATGAGCCATGGCCAGCACACACACACAAGCTAAGATATGAGCCATGGCTAGCACAGAAACACATCAAGATATGAGCCATTGCTTCACGGAAAAGCACCAAGAAATGAACCATCTCCAGCACAGAAACACATTAAGGTATCCATATTTTTTGGGTTTGTTGTAGTCGGTAGACTCTTCTTAACGTGGGAATCATCGACATACGAGACGCAAGCCCCGATTAACTGTTCACAGGTTTCGTTCAAACAGTTGTCCGGAGATTTGAGAGTGCAGTCTGACCCGTAGAACGTTCCCTTGCAGGTACAGTTTCCGGTTGACTGTTCACATGTGTCATTGAAACAGTTGTCCGGACATTTGAGAGTGTTGTCTGATCCGTAGTACGTTTCCTTGCACGTACAGTCTGTACTTTCCGGGTCACAAATGATGTCACAGCCATCAGAACACGTCTGTTTGCACTGTAGCTCAAAATTACCATCGGGACAAGTGTCACTACAGGTGTAGCCAGGACGTTTACATTGTAGGCATTTTCCGGATTTTTCCTCACATAATGGATAGACACTAAGACAAGACCCGGAGCAGTCGTGTCCATAGATCCCATGTGAACAGTTGCCGTGGCACGTACCGATGCACAAAACGACCAAGAATGCCCGTCCAGACAATAGGTGTATGTAAATGTTTGCACCTCACTCCCCGTCAGTGCACTGTCGGCCTGCGAAATGGTCGGTGAGAACTCAATCGTAATGTGTGCTTGTGTGGTGACTACAATAGTGTTCACAGGAATGTTTGGGTATGATATATCATTATACTGGAACACTACACCGCCACTGTCAGAGAAAGCCTTTAGAGTGGCATTCTTTACCCGAATCATAGTGCCAGCTTGATGATAAATTCGAATGGTGTGAGTCTTCTGGGGCGTGGCAAAGTTCAGATACCAGTAAACAGAATTGGTTCCACTTCTCAATTGTGTGTGTGTGCAGTCATTGTCATAGAAATTGGTCTTTGTTTTGCCATTAACTGCGGTCTCTGGTCCATATCCGTCTCCTGTATAACAAGCATTAAATGTGTCGGTCTGGTTTGTGTTTTGTTGAGAGCCACATTCCGACCCCCGCCAATGTAGATGGAGCAGATATTTGCAACTATCGCCCCTTCAATCCGTAACTTGTTGATCAGACCAGCCCCAGAGCAAAAGACACCAATCTCGTGCGAACTAACTACAAACCGTGATTCATTGTTACATGAGGCAGAACCATTTAGTTTTACCGTGAAACTATCCGGATAGGTTAAGTCATTCACATAAATCCTAAACCAGGAGACGGCAAAGATTGATTGAAAGTTGCCTCAACTGATGTAGAATCTGTGTCCGGATTACATGTCGTGTCGTTGTTATCAAACAGTAAAGTAGGTTCAGATTTTTGGGCGTATTTGCAAACGAGATCCAAGTACTGACACTGGGGTCCGAAATATTCGTGCTGACAACTGTCATTGTTTGGGCATGTCCCTGTAGTTTTGTCACAAACTGAGTCATTATAGCAGTGACATTGTAACGTACAATTCGCCCCAAACCAACCGGCTGCACAAATTAGGTCATTAACTTCCAAGGTCGCGAACGGAGCCAGCAGAATAAAGACTTGATCTACAGCGGTGGTTAACGAACTATGTACAAACATTTATTATCAAACCCGTGGTTACATTTCTAAAAATCCGCCAACTCGCTGTGATAACAGATAGCGTGATGTTCAAATTCAACATTGTTTACACTATGGCTTGGACGCGAACAACCGTTTCAGGATATCAACATCAAGCACAAATATTTTGGTAGATACATCGATCAATGGGGAGCCGCGATAGTTCAATGGTTAGTGAACTGGACTACAAAGGATAAGAGGTAGGGTTCGAACCCAACCGACGGCTTCCGGTTCACCCAGCATTTAATGGGTACCGGATATTTTTCTGGGAAGTAAACCGGCACGGGCGTAATACCGAACACATTATCCCAAAAATCATGTGCCGAAGGTCTGTAAAAATTATGGTCACTAACGCCATATTCCCTATACGCCACTAGGCGTGACGGGGGCTCTTTACTTTTTTACATCGATCAATAACAGATTAACCGGTCTCCTTAGGAAAGTGATCTTGGGCAATCTAACGTTAACTTGACAATTGAGGGTCAAGAAATGATCGAGATAGCAGAAGATAGATTCTGTAAGAAATTACAGAGTGGATAAGGCAACAAAATTGAAGTTTAGTTTGTGAAAACACTTGCCCGTGTACGGAATTACAGAGGGGATAAGGCAACAAAATTGAAGTTTAGTTTGTGAAAACACTTGCCCATGTACGGAATTACAGAGTGGATAAGGCAACAAAATTGAAGTTTAGTTTGTGGAAACACTTGCCCGTGTAAGGAATTACAGATAGGTAAAACTTGCAAGACAAAAACTACTTTCTTTCTTACTTTCTTTTTTTCTTTCTTTACTTCCTATTTTACCCTTTCGGATGTGGAGGGAGATACGAGATATGTTCTCGCCCTATTGGCGGCTTCAACCATTGGCAATTGATTTACTTGTAGCGCTTCTTTGATACTCTCTGTCCGTATAACTCTGGGTCTTCATCTTGCTCTTCCGCCCTTTTCTCTTTTAATATACACTTTGTATGGTAAGGAATCACACGACATTCTGTCTAGATAGGCAAGCCAGTCTGGCTGTTGTTTCTGTATATAGTATTGGTTCAATGAGTTCTATCTCTCATAGAATATCATTTCTGATTCTGTCTTTTCTGGTCACACCAAGTGCTTTTCTATGCATCTCTTATCTGTGGTGATAAGTTTTCTTTTATGCTTAGTCATAAGTGACCATGTTTGGCATTGATAGCACAATGCTGGAATGAATATACTCTGTATAAGATGTTTCTTGATGGTAATAGCTATTTCTTTGTGCTGAACTATAGGTGATAGCTGTCTCAAAATGTGTTTTCCTCGTTTCATTGTTTTTCTATTTATTAATCGATTTTTCCATCATAATGGAATTTTGTTCCCGGGCATTTAAGGTGTGTAACTTGTTTTATAACTTAGTGTTCTATAGTTATGTTTGGTGTCTTCTTTTGTCTTCCTATTGATATAACAACTTCCTGTTGACAACATATGTAGGAAGATAATAAGTTCAACAAGAACCATAAAAAGTGTTTTGAAATATATATGTATATGTATATATTGTTTACACAAAAGTGATTTTTATTTTCATGTTATGATTTTTGTAATTTATGTCTAATTTACCCTAGAAGTAAGTAAAAAAAAGTAAAGTGCCCCCGTCACGCCAAGTGGCGTATAGGGAATATGGTGTTAGTGACCCGTCACGCCAAGTAGCGTATAGGGAATATGGTGTTAGTGACCATACATTTTACAGACCTTCAGCACATGATTTTTGGGGTAATGTGGTCGGTACTACGCCCGTGCCGCTTTACTTTCCCAGAAAAAAATTCGGTACCCATTTAAGGCTGGATGACCCCGGAAGCCGTCGATTGGGATCAAACCCTACCTCTTGCCCTTTGTAGTCCAGTTCACTAACTACTGAACTATCGTGGCTCAATCAGCTCAATCACATGTTCGGAGTGCAATGATGATGACCTGTAAATAACTCAATAACTCAGCTATGAGTCGGTGACTAATTTCAGGGGGAAGATATGTTTAGAAGACTAGGAAAAAATCCACAATCAACAGAAAATACAAAGAAGAAAAGACATCCCGAAACAGGATCGAACCCTTACTCCTACCACGGTACCTTGTTACGAGAGACATGAGATACGGTACACTTCAGCTAAGCAACCTAAAAACACTGACGTCGCTTGCGATGTCTTTCACGTATGTGTGTGTATTCGTGACTATAGCAGACGGTTACAAACACAACTCGGGAATAAATGTTATATTTATTTTTTTTCTATTAAAACAATCATTGCCCGAATAGAGTAGGGCTGATTACTTAACAAAAAGACACACAGAAACAGGACGGAACAACACGAATAGCAGTTTCCAGTGGTTTAATTGATGACAAATATTAATTTTTAAAAAATGAATATTATTATGAAGGGAAACTTACGAGTCAACAGATCGATTAATTTCAGTGGAAGGTAAGTGTAAAATCATCATCATTGAGTGCCGTCTCCGCAACGAAGGTTGGCTACCATGGAGCGCCATTTTGCTCTATCTCTTGCTTTGATGGTGCAGGTTGTCATCGGTTGATTTGTCCATCTTTTGATGTTACTCGTCCATGTTAATCTTGGTCTGCCTCTAAGTGTAAAATACTAGGAAAAATCCACAAAAAATAAACAATGCTACCAATGCCAGACCTGGACCCTAGATGCAAGAACAATAAAAAAAAATAACCTCTACTGAGGTTATTATTATAATGTGTTAGACGAATGACATGAAACAGTCTAAGAGATAAGATTAGAAATGAAGAACTGAGAAAAAAGCTAGGAATAGCCCCCGCCATAGAATATATAAGGAAACAACAGATAAAATGGTTTTGCCACGTGACAAGGCAGAAAGATCAAAACACAACACAACGAGCCTTCAACAAACTTTGTGAGAAAACCAGACCCAAGGGTCGAACATGAAAAAGATGGATCGATGGAATATTAGAAGCACTAGGAAACATAACAGCAGAGGCGAACAGAAGAGCAAAATACCGCAAATTATATCTCCCCTCGACGCTGAAAGGCAGATGAGGAAGGAAAGAAGAAGAAGAGGAAGAAGAATCATCAACAGAAAATACAAAGAGGAAAAGACAGCCCAAAGCAGGATCGACACCGTACCCCTCAACACAGAACCTTGCCTGTCTCCAACTCAAGTATTTCAGCCCAACTCTGTTCTAGCGAACCTTGTCTTAATAGGCAATACAGAAATATAATTTATTCCCGAGTTGTGTTCATATTCCTATGCTATAGTCACGAGGACACATACGTGAAAGACATCGCAAGTGATAGCAAGTTTTTTAGGTTGCATTGTACTGTATCGTATGTCTCTCGTGGCAATGAGCTGTATCGAGGAGTAGTGATTCGATCCTGCTTCGGGCTTTCTTTTGTTTTTTTTGTTGTTAATTTTTCCGAGTGTTGTAAAACACTTTACCCCTGAGTTTAGTCATTGATGTGATTAATTGCAGCAAATTTGCTGTACTGCAATGGCAACCAAATTATATTACAATTTGAGTTGTAAATTTTTCTAATTAACTTGCTTGTTTCATGAGCCGAGATAGCTCAGTGGTTAGTGAACTGGACTACAAAGGACAAGGGGTAGGGTTCGATCCCAACCGACGGCTTCCGGGTTCACCCAGCCTTAAATGGGTACCGGATTTTTTTCTGGGAGAGTAAATCAGCACAGGCGTAATACCGACCACACTACCCCAAAAATCATGTGCTGAAGGTCTGTAAAATACAGGGTCGCTAACACCATATTTCCCTATACGCCACTTGGCGTGACGAAGGTACTTTATTTTATTTTTTTTTTTTTTGCTTGTTTCATAGAAAAATATTGTACATGTTGTACATATGAAATGTACAAATTAACAAAGCAGCTACAATCAGACAAGACCCTTTGTGACCCGTTATTGGAGCATAGGCCAAAGTGTAGCCGGGGGATGTAGGGATATTAGGAAATAGATGTAGTTGGGTATAGAGTAAAGACAATGGGAGAACCATTGTAGGTAAGGTGAGATTTGAGAACCGCCGTGAGTTGAGTGAGGGGCACGTGACGGTTGATAGTGGTGAGTGGAGATTGGAAAAATCTCGTGCAATAAGTGAATGATGAGAAACTCTAGAGTGAGTGTGTCTTAAGATGGTGAGATTGATTTGAGTGGCTGAGTGATGACTTAGGTGATTTGTAATTGGTTGGAATATGAGGTACTTAAACCGCTGGGGAGATGGAAAGATAAATCCAGTTTAGGTGGAAGAGAGAAGTCCAGTTTAGGTGGCAGAAAGAAGTCCAGTTTAGGGTGTGGAGCAAAGTCCAGCTTAGGTGGAGGTTAGCAGTGTAGGTGGAAAGACAAGTTCCAGCTTAGGAGTTTAGCTAGATGGAGTGATGGAATACTTAGAGACAGCTAGCTAGAGGATGACCACGCTACTAGGCGTCGTCTCGTTCAGTGGGAATAGAGCAAAACGCTTTTTCATAAATAGGAGTTTAGGTGCAGATTCTAAACACAGATATAAATCAGATATGAGTAGAGAAAGCTTAGATAAGTTACCTGTAAGTGTAGGGCGATAGTAGGAAGTGTAACAGTCTAAGAGCATCTAGAACACAGAAGCAGGTGGCATAAGGCGGTAGTAAGCCAAAACTTTATTAGGCCTACTGGATAAACTGGAGCGGATAGTCAGGCCGCCCAGCACATGTATATAGCTTGTTATCATCAGCACCTTGTAAATAAAGCAAGTTAAGTATTGTGTTATTCATGACTTGTGTGACCTCCGTTGTGTATGGCTGTGTAATCGATTGTTCCAGTGGACCTATTTGGGCCGATCAAAACAAAGCGAATCACAAACATTCTGAGGACGAGGAACACGTGCAGTCCATACGATCAGGTGCGGAGCTAAGTTTCGCTCTGAACCTAATTACCGTGGGAGAAGTGAAGAAAGACCAGACGGTGTCCAGCTGAGTCGGGGTGACCACAGTCACTCTTTGTGTAACGGGAAGCGAGCGCTGAATGTATGGGACGCCAATGGTCCTGTTCCTAGTGTTCCAGAGTCAAGTCATATCAAAGTTTTCTCAGTAGTACTCTTAGCAGATCAGCACAGCGAGCGATTACATATGTAAACGACGGCGATTGAAACAGCCACTGGTCAAGCAATATGTCGTGTCACCACCTTCAAGAATATTATTTTTCCACCACAACCGTAAACAAAGAAACCCTTCAATAATATTATAAAAGGTCTCTCCATGAACCCCTGATCTTGAACATTTTTGATACTTCTCTCTGTTCTAGACTACAGTTGCTGAGAGTTTTCATGATGTTTCTTCTCCATAGGCCATCCTAGCTTTCTCTTTACTTGTGTGTTCCATGGCAGTGTCTGCCTTGCTATACTGCAATAAGATTTTCCTAATGTGAGCCCAGTCAATTTTTATTTTCGCAATAAACGTAAAAAAATTGATGTGGGTAGTGCTGTGGGAAGTGCTGTGGGTAGTACTGTGGGTAGTGCTTCATGTAATGTAATCGTGTACCTGGAGGTGAAACGAGAGATAATAAAGTTTTTTTGTTTGTTTTGTTCTATCTAATCTTAATTTTTTATTTTGTCTTGTCTAATTTTGTTTTGTTTTATTATGTTTTGATTTATTTGATTTTGTTTGTTTTGTTTTGTCTTGTCTTATTTTGTTTTGCAACTTGCCATATGTCATCAGAACGTTCCATAAAAAGGTGGAAGGAGGAGGGAGTGAGTGTCTCTTCTTCTTCTACCTTTTTTAGCTCCTAGTGGAGCATAGGTCTTCAACAAAAACTTTCCAAGTCGTTCTGTTTTTTGCCATTCTTTTAAGATCATTCCATGTCTTCCCCATCATCTTCATCTCTGCTTCTATTTGTCTTCTCCAAGAATTCCTTGGTCTTCTTCTTTGTCTTTTTCATTGGGGATTCCAAAAAAGGGCATGTTGTATAATACTCTCAGTTGGCTTCCATAGTGTGGTGTCCTATCCAGCGCCATCGTCTTCGCTGTATCTTTTTATCCACTGGTATTTGACTGTCACATTTCCATAATTCTATGTTAGTGATTTTGTCCTGCCATTTCTATCCTTTTATTCTGCGTAAGCATCCATTAATGAAAGTCTGTATCTTCGTGATTGTCAGTTTTGTTGTTCTCCATGTTTCACAGCCATATAATAGGATCGACTTAACATTTGAGTTGAAATTGTTTATTTTTGTATTTAATCCAATTTCTTTGGATTTCCATATGTTTCCCAGTGCAATGAAAGCTCTTCTTGCTTTTGATATCCTTATTTTGGTATCATTTTCTGTCCCTCTCTCTTTATCTATATTACTGCACAGATATATATAAGATTGTACGTCTAGTAGAGGTATTTCTCCTAGTTTTATTTGGTTATTGCGAACTGTATTAATTCTCATAATGTTGGTCTTATCTCTATTAATCTTTAGTCCTAGCTGTTGTGATCTCTCATCTAATATACTCATTTTATCCTGCATCTGTTGATGGCTGTGTGATAGGAGAGCTATGTCATCAGCAAAGTCTAAATCATCAAATTGTTTGGTCAGTGACCACTGGATCCCATTTCTGTTGTTTTGAGTTATTTTCATAATCCATCTATGGCCAGTAGAAAGAGAAATGGAGACAGAAGACATCCCTGCCTTACTCCTGTTCTTATTTCAAATGCTTCTGTAAGCTGTCCTTCATGCACCACTCTACATTTTGTTCCTTCATACATTGTTTTTATCAGGTTGATAAATTTTATGGGGATTCCGTAATGACTCAGCAACTTCCAAAGCATTCTTCTGTCTAAACTATCAAATGCCTTTTCGTAATCTATGGGTCCAATATAAAGTGGGGATTTTAGTTCTATACTTTGTTCAACTATTATACGTGAAGTAGTTATTTGATCAGCACATGATCTGTTCTTCCTAAAACCTGCCTGTTCATCTCTCATATGTTTCTCTATAACCCCTTTGCCTCTTTGCCCCTTTTAGTCTCTCCAGAATGATTCTGCTTAATATTTTCCCTGGCACTGATAGTAGAATAATTCCTCTATAATTTGTGCACTCTTGTAAACTTCCTTTCTTTGGTAGTTAGATCATATAACCTTCTTTCCAGTCTTTAGGTATTTCTTCCCTCTCCCAAATTTTATCTAACAGATTATGTAACATCTTGGTAGAGGTGTTAATATCTGCTTGGATGGCTTCCGAAGAAATTTTATCTGGTCCTGTGGCTTTACCATTTTTTAATAGTTTGATGGCTTTCATTATTTCCTCTTTGCTTGATTTTCCACAGTTAACGTGTAACTCTTCTTCTGCTGGTAGTATATCTGGAGGATTATTTGAGCCGGGTCTGTTCAAAAGTTCTTCAAAGTGCTCTTTCCATCTCTCCATTTGTTCCCTTATATTACTAAGCAGATTTACTTTCTTATCTTTAATAAAGGCATTGATCTGTTTGTATTTTCCACTTAATTTCTTTGTGCTGTTGTACAGTTCTTTCATATTCCCTTTATTTGCTGCTTCTTCTGCCTCTTTAGCTAGTTCATCTATATATTTCCTCTTATTCCTTGTAATGCATCTTCTAATTTCTTTGTTCACCTCAGTGTAAGCTTCCTGCGTCTTGGCTTTATTACTTCTCGTTTTGCTTAGACTAATGAAAGCAACATTTAAAACAGCCAAAAACAAAAAAAAATTACACATAATCCAATGCTATACACCAACCAACGATAAGTTTGATTTAGTTAAAGATGATTTCTATAAACAGCTACAATGTCAGATGGATGCAAGACGAGCCAAGGATATTATAATCTTGATGGGAGATCTAAATGCTAAAGTAGGATCAGACAACAGAGGCTTCGAAGAGATTATGGGAAAACATGGACTTTGAGATATAAACGAGAATGGAGAGATATTTGTGAATTTCTGTGTCCTTAATCAAGTGAGCCTAGGAGGAACAATATTCCAACATAAAAGAATACACAAAGCTACATGGGTGTCACCAGATCATAGAACGGAAAATCAAATTGATCACATATGTATTAATAATAAGTTTAAGTCATCCTTACAGGATGTAAAAGTATATAGAGGGGCAGATATAGCTTCTGATCATCATCTTCTGTTAGCCAAACTTAAAAAAATAAACTAAAAAGGTATACTACAACGAATAAGAGTAGAAAGTATTTCAATGTAGGGTTTCTTAAAGAACAAGGAATTCAAGATAAATTCGCAGTCACAATATCAAACAAATACCAAGTCCTCCAACAACTAGAAAATACAATAAATATAGAAGATCATTGGAAACAGGTAAAAGATATATGGAAAGAGACATGCGAAGAACACTGAGGAAAAGAGAACGACATAATAAGGCATGGATGTCAGCAGAGATCCTGGATAAAATTAAAGAAAGAAAGAACAGGAAAGCAGACATAAATAAAAGCAAAACGAGAAATGAGTGTCTGTCTAACTGTTATTAACTTCCTATCTCTCAGAAGCACATTTTTAGAAGAACAGTTTTGTTTGGCGTGTCTCCCACGATCTGTATAACACAACATTATCACATAGCTAACTAGATGATTCAATATAAAGCGGGCTTTCGTGTCTTAAAATGTTTTCTTCTCTCACTCTCTGTCTATTCCTCTGTATGTCTCTCTCTCTCTCTCTTTCTCTCTATTTGTAAAATCCTAACAGGACTTAACAGACTAAAGTATCATCGTTCTAACAACTTAGTATTGTAACTTCTAATGAACTATATTGTGGTACAGACACAATGACTGCTGAACACCTGCTATAACCGTGCTCAATATTTGATGAAACGAGAAGGTTCTTGTGGACATTCTCAGTATCATAACTTGAAAAGCTGTATGGCGAGGTCATCAACCTTGAACTTACCAATATCTTCTTTGAATCTATTAAGATTAAAGTCTATAGACGTATGCATAAGGAGTAACGCAATGGGTTTTTTTTCGACTCTATAAAGTAAACAGGTGTAACGTTCATTCCCCGTCATAAAATAACTGGCCGTAGGTTTCCTTCAACGCAATAAAATAACCGGACGTACAATTCCCTAGAGGCTGTAAAATAACCGGGCGTAAGATTCCCTAGACGCTGTAAAATAACCGGGCGTAAGATTCCCTAGACGCTGAAAAATAACCGGGCGTAGTTTGCTTCTACGCAATAAAATAATCGGGTGTATGTTTTCTTGGACGCTATCAAATAATAGGGCGTCAGTTTCCGTAGACGCTATAAAGTAACCGGGCGAAGGAAAGTAGAATAAAGTTGGTGCCAAATTAAATGCCATCTCATGATAGTAGCCAAATGTATGGTACTCTCACTTGTCATATTTTAATATTAATAGTTATCTTTATAATGTTTTGCACAAGGACCTGACTTAACCATTACTAATTATCTTACTTTATTTTCCCAGGTTTGACGATGATTGGCAGCAGCTGGTTTCTGACAGTGCTAGTGTGCAGTGCTGTCGCCACAGCAGCTAAGGCATGCTCTGAGACCCACGATAACGAGTCACTGTTTCTGACGCCATTTCTGGACAAGAATGACATCACAACCGCACGAGCTTTGAGTGAGGTACAGTTGGGTAAATTTAACTCGGCACTGTACAGCCATGCTGGCTTTATCACTGTTGACAGACAACTTGGAAACCATCTGTTCTTTTGGCATTTTCCATCCCACCAGAGCAAAGATGCTCCACTTCTACTATGGCTCAACGGAGGCCCTGCGGTTTCGTCCATGCTCGGGCTGTTCTGGAAACACGGACCTCTAGAGTTGAACCGCGAGAAATATGGTGACTCGTACACCCGCCGCAACCACACGTGGGTTGGACCATTCTCTGTTGTGTACGTTGACAACCCTGTAGGAACCGGCTACAGTTTCTCAGAAATGGGGGAGAAAGGCTACAAACTGACACAAGCTGGGTACACACATGACCTGTACAACTTTGTCATGCAGTTCTTCAAGATGTTCCCTGAGTACAAGAGCAGGCAGTTTTATATCGCGGGTCAATCGTATGCTGGAAAGTACGTCCCCGCTCTGGCTTATAAAATTCACACTCAAAGACATAACGAGACTGCACATATTCCACTCGCTGGCATCATTCTGGGTGGCCCTTACTTCGACCCTCCAACGGAGAGTGTAGCTTTCTTTGATTACCTCTACGCTGTGGGAGCCATCAGTTACGCCGACATGGAAAGACACAAGACAAAGGTTAAGAACATGTACAAGGATTTTGTTGATAAAAGCGGCATTATTACGCACACATTCTCCGAGCTTTTCACTGATTTGGTTCTTTTACAAGAACTGCCACTCCCGTCACTGGACAATTACGTCACTGGGAAACCCGCTGATTACAAGCACGTGAGCAGTATTATGAATTCCAGCGAGATTCGTAAAGCAGTACACGTCAAGAGCTGTCGATCATACTTTTCATCAAATGACGTCTTGTCTGAACTCTATGGCCCCGATGTATTTGTCAGCACAAAACCTCAGATGGGCGTTATATTGGACAATTACAAAGCCTTGATCTACAACGGAGACTACGATGTCGTAGTGAGCTCGGCCATGATAGAAGCTGCTCTAATGACCACTAATTGGACTTTGCAGGCAGAATATAACAACACTCGCAGGTAGGCATGAACCATTCGTTTCTCTAATTATATTGTTAGTTGTTTAACTCCCACAATAAACGTGTCGATTGTAACTTTCAATTTTATTGTGAAACAATTATTCCACCGTTGATTGCGATTACTTAAGCCGACAGGTCATCTTCATTGTCAACAGACAACGTCATAATGCTCAGATCCCTTCCTCAACAAGTTTCCCAGTATGACGCACGCACTTCACACATTAACACAACGAAGATGGCGTCATCTCAGGTGCACGAACTCTGTAACACCGGCGAAGAACTAAACTCCAGCCTCTTTAATCATCTCTTAAGATATGCCTGTGAGGTGACAGTGGTACTGTTTTCTTCTCCCCTGATTGCTCGTCAGTGGATCGGTATCATCATCATCATCGAGTGCCGTCTCCGCAACGAAGGTTGGCTACCATAGAGCGCCATTCTGCTCTGTCTCTTGCTTTGATGGTGCAGGTTGTCATAGGCTGATTTGTCCATCTTTTAATGTTAATCGGCCATGTTAGTCGTGGTCTGCCTCTGCCTCTTTTACCTTGTATTTTCCCCTCCAGGATTACTTTTAGTAGGCTGTTGTGTCTTTTAACATGGCCCAAAAATCGCATTTGTCTTGTTTGAATTGTGCTTAGCATTTGTCTTTTCATTTTTAGTTGTTTTAAGACTTCATCGTTTGTTTTCTTTTCCTTCCATCCAATTCTACCTATTCTTCTATATATCCACATTTCAGAGGCTAAAATTCTCTGTTCTGTTTTCTTGTCTAATGTCCATATTTCTGCACCATATAGGAATATTGAGAAGATGTAACATTTTGCTATTCTTAGTTTTAGCCCTAGTGTAATTTGTTTTGATGTTAGTATGTTCTTCATGACATTAAAATCAAATTTTGCTATTCCTATTCTTTTGTTTATTTCAGTTGTACATTTTCCATCACTGGATATAGTATGTCCAAGGTAGTTGTAGCTCTGATCAGTATTCGTATTGTCGATTACACCAACAGAGGCCTGTAAGGATTAAGCACACCAAGATGCACCAAGATGCACATAAATGCGAAGCTGCTGTAAAGCTGATGTAAAGCTGATGATAATAATGACTTTTAAAAAATGAGAAAAAAGTGGTATGGTAGCAGCTTTACGTAGGTGAGTAACAAAATAAAAGTCGACTTTTCGGCCAAATATTCCGTCAACTGGAACTGGAACAACAAACAACAACACAAAAATATCCTTATATATACATATATATATATATATATATATATATATATATATATATATATATATATATATATATATATATATATATCGGACTATATCGAACCTGATCGAGCCATAAGTGGTACCAAAGATATCAATCAGAATCGGGGCTGAAAATGGTTAGATGATTACAGAGGACTGCTGGTGTTAGGATTAATGAATTAGAGCTGATTAAGATTATACTACACTACCTCCCTCTCCCCCAGTGAGTCTGTAAACAAAAACTGACAGGTCCAGCTAAGCGAAGGGAAATTAAAAGAGAAAAGGCAAACCCAGTACACAAAAATGACTTGCTAATTTCTGATATGTTAGGCTAAAAGACCCATTTTATATAATGTTCCTGTAAATGACGTCACAACGTAATGACTCAAATTGATGTCTATTGGGTGCAGGTGTGGTGGGGGAGTTGGGCGAAGGTGAAAATAGGCATCTGGCTAATTCAGAAAAACGTGTAAGTGTGTTAGTGTGTACGTGGGTGTGTATATATGTGTGTTTTTGTGTGCGTGGGTATATGTGTATGTTTGTATCTATGCATGTGTGTGTATGTATATATTTATGTATATATTTATGTATATATTTATGTATATATTTATGTATATATTTATGTATATATTTATTTATGCATGTATGCTTGTGTGTATGTATGTATGTATTGAGTTATTGAGTTATCTGCGGGTCATCATCATTGCACTCCGAACATGTCCATAGGTGCTCAGATCCCCTCCTCAGTAATTCCCTCAGTGTCCAGCGACTGACGACTCCAGTTTTATGTTGGCTGATAAGTCTTCTTACACGGCCACTAAGTGTCTCATTTCTGGCTGTGACCATCTTAACTCCCATTTCCATCATCCGAAGAAGTGAAGTAGATCTGTGTTTGTCGAAGTCCTGTGCTCTTCCCACATCTCGGAGGGCATTGATGATGTCCGCCCGATCCATTGGTTGCCCGTCCTCAACGACAGCGCAGCTAGCCAACCTGTCCGCCCTTTCATTTCCCCGTACTCCGCACTGAACCCGTCTTCACTTTTTTAATCATCCTCATCGAATCACTCAGTATACATGCGTGGATGTAGTCTTGTGACTCTAACCATTTGAATGCCTTGGTCACTGCCATCACCTCCATAGTCATGCTACTCGTGGTCACGACGTATGCACCACTGTCTTCCTTGACTATTTTGCCTGCCGAGCGTGCTGTAAATGCCCATGCACTTCCTTGGTGTCGTCTATATATGTATGTATGTATGTATGTATGTATGTATGTGTGTATGTGTGTACGTGTGTGCGTGCGTGTGTATGTGTGTGTGTGTGTGCATGCATGTATGCATTTTTGAATGTATCTCTTATAATTCTTATTGAAGAGCATACGTATAACTATTTTTTTTTCATTGCACCACTTATTCCTTTTCTGGTATGTGCCGGAGAAACATTGACCTGGAGAACAAAGGCTGAAATGCCTAGCGCACTCCCAACAAGGTGTTGGACTAAGAGATTTCATTGCATAACCAAAAAGAAAAAACACTATTTGATCCTACCTAATAACGTCATTTCAAGAACGACAATTGGTTTTTAATCCATTTGCCCAAATCCACAGGTTTCAAAATTAAATTCAAAATTAAATTAAGGCGCCCATGAAAACCGTAATCTATTCTTGAATAAAAACATTAAAAGGCTCAAGAAATGCATCCACTTGGATCTCTATTGAGCCGGTCTCACCAAAAAAGAGGAAACCGTTTTTCTTCCTGTATTTTTATTTTAAATGCAATTCTACTTTCTGTCTGCAGGATTTGCAGCGCGCGATGCGTTTCTCACAGCACGAATGCAAACGATAATCAAGATTGATTTATTCCCCAAAAAGAATAAATCGGGACAAAAGAACGAAATACGAAAATTGGAAATCTGGCCAGACGATAATTAGGGAAAATTATATCTTGCGGGAAGGTCGAGTGAAGCCGAGCGGGTAGGAGGGAAACGCAGTTTGGCAGTTGATTTGTCGGGACGAAAATGGAATGAGATTAGTGTGGAAGCCCTGAATATTTTTATTTTCTGTTCGTTCGTTTCTGAAAGTTGATTCAAAGATCTGGTTAACAGCCCCTACGAAGAGAATATGCAGATTAAGGGCTGAACTCATGTAGAGTTTAACTATCCAACAGTAGGAAATATCTGCAATAATTAAGCTTCGTTATCTGATTAAAAAATGAAGCTGAATCTGACTGGCACAAACAAACGTACAATTGATCCGGTTTTGTTATTTAGTTACAGTTCGCAACATTGTGCTAGTAGCCTCGGTGGCTGAGTGGTTAGTACGCTACATTGTGGTAGTAGCCTCGGTGGCTGAGTGGTTAGTACGCTACATTGTGGTAGTAGCCTCGGTGGCTGAGTGGTTAGTACGCTACATTGTGGTAGTAGCCTCGGTGGCTGAGTGGTTAGTACGCTACATTGTGCTAGTAGCCTCGGTGGCTGAGTGGTTAGTTCGCTACATTGTGCTAGTAGCCTCGGTGGCTGAGTGGTTAGTTCGCTACATTGTGCTAGTAGCCTCGGTGGCTGAGTGGTTAGTACGCTACATTGTGCTAGTAGCCTCGGTGGCTGAGTGGTTAGTTCGCAACATTGTGCTAGTAGCCTCGGTGGCTGAGTGGTTAGTACGCTACATTGTGCTAGTAGCCTCGGTGGCTGAGTGGTTAGTTCGCTACATTGTGCTAGTAGCCTCGGTGGCTGAGTGGTTAGTTCGCTACATTGTGCTAGTAGCCTCGGTGGCTGAGTGGTTAGTTCGCTACATTGTGCTAGTAGCCTCGGTGGCTGAGTGGTTAGTTCGCTACATTGTGCTAGTAGCCTCGGTGGCTGAGTGGTTAGTTCGCTACATTGTGCTAGTAGCCTCGGTGGCTGAGTGGTTAGTTCGCTACATTGTGCTAGTAGCCTCGGTGGCTGAGTGGTTAGTTCGCTACATTGTGCTAGTAGCCTCGGTGGCTGAGTGGTTAGTTCGCTACATTGTGCTAGTAGCCTCGGTGGCTGAGTGCTTAGTACGCTACATTGTGCTAGTAGCCTCGGTGGCTGAGTGCTTAGTACGCTACATTGTACTAGTAGACTCGGTGGCTGAGTGGTTAGTTCGCTACATTGTACTAGTAGCCTGGGTGGCTGAGTGGTTAGTTCGCTACATTGTACTAGTAGCCTCGGTGGCTGAGTGCTTAGTACGCTACATTGTGCTAGTAGCCTCGGTGGCTGAGTGGTTAGTTCGCTACATTGTGCTAGTAGACTCGGTGGCTGAGTGGTTAGTTCGCTACATTGTGCTAGTAGACTCGGTGGCTGAGTGGTTAGTTCGCTACATTGTGCTAGTAGACTCGGTGGATGAGTGGTTAATACGCTACATTGTCCTAGTGGCCTCGGTATCGGTAGCTGAGTGGTTAGTTCACTACATTATGCTGCTAGCCTCGGTAGCTGAGTGGTTAGTTCGCTACATTGTGTTAGTAGTCTGGGAGGCTGGGTGGTTAGTTCGCTACATTATGCTAGAAGCCTGGGAGGCTGAGTGGTTAGTTCGCTACATTGTGCTAGTAGCCTTGGAGGTTGAGTGGTCAGTACGCCAGATTGTGCTAGAAGCCCGGTAGGCTGAGTGGTTAGTTCGCTACATTATACTAGTAGCCTGGGAGGATGAGTGGTTAGTTCGCTACAATGTGCTAGTAGCCTGGGAGGCTGAGTGGCTAGTACGGTAGATTGTGCTATTAGCCTTGGAGGCTGAGTGGTTAGTTCGCTACATTGTGCTAGTAGCCTCGGTAGCTGAATGGTTAGTTCCCTACATTGTGCTAGTGGCCTCGATATCGGTAGCTGAGTGGTTAGTTCGCTACATTTTGCTAGTAGCTTCGGAGGCTTAATAGTTAGTACGTTCGCTTCTTGATCAGAAGAGCCCTGGCTTCATTTTTCAGGGAAGTAAAGGTGGACCGGGGAGCCGCGATAGCTCACTGGTTAGTGAACTGGACTACAAAGGACAAGAGGTAGGGTTTGATCGCAACCGACGGCTTCCGGTTCACCCAGCCTTTAATGGGTACCGGATTTTATTCTGGGAAAATAAAGCGGCACGGGTGTAATACCGACAACATAACCCAACAAATCATGTGCCCAAAGTCTGTAAAATTTATGGTCACTAACACCATATTCCCTATACGCCACTTGGCGTGACGGGGGGTACATTACTTTCTTTTTTCACTAAAGGTGGCCTGGCGTGATGCTAAATATATCGCTCAAAAATAGGCTACGGTCATGGAAAAATATGGTCACCAATATCATATTCCCCATACGCCTAGCAAGACACACTTTTACATTGTGCCACAGAGAAATTTACCTTTGGGCTTGATCATTTTATTACCACTATTTATAAATTGTAATCTTACGTCACTAGTGTTCTAAGAGATTCGTGTCCCTCTCTAAAGTTTGAGACTAGTTAACCTAATGGGCAACAGTTTTCCATTTCATTTTTTGCATTTCTTTTCATAGGGAATATTATACCGCAGAATACTCAAGCAACTTATACACTGCAAAAAGACAGACATACACAGTAATTTGAGGAATCTTTCGTGATTAGGTTTAACTCTTTCAGCACGGAAAGTTTTTATCAATGCAAGGGATTTCAGAGACAAACATTTTCATTGTTTTAAATATCAAGCTACATGTTTGTATTTATCTAATACCTAAACATATGATATATGATTTTTTTTTTAGTTAAATTGAACAAGGAAATGAATATTTTTCCAATACCACGATGGTACAAAACATGTACGTGCTGAAGTCGGATGTGTTGGACCGAAAGGCGCAAATATAACAGTTATACTGCAAACCACAACACAACTCAGACACGTCCACTACGTCCTTGTAAGGGCGGATGATGAAGAGGAATATTCTAGTCTACCACGATACTGTAGAATACTTTAGTCATTAGGCGAACGCAACCAACCAACAAGACATGTACAATGAACACGGTTTGATGACGCTTTGTACTAATCAAATTGAGAGTGACGCACTGTGCGGCTAAACGTACATGACCGAAATCGGCATGGCTTGCAGTGCGTCGAAACGTATAGAAAGAGTTAATCTAGCTTATAAAAAACAAGTAACATATATTTTCTGGGAAGTCAAATCGGCTTGATGCAACACAGATTACATTATTCAAAAATGTGTCGTTGGTTACAAAAAAATATGGTCAATAACGGTGAACGTCATATTCCCCATACACCTGTCATGAGACAAAAGGAAGTTTTAATCCTCTACGTCACGTGATTTATTATCTTAATCATCAAATAATGCAAGGCCCAATTGCTCATACTGGCACCCACTTGAATAGTCAATGCAAATAAATCAAAATGGTCGTATGTCGCCTTGTTCTTGCAGACACTAAAATAGTCACTTAAACAGTCTCGGTCACCTTCCTTGTTTTAAGTGTGTGTTTTAGAGAAAATTGGAGAAAGGAAGTGACTGTGCACTCTCTAATCTATTAAAGTCATTTGGAATCGTCGCCTGTGTGCCGTTAGGGTTGCACGGTAGTCGACCTACTCGACATAATTTGCCGACCGCTTTAGCGGGAGCTGTGACATGAGTAAATATGCAAAATAAAGAGAAGTGGAACGATGTTAAAACAGGTAAAGGAATTTAAATATTTGGGAACTTTGTTAACCTCAGACGGAAGATATACAAAAGAGGTTAGATGCAGAATTGCTCAGGCAAAAGCAGCTTTCCAAAAAATGAGGAAGATACTATGCAATCCATTTTTAACAATCGAAACAAGAAAAAGAGTTCTTAAATGTTATGTAGAGTCAGTCTTAACATATGGATGTGAATCATGGACATTAGGACAACAAACAAGAAAATCAATGGAGGCCGTAGAAATGTGGTTTTAAAGAAGAATGTTGAGAATACCATGGACAGCTAAGAAGAGAAATAAAAACGTTTTGAATGAGGCCAACGCAAAAAGAGAGCTATTTCCAATATTAGGAAGAAACAATCATCACTTTTGGCCATGTAATGAGAAGAGAACAACTGGAATATATTGTAACAACTAGGAATATTGAGGGACTAAGAGATAGAGTAAAGCAAAGAGATAAAATACAAGACAGCTTAAGAGAATGGCTTGGCAGAAGGTCAACAACAAAAAGTATACATAACTGTCGAAATCGAAAAATGTGGAGAGCCATGATCACCTACGCCATCAGGCCCGGTACTTGATGATGATGTGACATGAGTGGAGCGTATATTGGAAATTCTCGACTACAGTGATGCTGATTCCATGAATAGAACAGACAAGAACTGAGAGAAGTTCCTGGAAAACAGAATTTGCTGTGGCCTAGAATACGATGGAACTGGGAGCCTTGGTAGGCTAGTTGGTCAAACCACCCGAATGGGCTACCAACGTTTAGACAACTCGTGTTCGATTCCCGCTGGGAGCAGTGTAAGTTGTACTCGTGGTTGGAAAAGAAAATACCCCCGCGGTCGACCCAGCCGCTGGCAGAAATGGGTACCAGGGTATTACTCTGGAAAGATGAGGAATGTCGCCTCGCATCATGAGTTTCGATGCTTGAAGCGACACTATCCAGAAGTCTCCGAACACTTCTGGAGAGGCGGCCGAGCACATATTGGTGATAACTCGCGTGCTAAGATGCCGATTCAAGTCTCGTACTTTACCTTTACTATGGAACTAAGACATCAATGATTTCAAACAGACCATACTCACTGAGTCAGATATCATCATTAATAATTTAGACTAACATCAAAAACAGTGACGTCATCCTGCAGGCAGGCCACATAATGAAAACGCGACTGGGGTTATTATATGAGTCATATTTTCCTACTGAGTTATTGTTTGAAAGTATTAATTGTACTGAAATGGGGTTTCTCGGGAAAATTGCATGAACAAATGGAATTGGGACCAGTGGAGTAACGCTGGTTATCAGCGCCCGAGGGGGAAAAACAAAATAATATTTCCCTCAGAGCCCTGGGGGAGACAATCACGTTTTCTACCATAACCTGGACAAGGCAATGATATGTTCTACAGAGCCCGGAGCAATGTTATAATGTATTTTACCAAAGCCTGAGACAAAGTATTTATGTGTTTTACCAGAGCCTGAGACAAAGTATTTATGTGTTTTACCAGAGCCTGAGACAAAGTATTTATGTGTTTTACCAGAGCCTGAGACAAAGTATTTATGTGTTTTACCAGAGCCTGGACAAGGCAATAATGTTTACTACAGAGCCGTGAACAATGTCATGTGATTTGCCGGAGCCCGGACAAGGCAAGGTTGTTTAGAATTTTATCAGAGTCTGAGGCAAGGTATTTATGTGTTAACCAGAGCATGGACAAGTCAATAATGTGCTCCACTAGAGCAAGCGTCATTGAAAGCATGTATTCTACCACAGCCCGGACAAAGCAAGTTTTAGGCGAGCTAACCTACCATTAATATACGTGTATTATAATACTGGAACCACAGAAATAAAAAGCAGAATAGCTCAGGCCAAAAGGCATTTCAGAAAATGAAAAATATCTAATGCAACAAACCTATGTCAATAAAAATGAGAAAGAGAGTTCATTGGTGTTATATAGAACCAATTCTGACCTATGGAAGCGATTCATGGACAGTAGACAAACAAATGAAAAGACGATTAGAGGCCAGAGAGATGGGATTTCTCAGAAGAATGTTGAAAGTTCCCTGGACAGCTGAAAAGACCAATGAGGAAGTTCTCAAAGAGGCCAACACAAAAAGGGAGCTCTTAAAAAACATCAGAAAGAAGCAATCAACATTTTTCGGGCACATCATGAGAAGAGGAAAGTTGGAATACTTGGTTACAACTGGCAAAATAAAAGGAAAGAGATATAACGGACGACAAAGAGAGAAAATACTGGATAGCTTGGTGTCATGTCATGGAAAACAGTCAACAACAGAACTGATACGATGCACTGTAGATAGAAGATTGTGGGGGGGGGGGGGCATGATCACCTACACCAACCGGTATGGCACATGGTGATGATGATTATAATACTTTCCTTTACTTATTTGGAAATGTTGCCCCTTATAACCTTTGTGCACTGGACGGCAATCGCTGCTACTCCTCCCCCACACTGAACCACTGTAGGGAACAGCAGCAGTGAGCAGACTATAACAGAATAAAATGTCATCTTTCCAATATGCCACTGATAGGGACTGATGCATTTTACTGTGTCAGAAAGCAAAAAGACCTCCCAATATCTGGTTCAGTGGTCGTCAAAATATGATGAACCGAGACGGCTCCAGTGGTCATCACAGTACCTGATAAGATCACAGCCATCTTTAACGGTAGGTCCGCTCGCAGTTCTACTAGCGTGACGTCACCGGTCGAGGATCAACTTTGCCAGCAGTTGTGGATAGGATTTTGTTAGCCATCTACAGTATAGCTTAGAAAGGTAGACCTTGACCTGTGACGTCACGCTGGTACGGTTGTGAGCATGCTTATCTCTACATTTGGCTGTGGGAGATATATAGATGTTACCAGTCTTGATCTAGTCATTGCTTCCTATAAACGTATCTACTTCTTCTACCTTTCAGCTCCGTGTGGAGAAGCATAGGTCTTCAACAAACACTTTCCAAACCGTTCTGTTTCTTGCAATTCTTTGAAGATGATTCCATGTCTTCCCCAACATCTTCATCTCTGCTTCTATTTGTCTTCTCAAAGAATATTTTGGTCGCCTCTTTGTCATTTCCCCTGGGGATTTCAAGAAAAGGCCTACTGTGTAATACTCTCAGTTGGGTTCCGTAGTGTGTGTTCTATCCAGCGCCATCGTCTTCGCTGTATTTCTTTATCCACTGGTATTTGACTGGTCATCATCATCATCATCGAGTGCCTTCTCCGCAACGAAGGTTGGCTACCATGGATCGCCATTCTATTCTGTTTCTTGCTTTGATGGTGCAGGCTGTCATAGATTGACTTGTCCATCTTTTGATGTTACTCGTGCATGTTAGTCTTGGTCTGCCTCTGCCTCTTTTACCTTGTATTTTTCCTTACAATATTACTTTTAGTAGGCTGTTGTGTCTTTTAACTTACCCCAAAAATTAGAATTTCTCTCCATGGCTTTCTTTGGAGTGTTACGTGATGAGGCTCCAATCTCTTTCGCAGTGGCCTGCCATATTCGTTTTTCGTGTTCTGAATATGCCTCATGTGTGCCACATACTTTGCTGTTTTCGCCTTCTGGACCGTTGATCATTTTCGATTCCTCCACCCCATCCACCGACACAGACTTTTTATATTCGGGTTGAACATACCCGGCGGCGGAATTTTTTTGTCGAACCATGTGCTTGACTATTGAACTGCAAACACACGACACAAAGAAGAATAAATCATATTCCACTTAAATATCGGTAATCACAGTATACCCACACATCCGAAATAAAACATACTCCAAACGGTGAATAGCAACACATAATTTCATAACTGGACTGTCACGCAAATCATTTAAATATATCGGCAAGAGCTGAAATATAAACACGACTGCACGTAGCCGCCATGACACCGGAAGTATCCCGGTATCCCCAGTATTTGACTGGTACATTTCCATAATTCTATGTTTGTGATTTTGTCCTGTCATTTCTATCCTTTTATTCTGCGTAAGCATCCATTAATGAGGTTCTGTAGCTTCATGATTCTCATTTTTGTTGGTCTTCATGTTTTACAGTCATAAAATAAGACTGACTTAACATTGGAGTTGAAAATTTGTTTGTATTTAACCTAATTTCTTTCGACTTCCATATGGTTCCTAGTGCAAAAAATGCCACTCTTGCTTTTGATATCCTTATTTTAGTATCATTCTGTGTTCCTCCTTCTTTGTCTATATTACTGCCCAAATATATGTAAGATTATGCGTCTAGTAGAGGTATTTCTCTTATTATTATTTGGTTATTGGAAACCGCATTTAAACTATAATGACTGATATAAAACCGTTACGCAGACGAGGAAGTATTTACAACTTTTTTTTTAAATTCAGAATTAAAGGGATGTTTGACAATTTTTTTTTATTTCTTGACTTTCAGACGAATCTGGAAAACCGGTGATCGACTGAAAGGCTTCGTTTCTCACACTGGCCGGTTCTGCCGTGTTGTGGTGCATGGAGCAGGTCATCAGACACCGCATGACATGCCAGACACCAGCCTGGAGATGGTTACCAGTTTTCTCAAATATGGCTGTGTGAATCCGGAAAACTAGCAGGGTGTGGCTTAGTGTGCAAACTTGGTCCCCAGCGTGTGTGCTTTTATGTCGTTCTATGGTGTATGCAAGTAGTGTGTGTCTGGTTTATACTAAAGTCTACATTCTAATTTGCGTTTCAATCTTTCAAAGGGTAGATAACAGCGGATAAAACATGTCACATAAATTACAAAAGTCTCACTTGTAAATTTATAGTTTTTATAGCGATACATACATCGCAATTAGTCGGAAAATAGGCTCTGTTTATAATTTCTTATAATTGCAGTCTAATTTGCATTTTCGATGAATTAAAACCTGTTCATCCGTCCAAACACAATCAGAAATAGTCGTAGAGTAGGTGTTACTTTATAACTTTTAGCTAAACGTATTTAGCAACTGTATTAACATCTTTTATTCCATTTTTTGTTTGATGTACGTGAATGGAGAGTGTGTGTTTCTTTAGGGTTGTAGATAAAAGATTGCACGCAGGGTAGATATGAGATGTTTCGGGTGAGATTTCTTTTATTGCAAACTAGAAAAAAGGAATTAACTTAATCTGTGCTATTATAGCGTGGAATCAGTTCAAGACAAACGAGGAAATTAGAGAAACCATCAGTAACCAAGAAGAGACGTTGGTCATATGTTGGTCATGTGATGAGAAGAGATAATAACCGAACAGCAAAGTAAGCCCTCAAGTGGAAAATAACAGGTAGTAGGAAAAGAGGCCGACCCAGAGAAACACTGAGAAAAACATTGATCAGGGAGGCAAACTTTCCAGGCATCGGCTCCCTCAACTGAGATCGAGATGCTTCCACAGAACAGAGACAAATGGACAAAACCGCCAAGCAGAGAAAAAGGAAAAAATAATAGGCAGTTTCAATGTTCCCGAAACAAATAACAAGAAAGTAATTAGTAAAATCTTGAGCGTAACAAATTACAAGAAAGTAATTAGTAAAGTCTTGAGCATAACAAATAACAAGAAAGTAATTAGTAAAATCTTGAGCGTAACAAATAACAAGAAAGTAATTAGTAAAGTCTTGAGCATAACAAATAACAAGAAAGTAATTAGTAAAATCTTGAGCGTAACAAATTAAATGAAAGTAATTAGTAAAGTCTTGAGCATAACAAATAACAAGAAAGTAATTAGTAAAATCTTGAGCGTAACAAATAACAAGAAAGTAATTAGTAAAGTCTTGAGCGTAACAAATAACAAGAAAGTAATTAGTAATGTCTTGAGCGTAACAAATAACAAAAAAGTAATTAGTAAAGTCTTGAGCGTAACAAATAACGAAAAAGTAATTAGTAAAGTCTTGAGCATAACAAATAACAAGAAAGTAATTAGTAAAATCTTGAGCGTAACAAGTAACAAGAAAGTAATTAGTAAAGTCTTGAGCGTAACAAATAACAAGAAAGTAATTAGTAAAATCTTGAGCGTAACAAATAACAAAGAAAGTAATTACTGAAATCTTGAGCGTAACAAATAATAAGAAAGTAATTAGTAAAATCTTGAGCATAACAAATAACAAGAAAGTAATTAGTAAAATCTTGAGCGTAACAAATAACAAGAAAGTAATTAGTAAAGATACATGGAAAACAAACCAGTAGAAGAGATCGATCACTTTATCTATCTTGGAAGTCACATTGATCGAGAAGGGGATACGAGCAAAGAAATTAGAATCAGACTGGCTAAAGCAGCAATGTCTTTCAGAAGCCTTGAAAAGTTGTGGAAATCAAAACTCATTAGCACAAACACAAAACTTAGGCTATTCAAATCAAATGTACTATCAACCCTTACGTATGCGTGTGAAAGCTGGAAAACAACAAGAGATATAGAAACAAAGTTGAACGCATTCGAAAATAAATGTCTAAGGAAAATACTTGGTATAGAATGGAACGAATTCAAAACAAACGAGGAAATTAGAGAAATCGCCAATCAACCACTAATATCTTCAGTAATAAAGAAAAGACGATGGTCATACGTTGGACATGTGATGAGAAGAGATAATAATCGAATAGCAAAGCAAGCCCTCATATGGGAAACAACAGGTAAAAGAAAAAGAGGAAGACCCAGGGAGACACTGAGAAGAACATTGATGAGAGAGGCAAGAGCAGCAGGAATCGGCTCCCTCAATGAGATAGAACTGCTTGCACAGAACAGAGACAGATGGCGAGATTTGATAAAATATCTTTAAAAGAAAACTGCTAGAACAAAAATTCATATAGGAGAAGGTGTATCTTGGTCTACGCCCTATGGGCCGGTTACGGCTCGAAAGGTCAATAGATAGATAGAATTAGTAAAGTCTTGAGCGTAACAAATAACAGGATAGTAATTAGTAAAATCTTGAGCGTAACAAATAACAAGAAAGTAATTAGTAAAATCTTTAGCGTAACAAATAACGAAAAAGTAATTAGTAAAGTCTTGAGCGTAACAAATAACAAGAAAGAAATTAGTAAAATCTTGAGCGTAACAGTAAAATCTTGAGCGTAACAAATAACAAGAAAGTAATTAGTAAAATCTTGAGCGTAACAAATAACAAGAAAGTAATTAGTAAAATCTTGAGCGTAACAAATAACAAGAAAGTAATTAGTAAAGTCTTGAGCATAACAAATAACAAGAAAGTAATTAGTAAAATCTTGAGCGTAACAAATTAAATGAAAGTAATTAGTAAAGTCTTGAGCATAACAAATAACAAGAAAGTAATTAGTAAAATCTTGAGCGTAACAAATAACAAGAAAGTAATTAGTAAAGTCTTGAGCGTAACAAATAACAAAAAAGTAATTAGTAAAATCTTGAGCGTAACAAATAACAAGAAAGTAATTAGTAAAATCTTGAGCGTAACAAATAACAAGAAAGTAATTAGTAAAATCTTGAGCGTAACAAATAACAAGAAAGTAATTAGTAAACTCTTGAGCGTAACAAATAACAAGAAAGTAATTATTAAAATCTTGAGCGTAACAAATAACAAGAAAGTAATTAGTAAAGTCTTGAGCATAACAAATAACAAGAAAGTAATTAGTAAAATCTTGAGCGTAACAAAACACATGTTATAGAGTTTGTGCTCTTATTTGTTGTTCTTTTTTCACAGTCCACACGTTTTGTGGTAGAAAAATATGGGCAGCACGACGCCATGACGTCTTTCTTTCCCATCTCCGGCGTCTATTTCAGACTTTTTGAACTTGCAATGTACCCGACACCTTCTCCTATGTAGACAAATACACTAACCGTAGCTCTATCATTGCTTCCAAAGGGCCCATATGACAAATAATCATTTCAATGAAGAAAAAACAATACCTTAGGCACAGTCTGCGCACATTTATTATTTTGTTACTTACTTTCATAGGCTCATAGACTTAAGTACTTATTTTTCAAGGAAAAAATGGAAATAAGAAAGAAAGGAAAAAGTGGTATGGTAACAGCTTTACGTAGGTGAGAAACAAAACAAAAGTAGAACGACGTTTCGGCTAAATAGGCCTTCAGCTGGAACAAAATACAAAAACACAAAAATATATAAGGATATACACAAAAATCTAACCACATGGCGATAATAAATTAAACTCTCAAAAAAGGGGGGTAGGGGGAAGTCACTTTCCTGTGGTCTGGAGCTTGGTCAGGTGCCGATGTAATTGATACGGCTGGCGAACGCAGGTGTGAAATATAGTAATAGGAACGGGTTGTAAAAATATGTGGAGGTTGGTACAAGATCCCAGACTCGACAATTACTGGAAACGTTTATATGAGTTGATTCACAATAAGCTACCAGCCAATGCCACTGTACACTGGATCAAATAACAACAAAACATCCTCTAAAGGATTGCCCTCAGTACACAGACCTGAGAAGGGCAATGCGATCCACACCCACCTCTCTGGAAGAGAAACTATACGGGGCAACCGAATCACTTAAACAGACAGCTGCCTTCATAAGAGAGTCTGGAATCCTAGTCTGAATGAGCCATGATCGCAGAAGTAGAAGAAGAATTCCCAATAAGCATATCCACAAAGACATTGTTTTTACGTACCCAAATCGGACACATAAATCTGTGTATATCTGCAACTATGGGTGTAAAAGTAAAGTACGAGACTTGAATCGGCGTCTTAGCGCGCGAGTTTTCACCCATATGTGCTCGGCCGCCTATCCAGAAGTGTTCGGAGACTTCTGGATAGTTCGCTTCAAGCATCGAAACTCACAATACGAGGCGGCATTCATCACTTTCCCAGAGTGGTACCCTGGTACCCATTTCTGCCAGCGGCTGGGTCGACCGCGAGGGTATTTTTTCTAACCACGAGTACAACTCACACTGCTTCCAGCGAGAATCGAACACCCGTTCCCCGAACGTCGATAGCCCAGTCGGGTGGTTTTCCCAGCTAGGCCCCTGAACTATGGATGTACCCACCGATCAGATGTGCCCAAACGCCTGCGTACATAACTATATATTCATAAACGCATACGTCTGTAAATATTACTTCAAATCACCCGGCTACGATTCCTGGAGTGACATTAGACAATGCCAGTGGCATGTCGGATTTAGCACTATGTCCTGGGGAATTGAAATGGGACGACACCGAACTGCCAGTCTTCTGCTCAACACCACAAAGATTCTTACAAATCAGTTTCTTTTTGTGTAGTCGGCACCTGATCAAACTCCAGATCACTGGGAAGTAGCTTATTTTCCTTTTTATAAGAGTCTAAAATATTATTGTCATGGATTTAAATTTCAGTTCATTGGTGCTATATAGAACCAATTCTGACCTATGGAAGCGAATCATGGACAGTAGAAAAACAAGTGAAAAGATGATTAGAGGCCACAGAGATGGGATTTCTCAGAAGAATGTTGAAAGTTCCCTGGACAGCTAAAAAGGTCAACAATGAAGTTCTCAATGAGGCCAACACAAAAAGACAGCTCCTATAAAACATCCGAAAGAAATAATCAACATTTTTCGGGCACATCATGAGAAGAGGAAAGTTGGAATACTTGGTTACAACTGGCAAAATAAAAAGGAAAGAGATATCGCGGACGACAAAGAAAGAAAATACTGGATAGCTTGGTGTCATGACATGGAAAAGAGTCAACAACAGAGCTGATACGATGCACTGTAGATAGAAGATTGTGGAAGGACATGATCGCCTACGCCATCCGGTATGGCACATGATGATGAGTTAAATTTTTGTGTTTATCCTTATATATTGTGTGTGTTGTTTATTGTTTCAGCTGAAGGCCTACTTGGCCGAAACGTTGTTCTATTTTTGTTTTGTTTCTCACCTACGTTAAGCTGTTACCATACCACTTTTTTCTTCTTTTTAATTTTCATTCTTATCACTAACGTTACAGCAGCTTTACGTTTCAATGCATCTTGATGCACCTGTATGCCTTAACCCGCATACCTATTTATCTGCTGTGTCTTGTGGACATAGATATTGTATATAGCATTTCATTTTGCTGTCGTTTGCATATAAACTATATATCAGCGACTTCTGGGTTACACATATTTCTATTTAAAATCAGTTCAATCTAATATTTGTAAACATGTTGTTACACCAAACTTGACTGTTTCTATTGAAACGTCCCACTCTACAACGCATGGTGATGCAACTACCAGCGACCAAACATCCGGTTTCGTTCTCAAACGAGTCATTGACTCCAACATAAGTGGCACAGAGGTCCATCAATTTTGTCATTGTAATAATAGGCCTTATATAGAATAATAGTTACATGTTCTCAATATTCCTGTCTGGTGCAGAAACATGGACATTGGACAAGAAAACAGAATAGAAAATTGAAGCCTTTGAAATGTGGATTTATAGAAGAATAGGTAGAATTGGATGGAAAGAAAAGAAAAGAAAACAAACGGTGAAGTTTTAAAACAACTAAAAATGAAAAGAGAACTACTAAACACAATTAGAACAAGACAAATGAAATGTTTGGGGCATGTTGAAAGACACAACAACCTAATAAAAATATTATTGGAAGGGAAAATACAAGGTAAAAGAGGCAGAGGCAGACCAAGACTAACATGGACGAGTAACATCAAAAGATGGACAAGTCAACCTAGACAATCTGCACCATCAAAGCAAGAGACAGAGTGGAATGGCGCTCCATGGTAGCCAACCTTCGATGCGGAGACGGCACTCAATGATGATGATCAATAATAGGCCTAGTAGCTTCAAATAATTTTGCTAGAAGAATACAAACTTCAACTGACTGTAACAAAAAGTATCTGTAAATCTGTATTTGCAGCTACTGAGTTTAGTGCTCTGTGCACACCGTGAGCTGTGTTTTCCATCCAGATCGTGTTTCGATATTCCGATTGCTTCCGATGAATGATGATATCGTATGACGAAGGATAGTTCAGCTGTGTTCACTTTCGGTGCCGCTTGGCCTTACGTCTTTTGGCGTGTGCTGTAGCTGTTCTGATGGGCACTGCAACTGCCTTTCTTTGTTTTGATCCTTCAATGTGATGAGTTTTAATTCGGATGATTCCATTGGCACGGGCGGTTGAGTAATTATGGATTTTAATTCGTTTGCAGTGATACCTTGGCCTTCGACTAACCATAACCATTACCATATGTAAATGTCAACAGAATGCCAATTAAGATTAAAGACAGCTCCACGAGATGGGAAAATGTCTTGCTAGTTTGACCAGAGGGGTACGGAATGGAATTATAGACTTTCCCAGGATTAACTAAAGACTTTTAAAGACTTTTAAAGACTTCTAAAGTTTCTCAGAATTATATTGTTTTCTGCGTACATCTTTAATGTCACTTTAATAAGTTCGAAGACAGCTCAAGGCTGGTCACCAAATTAATAATGTCAGCTGATAGCTTGCGTCAGGATCGGTGAACCAGAATCATCTAGACCCTGCTCCACCTCTCCTTGGTGCCTCTAGTAACAGACTAACCTGTCTAGTCTGGCCAAGCGAGTAGGGATCGAAGAGGGAAGACAACCCAGTACTCAAAAATGTCGTGCTGAAGTTGGATGTGTTGGGCCGAAAGGCGCAAATATCACAGTTATACTGCAAACCACAACACAACGTAGACACGCCCACTTAACGTCCTTATAAGAGCGGACGACGAAGAGGTATACTCCTTTAGTCATCGGACGAACGCAAGCAAGCAAATTAATGAAGTTATTTATAGGTCTCACTTTAAGGTCGAAGTGTTTGTAAGTTAAGTTATCAAAACGGATAAATACAGGAGTATTACAACAGATAAAATTGTCAATTGCTTTTTAAACAGGTTCTTAATGGTTGTAGCAAATACCAGTTTTAGAAATTTGGTCTAACGAAAGCGTGCATCAACTAACACAAGAGGAGTTGAAAACTAGTGGGTTTGAAAGTAATAAATCGTTGATTGATTGTTGGTCCTTAATTCCGGTTCATCAAACATGCGATCTGTACCTGTTAGAAATTGAGTACATTGGGGTTATGTTACCGAGAATTGAGTATGTCCTATGTCACCGAGAACTGAGTATGTCCTATGTTACCGAGAATTGAGTATGTCCTATGTTACCGAGAACTGAGTATGTCCTATGTTACCGAGAACTGAGTTTGTCCTATGTTGCCGAGAATTGAGTATGGTCTATGTTACCAAGAACTGAGTACACGTGTTCTATTACAAAGAATAGTGTACACGTCTTGATTGGTCAGGTGGTTCGATGTTGCTTAGAATTCTGTACATGTCTTACTGAAATCCCTTTCTTTATAAGTTATTAAGAATAGAGAACATGTTTTGATTATAGTAAGTCCGTGTTTAATATACTAGGAAATTCCTATATCACATGATAATATCAATTTGGATCTATGAAATTTTTAATATTTAGAAATATGTACATTTCTTGATGATATCAGGAATGGCTAATGTTATTAGAAAACCCACATATAACCAAGCATCGTTCATGTCTTTCAATGCAAATGTTGCAGAAGACTACCCAGAATACCGTAGATGTAGACCAGAATAAACTATTCAGTTGTGCAAGAATTTCTCTCTCTCTGCGATCAGGACTCAATCAGAGTAGGATTCCAGACTCCCACATGAAGTCAGCTGTCAGGTTAAGTGTGTTGATCGCCCCCACAGACAGAACAACACATTTAGAGTCTGTCAGATCCACTCTGAATGAACACCCGTTAAAGTGTTGCACTGTGTTCTGCGCCAGTGGCCCAGTGTATCCGATTTCAGCCAGTATTTTTATCAGGTTTGCTTTCCTTAGCCTTTGATTGTCCCCAATCTTCCTGCAAGGCATCAGATTGTCTTTTCTGTAGGGGGATTCTGCCCTTAGATGGTCTGCTTTTCCAGGTTTACGAGCACCATCTGCCCGAGTCACTAGAGGAGACTAACACAGACATGCGCACACAAAGATATGAGATGTGAATAACACAGACATGTACATGGCGATACGAGACATGACTAACACCGACACACATCAAGATATATGACACATGACTAACACAGACATGCACATAAAGATATGAGATATGACTAACATAGACATGCACATACAAAGATATGACACATGCCTAACATAGACATACACACAAAGATATAAGATATAACTAACATAGGCATAACAGAATTTTACCAGAATAGGCGTAAGAATGTTAAATTCCAGAAAATGGGTTGATAAAGAACATAAAAGAGAACAATAAAATACTTTGATTATGTAAAAAAATTAAAGATTAAAAATGTAGGCAAGGTAACTATACAGGGTATAGACCCAGGTTACGTGGGGGAGGAAGATCGAAAATGAGGTGGGTGCATGATATCACAGACGGAACTAGAAAGGCTGAAAATCTCGCGCATGACAGAGAACTTGAGAGTAATTGTCATGGGAAACAGATTCCTGCACAAACAATCTAGACGTTGTAGATGTTGCATGCCTTGATAATATCAATCTGGGTCAATGTTATTAGGAACTATGTACATGTCTGGTTAATGCTTCGTTAAATATTAGTTTTGTCTGATGTCATCATAAAATACGTACGTTTCTTGATAGTGTTGGGTTTATTCAAAATTACGAGGCATTTGTAAATGTTGATGATTTCCGTATTGTTTCAATCTTTAGAAACTGTGTACATGATTTGACATCAGTATGATTAAATCTATTAGGAATTTGTGTACACATTTTGATAGTATATTTGCTTAATGTTATAAGGAAATGTGTGCAAGTTTGGAGATGTCAGGTTTGTTAAATGTTACAAGAATTTGGTACATGTCGTGACTGTATTTGTTTGTTATGAAAACAGGACCGGTTCTGCACATTAAGTCACACTGAGCGCCTAATGTATTATCTTGTTTATTATATGATATAATATGATTTTAATACTGTATTTATATATTTAGTATTGTTACCATAGTTACAGGAGATACCGCCGCATTTAATACAAATGAAGCAGCACTATCTCTGTACACAATAGTAAGACAGATCGTGCGGTTTCATTTCGTGTGTTCAAGCATGTCTCAATAAAATGTATTTTTGAAATTAAAGAGTTCTTTTGCAAGTGTGTTTATAAACAAAGTCTGTTGAATTCGCATAAGATATTAATTAAAAAAGGATTAACTAGGAGTAATGGCAGCAGCTGTGTGTGTCCTATTCAGCGAAAGAGTTCTTAAATGTTATGTAGAATCAGTTTTTAACATATGGATGAGAATCATGGACAATAGGACAACAAACAAGAAAATCATTGGAGTCTGTAGAAATGTGGTTTTACAGAAGAATGTTGAGAATACCATGGACAGCTAAGAAGAGTAATGAAAACGTTCTGATAGAGGCCAAAGCAAATAGAGAGCTATCTTCCAATATTAGGAAGAAACAATCATCATTTTTTGACCATGTAATGAGAAGAGAACAACTGGAATATATTGTAACAACTAGGAAAATTGAGGAACGAAGAGATAGAGGAAAGCAAAGAGAAAAAATACCATACAGCTTAATTAAGAGAATGGCTTGGCAGAAGGCCAATAACAGAAATGATAAATAACTGTCGAGATCGAAAATTGTGGAGAGACATGATCATCTACGCCAGCAGGCCCGGTACTTGATGATGATGATGATGATTAATTAAAAGTCTCCGATCATATCAAAAGATTGTAGCAAAGTTTTAGTATCTAAAAGAAGGTTGTAACAAAGTTTTAGTATCAAATAGGGAATAATAGAAGGAAAAGCTGGTGTTAGCACTCGGAAAAAAATGACAAATAAGCAACAACAGAAAGAAACAAAGAACAATATATGGTCCGAATCAGGATCGAACCTGTGCTCCATGGCACTGCGCCTTGCCACGAGAAGCCGAACGCTCGGTACACAGCCACTCAGCTAATTATAGCTCGCTTAGCCCGAGACGTCACAGGTGTAGGGATGTTTTCTGGGAAAACCCCCTCAGCGGGCAGGCTCAGATGTCGTTGGTGACGGTTTATTCTCTAAGTCGTCTATGAATTATTAAACATCTGTTCTTGTTTAGAGACAGAGAGATAATATGTTTGAGAATAAAATATTATTGCAAGAGCTGATAAATGTGATAGAGGTTTTTTTAGTTTTTAGTACCCCCCGTCACGCCAAGTGGCGTATAGGGAAATATGGTGTTAGTGACCCTATATTTTACAGACCTTCAGCACATGATTTTTGGGGTAATGTGGTCGGTATTACGCCCGTGCTGCTTTACTTTCCCAGAAAAAATCCGGTACCCATTTAAGGCTGGGTGAACCCGGAGCCGTCGGTTGGGATCGAACCCTACCCCTTGTCCGTAGTAGTCCAGTTCACTAACCACTGAGCTATCGCGGCTCCCACTAATTTTTAGGGAATTAGTAAAACCCAGGTGTCCTCGCCAGGGTACGAACCCCGGCTGTTGCCGTGGTAAGCCAACCGCCTATCGATTGCGCTAACCGGATAGAGGTTTAAGAAGTGATAGAGGTTTAAGAAGTGATAAATGTGATAGAGGTTTAAGAAGTGATAGAGGTTTAAGAAGTGATAAATGTGATAGAGGTTTAAGAAGTGATAAATGTGATAGAGGTTTAAGAAGTGATAAATGTGATAGAGGTTTAAGAAGTGATAAATGTGATAGAGGTTTAAGAAGTGATAAATGCGGCTGAAGGTAAAATAATGCGAGAATGATAATGAGTGGAAGAGCAAACAGAGATTACAGAAATACAGATTTTGGAAGAAAAGGTGAAAGAGTAGTGTAAGTGAGAGAAGAAAACAGAATGTGAGAAATAGAAGAGACAGAGTAATAGAACGCACATAATGAATGCAAATGAGTGAGAGAGAGAATAAAGAATATCAGTCGAATAAAGGAGAGAGAGAAAGAGAGAGAGAAGATATATATATATATATATATATATATATATATATATATATATATAGAGAGAGAGAGAGAGAGAGAGAGAGAGAGAGAACAGTGATGAAAGTAAAAACAAAATGTGAGAGAGACAAAAAAGGCAAGGGAGCAAAAGGAAAAAGATATTTGTGAAAGCAAACAAAAATTAAAGAGATTAGCGATATAAGAAAGATTGGAGAGAATGTGATTAAAATTAGTTTGGCGTAATGAACGAGTGAAGGAGTTACATAATAAATAAATAAATAAAGAAAGAAAGAAAGAAAGAAAGAAAGAAAGAAAGAAAGAAAGAAAGAAAGAAAGAAAGAAAGAAAGAAAGAAAGAAAGAAAGAAAGAAAGAAAGAAAGAAAGAAAGAAAGAAAGGTGACAAAATAAAACAAATACAAATGTGGGAAAAAGAATTTGGATGAAAGATATAAATAAAAACGTGACAGAGATTTGGAATATAAGATAGCGAGAGAGAGAGAGAGAGAGAGAGAGAGTGAGAGAGAGAGAGAGATAGATAGAGAGAATGATAGAGATTATGAATATTTGAAAGAAAAAAATAATAATGATTCGGAATTTTTTGGAAAGAATAGAATGAGATTAGAAATGTGAAACTACAGAACAAAGTGAGAGATATCAAGTTTGATAGTTGGAGATAAGGTAGCCGAGAGGAATTTTTTAATAAAATGTAACAATAAAAGATTGTTTCATTATAAGACTAGACAGAGAATGATACCATAAAAGATATAATAATCATATGGCCTGTAGCGTCTTGACAGGCGGTTGGTAGCAAGCAATCATGATTAGTCATTTGTTTGCTAAAATATTAAAGAAAATGTTTTTAAAAAATGGAAAAAGGGGTTGGTTACAGCTTTACGTAGCTGAGGAACAACACAAGAGCAGATCGTCGTTTCGGCTTAGTAGGCCTTCATCTGGACCAATAAACACAAAATAACAGTATTTATTGATACAGACAATAATCTAACTACGTGGCGGTAATATGCCAGACCAGTAGTTCCAAAACTTCTTTGGCCCACCGTTCCCTTTTGAGGAAAGAAAACTGCTCCCTTTTCTAGATATCTACTTTTTTTAAGCCAACGAATAAGGTAAAATAGTGACAAATTTACGGTTCTATTATATATCTATAGTTTTCCCTACACACACAGCATTGTAAAGAAAAATGATGCTGTAAAAAAAGACACATTGAAACGTGAATTTATCAAAATTATTTGTTAAAATCAACGACAGTAGCATTTACATGGCACACAAAAGATTGATATAATTACGGAAACTATTAAAATGTAAAAACATACGAATAAAAATAAAGCAGAACTAATGAGAAGGATGAACCGAATTCGTGCCCTGCTATTAGTTTTTTTTTTTTGTTTTTTTTTTTTTGGGTGGGGGAATATTCGATTACTGTAGGATTGCATTGATTTACCGAATATCGCAAAACAGTCAAATCCAAATAGTGAATCTCAGCTCATCCTCACAGCAGCGCATGTTGTAAAAGTTTTTAATTCTCATTTTCTTATCTTTTATTTCTTTATGTTTCCACCGCCCATTTATTTATATTCACCGTCCGCCCACAAGCACCTGAGGCTGCTACCGCCACCTGGACCGCTCCACCGCCCTCCAAGAGTTGGGGATAACGCCCTTTTTGGGAAACGCTGTGCTAGACTATCTAACAGGAAAATAAGTGAGCCACTTCCCTATGATACTAGTCCCAAGTTTGGTCAGTTATCTACTGGGCTAAAATTACAAATCAATTCAGAGGAAGAGGTATGTTTACAGAACTCGGAAAAAATAACAAATAATCAACAGGAGAAAAAACAAAGAACAATATATAGTCTCGCGTGATGTGGCATTTAAATTAAGCAGACTGTTGTCATACTAGACCTCTTCAGAGACTAACTAATGCCGTTCCAATTGCGACCATTATGAGCATGCTCATTGAGTCACTGAAGAAACACATGTGTATAAGGCTATCTCAAGTCGCGCCTAGGCTTTAATGACAACTACCCGTCGTCAAGGCGAAAGCACGAGCAACTTCCTTCACATTTTTACCTCCAACATGAGTCGCGAAAGCACGAGCAACTTCCTTCACATTTTTACCTCCAACATGAGTCGCGAAAGCACGAGCAACTTCCTTCACATTTTTACCTCCAACATGAGTCGCGAAAGCACGAGCAACTTCCTTCACATTTTTACCTCCAACATGAGTCGCGAAAGCACGAGCAACTTCCTTCACATTTTTACCTCCAACATGAGTCGCGAAAGCACGAGCAACGTCCTTCACATGTTTACCTCCAACATGAGTCGCGAAAGCACGAGCAACTTCCTTCACATGTTTACCTCCAACATGAGTCGCGAAAGCACGAGCAACTTCCTTCACATGTTTACCTCCAACATGAGTCGCGAAAGCACGAGCAACTTCCTTCACATGTTTACCTCCAACATGAGTCGCGAAAGCACGAGCAACTTCCTTCACATTTTTACCTCCAACATGAGTCGCGAAAGCACGAGCAACTTCCTTCACATTTTTACCTCCAACATGAGTCGCGAAAGCACGAGCAACTTCCTTCACATTTTTACCTCCAACATGAGTCGCGAAAGCACGAGCAACTTCCTTCACATTTTTACCTCCAACATGAGTCGCGAAAGCACGAGCAACTTCCTTCACATGTTTACCTCCAACATGAGTCGCGAAAGCACGAGCAACTTCCTTCACATTTTTACCTCCAACATGAGTCGCGAAAGCCTATGAGCTCCGTAAGTTTCCAATAACAGACCCATCTGTGTATAAGATTAAGTCACTCTCAGAAGAGTCTTCGAAAATCAGGGCCAGCACTTCTTATTAAACAACAAATGAGTTTTGTTGTTGATATTCTCCGCCTAGTGTGATGACTACTGGAAAGGACGTACTGCACTGATGGCATTCGTACCCATTCTTCCCCGGGTTCTGTGTCCTCAAATGAACAAATTTACTGAACAATATGCACAGCCTGACCCGTCCATGATTTTAATTTGTTTAACCTGCTGGTTTATGTACTCATAAACTCACGATATGGCAGATAATGCATATTGCACCGGTTTGGATGTAGACACTTGCTCGGCTGTCTTATTCTGTCTGATATGGTGGGAAAATCAAGGAGGTAACGTATTGCCCTGCACTCGCTATCTTATGTGCACTAATGATAGTACGCGTTGCCTCGTTCTGCATCCTTTCACGTCGCTCCGTTTCCGTGTTGCCGATAGTCGGGTTCGCCAGTGCATTTTCAATCACAGACAGGACCAGCCACTGGTGTAAGAGAACAAGATGACGCTGCTCAATTTGTGCTGCGGCCATGACCCTCATTTCAGATAGGTCATTCTGGTTTGCAATATCACTGGATTTATATATGACCCTTTTCGTCTTGTCAGACGGTTTAGTGGAAGCTATTGTGTATTTTTTTAGTTTTTGTCGAACAGCTTCTCTCGTGGCTGATTCTACCAATGTTTGACAACTTGGCCACAGAAAGAACATGTCAGACCCACTGATCCACGGGGTTTTCCATCTTTTTTTCTTTTTTTTAATGGGTTTTTTTCTCTTCCATTAATTTTCATAATGTTGGTTTTATCTCTATTAATTTTCAGTCCTAGCTGTTGTGATCTCTAATCAAGTATGCTCATTATATCTTGCATCTGTTGATGCTGTTTGATAGGAGAGCTATGTCATCAGCAAAGTCTAAATCATCAAGTTGTTTGGTCAGTGACCACTGGATCCCATTTCTGTTGTTTTGAATTATTCTCATTATCCTATCTATGGCCAGTAGAAAGAGAAATGGAGACAGAAGGCATCCCTGCCTTACTCCTGTTCTTATTTCAAATGCTTCTGTAAGCTGCCCTTCATGTACTACACTACATTTTGTTCCTTCATACATTGTTTTTATCAGGTTAATAAACATTATGGGGATTCCGTAATGACTCAGCAACTTCCAAAGCATTCTTCTGTCTAAAATATCAAATGCCTTTTCGTAATCTATGAATCCAATATAAAGTGGGGATTTTAGTTCTAAACTTTGTTCGTCTATTATACGTAGAGTATTTAGTTGATCCAAATTTGATTCATTTGTTAGACAGGGTTGTGTGCTGTCACCAGATTTGTTTAATATTTATAGTCAGATTATTTTAAGATCCATAAGGGACATGCCTGGAATAACAATTGGAGGTCATAATATAAATAATCTAAGGTATGCTGATGATACAGACTTAATCGCTAAGAGTGAAAATGAGTTACAAGAAATGTTGGACATTATAGTGAAGGAAAGCAAAAATGAAGGACTCAGCCTTAATAGCAAAAAGACAGAGGTAATGGTAACAACAAAGAAAAAGACATCACCTCAGTGCAAAATAAAGACAAGTGGAACAATATTAAAACCGGTAAATGAATTTAAATATTTGGGAACTTTGTTAACCTCAGACGGAAGATGTACAAAAGAGGTGAGATGCAGAATAGTTCAGGCAAAAACAGCTTTCCAAAAAATGAGGAAGATACTATGCAATCCATTTTTGACAATAGAAACAAGAAAAATAGTTCTTAAATGTTATGTAGAGCCAGTATTAACATATGGATGCGAATCATGGACAATAGGACAACAGACAAGAAGATCACTGGAGTCTGTAGAAATGTGGTTTTACAGAAGAATGTTGAGAGTACCATGGACAGCTAAGAAGAGTAATGAAGATGTTCTGAAAGAACTTATTTCTTCTTTGCTTGGTTTTTCACAGTTAACGTTTAACTCTTCTTCTGCTGGTAGTATATCTGGAGGGTTATTTCAGCCGGGTCTGTTCAAAAGCTCTTCAAAGTGCTCTTTCCCTCTCTCAATTTGTTTCCTTCTATTACTGAGCAGATTTCCTTTCTTATCTTTAATAAAGGCATTAATCTGTTTGTATTTTCCACTTAATTTCTTTGTACTGTTGTACAGTTCTTTCATATTCCCTTTATTTGCTGCTTCTTCTGTCGCTTTTAGCTAGTTCATCTATATATTTCCTCTTATCCCTTTTAATGCATCTTCTCACTTGTTCACCTCTGTGTAAGCTTTCTGTGTCTTGGCTTTATTATTTCTCGTTTTGCTTTTATTTATGTCTACTTTCTTGTTCTTTCTTTATTTAATTTTATCCAGGGTCTCTGCTGACATCCATGCCTTATTCTGGCGTTCTCTTTTCCCCAGCGTTTCTTTGCATGTCTCTTTCCATATATCCTTTACCTGTTTCCAATAATCTTCTATATTTATTGTATTTTCTAGTTGTTGGAGGACTTGGTATTTGTTTGATATTGTGACTGCGAATTTTTCTTTAATTCCTTGCTCTTTAAGAAACCCTACATTGAAATACCTTATACCCTTATTCGTTGTAGTATATCTTTTTAGTTTAAGTTTAAGTTTGGCTATCAGAAGATGATGACCTGAAGCTTACATCTGCCCCTCTATATACTTTTACATCCCGTAAGGATGACTTAAACTTATTATTAATACATTTGTGGTCAATTTGATTTTCCGTTCTATGATCTGGTGACACCCATGTAGCTTTATGTATTCTTTTATGTTGGAATATTGTTCCTCTTAGGCTCACTTGATTAAGGGCGCAGAAATTAACAAATATCTCTCCATTCTCGTTTATATCTCCAAGTCCATGTTTTCCCATAACGTCTTCACAGCCTCTGTTGTCTGATCCTACTTTAGCATTTAGATCTCCCATCAAGATTATAATATCATTGGCTCGTCTTTCCTCCATCTGACATTGTAACTGTTTATAGAATTTATCTTTAACTAAATCATCCTAATCATTGGTTGGTGCATAGCATTGGATAATGTGTAATTTTATTTTGTTCTTTGTTGTTTTAAATGTTGCTCTCATTAGTCTTGGCCCTACTGCTTCCCATTCTATTAGTGTCTTCTGTGCATTCCTTGCTAACATTATAGCTACCCCTTCACTATGTTGTGATCCAGGTTCCTGGTGTCCTGATGATAAAATCATCTCTCCTGTATTTAGTTTTATTCTTTCCGTTCCTAACCATCTTGATTCGCACATTCCCAGAATATCTATTTTGTAATTTCTAATTTCTGCAGCTACCTGTGCAACTTTACCTTGATTGTTTAGGGTACGTAGATTCCAGATAGCACTTCTGGTAGACAAAAGGTGAGTCGGCAACGCGGCTTCCTTACGGCTTGCGTAATACGTCTCTTAGACAGAGGGCCTTTATCTTTCCTGGATGGCGGATTTACTTTTATTCTTTTCTTTGACTTGTCCATGTTTGTGAAGTTTTTTCGGCTTTTTTTTTATAGTATGGGATAGCCAGTCCCATGCTCAACCCTCCTTTCTCGCCTCTTACGAACATGCCTGGTAGGATACAGCGAAACAGTTCTTTACTCCCCTTTCGGGCCCCGGCAGCGCATGGCTTCCTTAAGTTCTGATATTTTATATTTCCCGTGGAGAGTCATACTGGATGGGCACACGGGTTTTGGCATTGTTTGGGGCTATACCGGATAGCTAGTTATCAATTCTCTCGAGATTGTCGTAAAGTTGCTCCTCTTTAGTCTTCCTTTTCCGAAGCTTGTTATTCTTTGGTGCATGGAGTGGTTAGGAAGCCTGTTGTATTTTTTCGCTTGCTGCATTACTTTAGTTTCCCGTCTTCCTGTGTTGACGGTACCTTCAAAGAGCAGGTGGAGGGAGACGTAACCTCTACTGATGATAAGGTTTTTCTGACAATTACCTTCTCCATCAACTTGCTCACCACGTGGGTATACAAATAAAAATGAAACTATATCAAAAGTATTCATCGGCAGTTCCCGGCGAAAACAACGAACTGTAGCATGACGCAACACTTCGTCTTTCTAAGCTTGTGAGTGTCACGTAGCATCGCGTATTAGCTGAATCCGTCAGTGACGAAACATTTTATGAAGTCAGCCAAATTGTAGGATAGAAAGTAAGCAAATAATAATGAAAACAAAACAATAATTGCCTGCTTGTGTATAGTCACCGACCGAAAATGTGTGGATTGTCCAGTTATACTCAGTGCTGGTGTTTTGGCTATTGTAAATAAGAGCAAATTGAAATATTTGGCCACGTGATATCGATTGTCTGGCCTGGCAAAAACCAATCTGCAAATAACTGTGCCAAGAATGAGAAGGAGGGGTAGACAGAGAAGGATGCGGGAAGATAACATAAACAATGACAGGCCTGGACTTTACAGAGTCCCAAAGGATGTCTCAGGATGAGTACATAGAAGTAAGCCAACTTATACATGCTTCATAGACTACGCCAGAGCTTTTGACAGAATACACCATAAAACTAATATAATGCCTGAAAGCTATACATCTGGATGATGCTGATATAAGACTGATATGCAATTTATACTGAGAAAAAACAATTAAAAAAAAAAGGAAAGTTCCCCCGTCACGCCAAGTGGCTTATAGGGAATATGGTTTTAGTGACCCTATATTTTACAGACCTTCAGCACATGATTTTTGGGTAATGTGGTCGGTATTACGCCCGTGCTACTT